>OZ018323.1:152813887-153303887 GCA_963969495.1 Ceratothoa steindachneri | reverse complement strand
ACACCACACACACACACACACACACACACACACACACACACACAACATTGCAACAAAAATTATCACTTACAAGGTAATCATTGGAATTATCCACAAGCTAAACATGGGAATCTTTTACAAGGTAATCATTGGAATCACTTTCAATATAATCACTGGAATCACTTTCAATATAATCATTGGAATCACTTTTAATATAATCATTTGAATCACTTTCAATATAATCATTGAAATCACTATTAATGTAATCATTGGAATTATCCACAAGCTAAACATGGGAATCTTTTACAAGGTAATCATTGGAATCACTTTCAATATAATCATTGGAATCACTGACAATATAATCACTGGAATCACTTTCAATATAATCATTGGAATCACTTTTAATATAATCATTTAAATCACTTTCAATATAATTATTGGAATCACTATTAATGCAATCATTGGAATTATCCACAAGCTAAACTTGGGAATATTTTATAAGGTATTCATTGGAATTACTTACAATATAATCATTGGAATCATTTACAATATAATCATTGGAATCACTTTCAATATAATCATTGGTATTACTTTTAATATAATCATTTGAATCACTTTCAATATAATCATTGGAATCACTATTAATGTAATCATTGGAATTATCCACAAGCTAAACATGGGAATCTTTTACAAGGTAATAATTGGAATCACTTTCAATATAATCATTGGAATCACTTACAATATAATCACTGGAATCACTTTCAACATAATCATTGGAATCACTTTTAATATAATCATTTGAATTACTTTCAATATAATCATTGGAATTACTATTAATGCAATCATTGGAATTATCCACAAGCTAAACATGGGAATATTTTACAAGGTATTCATTGGAATCACTTTCAATATAATCATTGGAATCATTTACAATATAATCATTGGAATCACTTTCAATATAATCATTGGAATCACTTTTAATATAATCATTTGAATCACTTTCAATATAATCATTGGAATCAATATTAATGTAATCATTGGAATTATCCACAAGCTAAACATGGGAATATTTTACAAGGTAATCATTGGAATCACTTTCAATATAATCATTGGAATCACTTACAATATAATCACTGGAATCACTTTCAATATAATCATTGTAATCACTTTTAATATAATCATTTGAATCACTTTCAATATAATTATTGGAATCACTATTAATGCAATCATTGGAATTATCCACAAGCTAAACTTGGGAATATTTTACAAGGTATTCATTGGAATCCCTTACAATATAATCATTGGAATCATTTACAATATAATCATTGGAATGACTTTCAATATAATCATTGGAATCACTTATAATATAATTTTTGGAATCAGTTACACTATAATCATTGGAATAACTTTTAATATAATCATCGGAATATCTTACAAGGTAATCATTGGAATCAGTTACAAGGTAAATATTGGAACCGCCTTTCATCAATCAATGTAGGGAATGATACTATCATCATCCTTTGAAATCTCTTAGATGAGTGTTTTGGGTCTTTGCTGGCTGGCCTTTATGAACGGATGTAACCATTATAGGACCGGGGGGAAGGGGGGGAAATTAAATCCCCCGAGAGCACAAGAAGTATAAGCCCCACCCTGAATATCCCTGCGGGGGAAAATATAGATAATACAACAATATAAAATGTTCAGTGGAAAGAGTGGGGGGGGGGAGAGTATCCCAATGAAAGTTTGAAAGGAAAGGCCTGTAATGAAAGTGGGGAATCCATAGAAGGTAAAAGTTTTGGAAGTCTTAAGGCTCTAGATGATCCTGCAGTGGTTGGGGCACGGAGGACACATGATTAACCAGATAACAACGGCAGCAAGGTTGTCCTTGCTATACCTGGCGCCTCCTTGCGGGTGCGTAAATGAAAGCTGGAAGGCGGCCGTAAAAAGTAGAATGGTGGGTTGAATGCATGACATATTTAACCTCCACCCCAATTGGGGCCGAGAGTAGAAGGGTGACCCCCCCCAAAAAAAACGCAAACCTATGGCACAGACCATGGATGAATGGATGTAAGATGGTCAGCGACTAGCCTGCATAATTAATCGCTGATCCCCCAAAAAATAGTTCAGAAAAAGTTTGTAAATTAAGTGGCGAAAGAACAGTAAACTATAAATATGTATAGAGGAGGAATAAAGCCCAGGTAGTCTAAATCTAGTTTAAGACTGCGAGGCACACTGGTGACGAAAAGGCATACGGCTCATCCAGGTGCCAGGTGTAACAGTGCACAAGGCCATCCTTGAAGTGGAAAGAGAGAGGAGTAGGAGAAAGTGTGAAAGAGGAAGTGATTGAAGAGTATTGGCAATTAAATATAATCAAATCTCGTGCACTTCAATAGTGGCAAACTCACTTGACAAAGGAATAAGGATATAGCAGATAGCAGAGGAATAAAAGGCGAGAGGAAAAATTAATAATAATGAAATTTGATGAAATACTACAATAATACCTCATCAACTCTACAAATCTAAAGGCTGATGAAAAAAGAGCAAGGTTCGTAGAAGAGAGCAATGACTCAAAAATACAAACTTGGCCCCTTAAGCCAAATAATTCCTGCATTGCTGGGGAAATTCAGAGCTGGAGCAAGGTTTGGTTGATTATACTTAAATTTAATGACCAAACCCAACCTAAATTCAAGGTGAACTTCCCTGAAGTTGTTTTTACGTCTTCAACTGATAAACAAGAGGATTATAGAGATAATACAGACATATAGACACACAGGAAGTAACTATAATACAGGCTGATCCGAAAGTTTTGTCACCATCTGTAAATGCTGTTTTTCATGTTCTATTTCAAATGAACGAAAGTCTTGTCATCCCCCGTTAATATTCTGACATGTTTTCTGTTATATAAAATAGAAAATTTAAACAATATTTAACAGTGGGTGTACAAGACTTTCGGACAACCCTAAAGAGTTAGTTAAAACATTAGGTGGGAAATTCCGTGGAAAAAATAGTTTCCCAGTAGGTTTTTTTTCCCGTTAGCTGCTCTCTGTGCAGTAAGTTTCCTCGATATAAATTTAAGGATATATGAAATCACGGTGCTCTGTTTAGAAAGCTTCAACGTACGAGGGGCGGTCAATAAGTTTTGTGAATCAGTAGAGCAAAACAGAGGAAGGGGGATGGCTGTTTGTGAGGGTGTTAGAACAAGTTCTTACAAGTCAGGACCTGCAGTCGCGTGCTACTGCCTCGTCTATTTAAGAAGCAGTAGCTGATCGCAGATCGTCAGTCACAAATCTTTCAACAATGGAGAAGGTTGAACACCGCACAGTGATAAAATTTTGACCAAGGAAGGCACGAATGCAAAAGAGATCCATGAACGCATGGTTGCAGTGTACACCAACACCACCCCTTCCTATGCAACCATTGCTCGCTGGAATAGGGAGTTCCGCCATGGTCGTGAGTCCCTTGAAGATGACCCCCCTCCAGGACGCCCGTCAGACGTGACCAACGAGGTCAATGTGGCCCTTGTGGAGAGGATGATCCTCGAAAATCGACGGGGGAACGTCGAAGAAATCGAGCGACAACTTGGAATATCACATGGAAGTGTTATTAACATCATCCACGACAATTTGGCAATGACCAAGGTCTCTGCCCGTTGGGTCCCTAGAAACCTCACGCCTCATGATCTACCTCAACGTCGTCAAAGTCCACAAGGCCAGAGTTGAACAAGCTGCCTTGCACGAGTGCGGATTCAATGAGCTCAACCATCCTCCCTACAGTCCAGATCGGGCGCCTAGCAACTACTGGCGTTATCGCCAGTTTGGGGACGATGAAGATGTCCAGCTCGCTGTCCAGGAGTGGATTGAACAGCAGTCGGGAGATTTCTGGTTGTCGGGAATTCGAAGCATCAGGGACAAGTGGCGCAAGTGCATTGAAGTCGAGGGTAGTTATATTGAAAAATAATAAAATACTTTTCCTCATATCTCGTTTCCTTATATCCGAATTGCAAAACTTATTTACCGCCCCTCGTAAAACTTGTCTATTATTGTTTATATGGGTTTTTTAATTATGTTCATGGTGGTATCTAACCAAGGCATCACCAAGCCCATACGGGTTATAGTTACTGACAAGGGCATTACTCGGCCAACAATGTTTATCATCACTTTGATCTTCTCATTTTTTTTCGTATTTTTATCAGTGTGAGATGGAACTCTATCCTCTGCTAACTGACAATTGCTTTTATTCAATCTTATCACTTGTCAGTATCAGCATAAATCAGAAAATGAGGTCCCACTTAATTGTGGTAATGTTGACGGGATCCAAGAGACAGTAGGATCCAAACTTTTCCCCTTAATCTCCCAAACGTTTGGAGGGAACAGAGGTCATCAACTCCTGGAGAGCAATTAACAACAACAATAGAGTATCTCAAGTCTGATCGCCGCTTATTCTAAACAACATTCCGGTTAGGTTGTATAACATGAAATGATTTTTTATTTTAAGTTATATTAAAGATGACAAAAAATAATGAATATTTTATCATAATATGATTTATATGCATCAATATTCCATTTCTTTAAAATTAATTACACCTGTTGGTTACAAATTCAGTAAAAATTCAATTTTCGATATGTCATCCTTATTATTGAGTATTTTTATTGCGAGTTGGCAAATGTCAAGTTAATATGAATGCTGCTGTAAAACTTCATACTCCCATTTTTTAAGTTTGGGCACAGCCAACTGACAGGTGTAAGGCCTGGCAATGCCGTGTATCAGTATTGATCAGGGCTGCCCCCCAGATCCGGGGAAAATACGCATAGTCTGGGGGAATGGGGTATTTTGTCAAAAGTTGTTAATAACCTCGGGGAATTATGAAATAAGATGAATATAACGCGTAAATTGCATTATTTTTAAGAGATACATTTTGAATATGGATGTAAACTCATTTGACTATCAAATTTTTAATGCACAACGTTCAGTACGCTCTTAACAAGCAACACGTGTAGGAAATGCACGCGGTGGGAACGAGTATCGAACGCGTTCAATATGAATATAAAAATATTCTAAGTTGTTTTGTGGATGAAGCGGTAATCCAACGAGTCAAACTTTTAGATATCAATATGAATATAAAAATATTCTAAGTTGTTTTTTGGATGAAGCGGTAATCCAGCGAGTCAAACTTTTAGATATTAATCCAAGTAATGTATGTAATCACAAAAATCATGATAACATTTATCTGGGGGGACAAGCAATGACACAACTGATTAATAAACCATTACCAAGTGATATTTTGAAGATATTCAAGAATGAGTGCTTGAAATTTCTTGTCGAACTCTGCGTTCAAATAAGGAAGAGATTTCCACTGAATGAAAATAATGTGATTGCCAAGCTAAATTTTCTTGCTACAACCATTGCGGCAAACATAGGTCTTTAGCCATCATCATTAATTAGTATTTCAAGCAATTTTCCTAATTTAGCACCGCCAGCTCAAATAAGTAAACTAGACGAGTAGGGAAGCTATCGGCTCACAGGTATAAAGCTATCTATCTTAGTGACAACATACCACAATTCTGGTATGATTTACGTTTTATTAAAGATGGTATTGGCAATTCCGAATTTGTGCTCATTTCTGATTTAATGACAAATCTATCATATTTACCACATTCTTCAACATGTGTTGAACGCATATTTTTGCAAGTCAATAACATAAAAAATAGGCAAACTAATTCAGTAAAAGCACAAAGATTAGCTTGTAGAATTCTGTCAAAACAATCAATTACAAAAAAACAATTCAGACTGTAGTAATTGGGAACCGAGCAAAGAATTAATTAAAAATGTAGAAAATGAAACAAGTGCTATTATGTACATGAAACTTATAAAAAAGTAATATAACAATAATTTTAGAAGGAGAAGAAGAGGAGGAATTGCATTTGGATTAACCTTTAATAAGTAAATTCGGTTATAATTTAATTTATTTCACTAAATGTTATTTTTATTATAAGCTGGGGGATTTTAGTTAAATCTGGGGGATTATTTTTTTTCAGGTTCTGGGTAAAATGGAAAAATCTCATTAAAGCGGGGGATTTTAGTTGAATCTAGGGGATTGTTTATTTCAGGTTCTGGGTAAAACGGAAAAATCTCATTAAAGCGGGGGATTTTAGTTGAATCTAGGGGATTGTTTTTCAGGTTCTGGGTAAAAAAAAAAATCTCATTAAAGCGGGGGATTTTAGTGGAATCTAGGGGATTGTTTATTTCAGGTTCTGGGTAAAACGGAAAAATCTCATTATAGTGCGGGCTTTTAGTTGAATCTAGGGGGTTGTTTATTTCAGGTTCTGGGTAAAACGGAAAAATCTCATTAAAGCGGGGGATTTTAGTTGAATCTAGGGGATTGTTTATTTCAGGTTCTGGGTAAAACGGAACCATCTCATTAAAGCGGGGGATTTTAGTTGAATCTAGGGGGTTGTTTTTTCAGGTTCTGGGTAAAACGGAAAAATTTCATTAAAGCAAGGGATTTTAGTTGAATCTAGGGGATTGTTTATTTCAGGTTCTGGGTAAAATGGAACAATCTCATTAAAGTGGGGGATTTTAGTTGAATCTAGGGGGTTGTTTTTTCAGGTTCTGGGTAAAACGGAAAAATTTCATTAAAGCAAGGGATTTTAGTTGAATTAGGGTATTGTTTATTTCAGGTTCTGGGTAAACCGAAAAATCTCATTAAAGCGGGGGATTTTAGTTTAATCTAGAAGATTGTTTTTTTCAGGTTTTGGGTAAAACGAAAAATTCTTATAAAAGCGAGGGATTTTAGTTGAATCTAGGGGATTGTTTATTTCAGGTTCTGGGTAAAACCGAAAAATCTCATTAAAGCGGGGGATTTTAGTTGAATCTAGGGGATTGTTTATTTCAGGTTCTGGGTAAAACGGAAAAATCTCATTAAAGCGGGGGATTTTAGTTGAATCTAGGGGATTGTTTTTCAGGTTCTGGGTAAAAAAAAAATCTCATTAAAGCGGGGGATTTTAGTGGAATCTAGGGGATTGTTTATTTCAGGTTCTGGGTAAAACGGAAAAATCTCATTATAGTGCGGGCTTTTAGTTAAATCTAGGGGGTTGTTTATTTCAGGTTCTGGGTAAAACGGAAAAATCTCATTAAGCAAGGGATTTTAGTTGAATCTAGGGGATTGTTTATTTCAGGTTCTGGGTAAAACGGAACAATCTCATTAAAGCGGGGGATTTTAGTTGAATCTAGGGGGTTGTTTTTTCAGGTTCTGGGTAAAACGGAAAAATTTCATTAAAGCAAGGGATTTTAGTTGAATTAGGGGATTGTTTATTTCAGGTTCTGGGTAAACCGAAAAATCTCATTAAAGCGGGGGATTTTAGTTTACTCTAGAAGATTGTTTTTTTCAGGTTTTGGGTAAAACGAAAAATTCTTATAAAAGCGAGGGATTTTAGTTGAATCTAGGGGATTGTTTATTTCAGGTTCTGGGTAAAACCGAAAAATCTCATTAAAGTGGGGGATTTTAGTTGAATCTAGAGGGTTGTTTTTTTCAGGTTCTGGGTAAAACGGAAAAATTTCATTAAAGCGAGGGATTTTAGTTGAATCTAGGGGATTGTTTTTCAGGTTCTGAGTAAAACGGAAAAATCTCATTAATGCGGAGGATTTTAGTTGAATCCAGGGGGTTGTTTTTTTCAGGTTCTGGGTAAAACCGAAAAATCTCATTAAAGCGGGGGATTTTAGATGAATCTAGGGGGTTGTTTAATTCAGGTTCTGGGTAAAACGGAAAAATCTCATTAAAGCGGGGGATTTTAGTTGAATCTAGGGGGTTGTTTATTTCAGGTTTTGGGTAAAACGAAAAATTCTTATTAAAGCGAGGGATTTTAGTTGAATCTAGGGGATTGTTTATTTCAGGTTCTGGGGAAAACCGAAAAATCTCATTAAAGCGGGGGATTTTAGTTGAATCTATGGGGTTGATTTTTTCAGGTTCTGGGTAAAACGGAAAAATTTCATTAAAGCGAGGGATTTTAGTTGAATCTAGGGGATTGTTTTTCAGGTTCTGGGTAAAACGGAAAAATCTCATTAAAGCGGGGGATTTTAGTTGAATCTAGGGGATTGTTTTTTTCAGGTTCTGGGTAAAACGGAAAAATCTCATTAAAGCGGGGGATTTTAGTTGAATCTAGGGGATTGTTTATTTTAGGTTCTGGGTAAAACAGAAAAATCTCATTAAAGCGAGGGATTTTATTTGAATCTAGGGGATTGTTTTTCAGGTTCTGGGTAAAACAAAAAAATCTCATTAAAGCGGGGGATTTTAGTTGAATCTAGGGGATTGTTTATTTCAGGTTCTGGGTAAAACGGAAAAATCTCATTAGAGCGGGGGATTTTAGTTGAATCTAGGGGGTTGTTTTTTTCAGGTTCTGGGTAAAACGGAAAAATCTCATTAAAGCGGGGGATTTTAGTTGAATCTAGGGGATTGTTTATTTCAGGTTCTGGTTAAAACGGAAAAAATCTCATTAAAGCGAGGGATTTTAGTTGAATCTAGGAGATTTTTTTCAGGTTCTGGGTAAAACGAAAAAATCTCATTAAAGCGGGGAATTTTAGTTGATTCTGGGGGATTGTTTTTTTCAGGTTTGGGGTGAAACCGAAAAGTTTCATTAAAGCCCCGCTATTGATCTGTGTCTATTGACCAATGCAGCTGTATGATGACCAATCTTGAATGCTTCTCAGCTTCTTTTCCATAACGTTTTTATGTTTTTCTTGTTTCCTCTGGTTTCAAGGGAGATAAAAGGGTGATTCCTTCACTATTCTCCCAGGGGTTAACCATAACATTTAGAATGCACAATAGCTTCATTATATGACTTGTTTTTTTATTCTTTTCTAGCCATTTACTAGATTTCCTCTTGGTATTATTACTGATCCAGATTTCATCACAGGTCAAAATTCTCTTGAAATGTGGATCTCTTATTCTACCTCACCGTATGACGTACTCATCACACGCTGTGAGGTAGAATTAAAGATCTATTTAAAGCCATCTAATTTCTGATTTTCATTTAATTCATACGGAATTAACTTTCCATTCTTTTAACCTTGCCTATTGCTTTGAAATGGTGTGATATAACGGCTGTTCAAGTCCTACATCTTCTAAAAATGACCGAACTGTTGTGCGTGAGTTAATGGCTACGGCAGCTGATAATATTTTATCACTATAAGCAGGTTTGGTCCTCCCTCGAGATTCAAATTGTATCCATGTTTCTAGAACTAAACTCATTGAACAGACACTGAGCAGGTCTTATTGTAGTAGTGTTCAATTCAAAGGATTTTTTGGTATTATAAGCAAATTAATAAGCATTACTCGTATGTACCAATTTGAAATTGTATTTCAAAGGAATTCAAAGCTCTTCGGTAGATATTTGTGTTGAGGGGAGAAAAGGCTACAAAAACATTCAATTGCATTCTATTTACATTGAATCTGCAAAAAAAAAGCAATTTCCTTAGTAAATCATTCAGTTTAGCGATTCCTTTCGGGATGTCAAATAGCGAAATTCCATGAGATACAACTTAATATACTCGATATCCTACCCTTGGTCTTAGCTTGTTCAAATGAAATTGTTGGTAGTAATAATTTCCAGATCCATGTGTCTCTACCGTCGACAAATGACCAAATCTTAGCTAATCAATCAATATTACGTGCCTCCAAATCAAAAACATGTCACTCATATCTCTTAATCTATTGACCCATTCATCGCTCAACATAGATCGGAGTTAATATGGATGTATGGATCATTTTATCTGGACGCCCATACTAACGAAAGGGATGTTTTACGGATGAATTTTGCGTTTCTTCTACTTCTGAAGCTTCTAAACGGGTCATGTTCTTAAATGATCTACGAAGACTAGAAGAGTGGTATGATAAGGCACCAGCCAACCAGGACATATTTTAAAAGAGATTGTGAAGAAAATGGTTAAGTTAAGGAAGATGAAAATTGGGGAGGGATATAATATAAGTTAAGGATAAAGAGAATGGAAACTGAGCAACTCTTAAAGCCTGTCTGCATACCACATGAAGGCAGTTCCTCTATGGCGAAGCGTTGCATTAGAAAGGGATGCCTCAAGTTGCCTCACCAATTTGTTGCAGTCAGTCTACCCTGAGATTAACCAGGAATCCTTGAAAATGGAAAATGGGTCACAATTTTTCATTCTGTGCATGTTCTTGGTAGGGAATATTACAATCTATACATAAACTCACCAAAAAAATTTGGCATGCCAACATTTTTTCAGAAAAATAAAGAATATCAATTTCCACCATGTACTTTTTATTGAATAAATAGACCAGAACGGAATTAAACAGCAGAGGGACAAAAATCAGTCACAATATGGAACATAAAAGTAATTATCGGATCACCGTATGTAGACAATTAATTCCATTCACATTTACAAAAAGGAATGTGTACACTTTGGACATCAGCACAAAAATAAAATTAAAGTATCTAATTATAATTTTACTCTAATAAAAAATATGAAATATGCGAGAATAGAATTTTTAACTCGGATAACAAATAAGAATTATTTTTGCGATGGAGTCTATGAAAGCGCCTGAATCTACATTTTAGAGCTGATTTCTCCGTTCATGGAGGACGTGAGTTTTCTCACGACCATTTTGGCGCAACGAAACTGAAATGAGGCTGTCTTAACGCTTGTAGTCGAAGTGACATTGGAAAAAGAAACGACTTTGTTTGAAATTTAAGAACATAGCCCAATTATCCCCCCCCCCCTTAACCGTGCGCAGTCACACATAGACACACGATTCAAGGAAGTTGATTGAGTAATCAGAGAAAGAAAGCTGTGACCAGATACAAAAGGATAACCCACAGGAATAAACAAATATGAAAAGCTTCGGCATATTGTAGTACACGATACTGAACCTTTAGATAGTTGATGCAACTGCAGACAACATAGAAAATGAACCACATGGTTTTCTACTCTCTATTTATTCTAAGAGTCTCATAAATTCTGATAAAATGGGTATTTTGATTTGAAGAAAAGCAAACAGGATTGTATACAAAGATTTGTCAAGCAAATGAATGAACCAAAAATGTTGATGGGTCACAGTTGTTATGGCTAGGCGCTATATATTGCTTACCCTACGCAGAGCGTTAAATAAATCAACTGACTTTTCGTCGCCTTAAAAACCATATAGCCTACCCATAGCGTTATATAATTAAATCAATCGAATTTCCGTTGCCATGAAAACATAATTCCTAGAATATATGCATTTATTCACCGGACAAATCTTTGCGAACAATCTTGTACATGCACGAATTACAATGATAGCTTATTAATCCCCATAGGAACAAGTGAGTATTTGAGGAATAGCAGTGAAACATGACTCATAATTTTAATTGTTTACTCATTTCTTTCCTAAGAATTGTCGTCACATGGCTTTCTTCGCCCTATGTCCTGCAATAAGACTTACTTCAGCGAATAACATGAACAGATTCAGAAAAGTTGCGTGCCCTCTCAGCCTCCTTGCACCACCATATAGCTTAATCAGGATATATACTTTTCGCATATTTTCAAAGAGGCAAATTTAAAGAAATTTTTTCAAAAAGGGATAAAACTGATCCTGAAAATATTCTGACTATTTCCCTTGTCTCGGTGGTTGGTAAACATTTGATGTTTTTTGTTAGAAAGATGATCGTAGAGCATCTAGAAGTAAATAACTTAATAAATGCCTCGCAGCACGACTTTCAACGTGGACGTTCTTTTTAACTAGTTTGATCGATTTCTTTTCATAAAGGATTTTGAAACTGTTAAACATAAAAGTCTCTTGATAAATCAAATAGAGCACGAAATAGGTGGCAACGTTGTAAAAAAGATTGAAGACTAGCTGGAAAACAGTAGGTAGAGAATGGTCGTCGATGAAAATATTTCATCATGGGGATCAGTCACTAGCGACATTCGTTAGGAATATGTTCTCAGAACCTTGTTTTTTAATATACATGTATATAAAAGATATTGACACAAATTATTTGTGTAAACTTTCAAACTTGCTGGTGACAGAAAACTAGGTAATAAGACAAAATATCATACTGGGTATAAAAACTTGCATAAAACGTGAATGAAGTAGTCAGATGATCAGAGAGATTACAGATGCAAACCTACATGAAAAAGTGTAAGATCATGCTCATAGATCAGGATAATCTCCGTAAAAAATACAATATGGGTGGTCAAATTTTAAACACAGTAAACATGGAAAAAGATTCAGGTGTCTTAATCTCGAATAATCTAAAATTTACAAAATATTGCACTTGAAGCTTCTCAAAAGACAAATAAGAATCTAAGATTCATAGTCAGATATTGATTGTTTAAATCTAAAGATATTATTTTCCCAAAACATAAAAACTTCATTTGAAATATGAGGTGCAATTATAGTCTGCATATTTGCGAAAGAAGATTGAAATTTTGGAATAAGTCCAGCATCGAGTGACAAAATTAATTCTCAAACTTAGAAAAAGATTCTAAGAAGAAAGACGGAGGCTCCTCAATTTAATTTCACTGGAAGATCAGCATTTAAACCGCCAACTCATTTTACGCTTAAAAATAATAAACGGATTTAATAATCTAATTTATCACTAAAAATATCTACTACGATAGCGAAAAATTTATTTTCTTATAAAATAACACAAATTTGGAATTGATTGACTAGGAATGTCGTTAAAAACAAAGTAATTATATTTAAAAATAAAATTTTAAAAAACTATTTTAAAATATATCAGCAGACATAAGTCATTAAATCAATCCTTTATCCATATCATTCCTTGCTTTTTACCTGTAGTTCCTCTGACTTAACCAAATTCTTTGAACCTCTTCAAAAAAAGTTCCCAGTGATATGACCTCGTTGCTTTAGATTTTAAAATTTTAATTAGTTATTAAATTAGATATTAAATTTATGCATAAGAGTAATAGTATATTAGCAGTAATAGAATATTGGTAAACGTATACAATAGTAGTATTAACATTAGTACAGTCGTAGCCAAAGGTTTGCGGACACCTCGAAAATTTTAGGAAATTAGTAAATGGCAAGGTCGTAAATTTTTAATTTGCATATTGTCAGAGAGAGAAGGTAACACCCCCCCCCCCTTCCTCCTAAAACCCCACGTTTACTTGTGGCGCCTGAGAAAAGATGCACCTGCACGCCCAGAAAGCCCCAATGGAGCAGCCAGAGTTTGGTGCTGTCAGCTGACCCCGGCGGTCTCATCAAGAATGGTTGGGCCAGTCGAACCCAAGGAGCCGCCTCAAGAATATGTCGCGGCCGTGTGATCAGTGTTCGGTTTCCCTTCTTCCCCGTTGCATCGCCTGATCGACGCCGTATGCGGAGAATGAGGTCGCCAGTTCATCACCGGGATATTTTTTTCTGAAACCATTCTATGATGGACGCAGACATGTGGCTTGTACTGCTGGAAAATCCCATTTCGATCTGGCGAAGTCTCGGGCTAAGGGCATCGTGTCGTCTCTCAGGACAGCTTTATACTTCTCTGGCAGGTGTATTAAACCGGCCACCCTTTGTCCATTCATGCTGCTCCCGAACTGCGGTTTTCCTGCGATCTCAAAGGCTCATGCGACGCAAAAACCTGTTGTCACGTTGCCTCCTGAATCTGGGTCGTCCGGGACGAGGTATCGCTCATATATTCCCACTTTCTCGGATCCTGCTAAACACTTCCGCAACCCCGAAATGTGAGCCAACGACCTTCCTGGCGAATCGTCGACATCTGAGGCTTTCCTGGTGCAGCATGCGTATCAGACTTCCTTACTTCACAGTATACTTACGTGTTTTTTGCCATTATCACATCATTATCAGATCTTTCGATATGGAATATCATATTAATGAAGAAATATGATGTTATTATACTGATAATAAGATTTCATACATTTTCATAGCATCGCCATTTTAGACATTTTTGAGACATTTCAAAAAAGTTATTAGGATAATTGTACTTTTATTTTGTTTTCCATATGTATTGGACACATATGTGTAAGCCTATACCAACATATTCATGCACATACCCAAAAGAATACGAAAATTATCAGGTGTCCGAAAACGTTTGGCGATATACTAGTAGTTGTTAATGTTTTTGTAGTAACAAGAGAACCATTGTTTTTTAATTTCATTAAATCAAAAATTGCTCTCTCTCGTATTAATTTATCCTTTTCACTAAATGAATGGATAACTTTTACATTAATTTAAGTGACTTGCCCGGCATTGCTCGGGTGAAAATTTAGATTTGAAAAGTATAGATCGGTATTTCTTTCATAAACCTCTGATTCGATCTAGGCTCGATCTTGAGGATACCTGAGCAGTAAATATGTGTTAAAACATAATCTTTGTATTTCTGACAGTGTATAGGCTCTATAGAAATTTATGGGGACAAGGTTAAAATTTTACTTGACATCTGGTAGTAATAAATATAATCTTGAGTTGAAACCAGGTTTTCGACCGTAATTTGCAATTAATTGTTCACATTTGTCAGTAATACTGCACTAAATAAAAAAAGATAGCATCATTATATATAAAAAATGTTATTATGAAGTTATTTTAAAATTTATAAGTTTGACAGTTTAGTTTACTATAGCGAATAAAACAAATAAAATCCAGATTATATTATATAAAGTGTGTCTAAAGGTTGTATTAAAATAATCAAAATAGCCAAAGCTCTCGTAAAACAGATGCGTTTTTGAGCAACTTTCTTCATTGAATTAAGACAATTATAAGCAGAAAATTTAATGTAAATATATGAAATTTAAACATCATATAAAAAAAATAAAATAAGACAACTTATTGTAAGAGTGACGCTCTCATCCACTTTGAATGGTCCTACTAGCTAGTCTCCAAACAAATGCAGCGCAAATCATCAATGCTCCTAAAGCTCCTTATTGTGGCTTGGTGAAAGAATGTTTCACCTTGACGTCCTTTGGAAACTCAACCTCTTGCCCACTCGCCTAACCTATCCAGTCTGACGTTTGGTTCGTCAGTAAATATAACTTTTCTAAAGTCAATCTTCATGTATGTTTGTGCCCCCAAAAACATTTTTCTTGGTAAATTTGGTATGGTTTGGTTAGTAATAGCTATTTGGTATTATTCCTAACATTAGGAAACTTCCTGAAAGCTTTATACTTTGTTTCTCTAGAAACGGGAGGAGCTTTAGCAGCTTGAAAAACAGCTTTGCCGCTAGCATGAAGCATTTTAGCCACTTTGATTTTGATCTGAGAAAGATCTCGGGGTAAGAGTTCAAAATTCAGATTTAACCCCTTTTATTCGTGGTAGAAGGCTATTCTCTACAATTTCCTTCTCACTGAGATGACGACCCTTCAAATCTTTCGTAGTTTGTGAAGAAGACGTTCCTTTACAGAATTCCTTCACGATGAAATTCTTCTCTTCTTGGAAAAGTTTTTTTTTTCTTCTTATTGACCACTATATCATAAAATACTTCTTGTAAAGGATATCAGGAGGATCGTTATAATCGAATTCCTGAAAATAGACTCTAACTGAAATAATTAGTGGTGTGAATATCTACCGAATTGTATTTATTTCATTCCTAGATTTTTTTAAACAAAAAATATAATATTTTTTTCTGCAAATGGATGAGGCGTTAAAGAGTATTGCATATAATCTCTAGACACCCACAGAGCGAAACAAAGATCTATGATTAATAACATATATAAAATAATGTTGGCCGATATAACTTGTTCACATTTGTCACTAATACTGCACTAAATAAAAAAAAAGATAACGTACATGAAATATTGATATAAGGAATATTTCTTCCACCTATTTTTAAGAGTCTGTTACTAAGAGCCAATTGGTTCTTTAAAAATAACAACAAATTTGATTTTCGTTCAATTTTGAAAAAGCACGAAATTTCTAATCCATTTTTTAAGTTCACTCAACAGACGACAAGACCTATCATTTGAAGCCTCACAGTGTATCGAGACATTGTAATCACGGAAATACCAATGAGCTACCTTTTTTGAAGGTTATGCTTTTGTAAATTTTAAACATTTATGTTTTTAATTGGTGCTTGGTTTTACTTACAAGATTATTTAACTGAAACCCTTATAGCTAATGGAGCTCCCATGAACAGCACTGGCTGGCCATTCGATACAAAACCACCTTTGAGTTCTTTTCTCTTGCATATAAGACCTTACAATCCCTATCGCCGTTCTACCGTTACGGTACCTCATGAACCCTATCCCAGGACAGGAGAACCCTACACTCTCGCTCTGCTCCTTCTACAGATTACTCCTCATAGTCCATTGTGCTGCGATGATGATTATCCTTCTTCTATATTTGCCCGAGGATGTGGAATGAGCTGCCTTTTGCGATACACTCATCCCCCTTCTTTAGTACATTCTATCGTGCTCTGAAGAGCCACTTCTTCTTTCTAGCTTATTAGTTGATAGACAAGCACTCTGTAAAGGTCCATGACCTTGAAGAACGCCATATAAATCTTTTAATTTTAGTCGCAAGTTACTATTGTGGTCCGTCGGTGGGTTGGTCTGATGGTACCCATTTTAATTTTCAATGAATTTTTGCGGCAATAACATCGCAACTATTCGGCTAATTCTAACGAAATTTAAAAAACTTGATGTTTTTTTACATCTTCTTTCAAATGATATAATTGCCAAGGCCTCCTGAAGTTAGTCCGGGAATTATTAAAAGAAAACTAACTATGGGTCTGATTGACCCCACTTGTCGAAAGTCGTAAGGTCATACGGTCATAAGTCAGAATAATTGAGGGCACGCTACCTAGATCTGTTGACCTTGTTATTATGTAATTTCACCTAGCAAAAAATGCCCAAGAAGTTGATCAATTCCTCCTTATTTTTTCCTTAGTAAAATCTGGTCAAAATGAGACCAATAATTATCTACTCTTTTGAAGACGAATTTTGTTGTAAAAACATTTTAAGAGAGAAAATATATTCCATTTTTGCTAAGATAATTGCACCTTAAACAAAGCTTTCAAAAACTAGAAAAACGTCAGAACATTGATTAATTAAACTATCCCAACTATGGCCAGTGTTTGGATCTATTATTGAAAATGGAAATTCCTCGACGATTTAACCGTTGTTTCATTTCATACAAGTACATACTCATCATATACCTGCAAAAGGATAGACACAAAAATTAGGACCCCAAAATATAAATACCCTGGTTATTAGGAGGGGGGTTGACCTCAACAAGCATCCTTTCCTAACGTTCGAACCACTGAAAAAGTTACGCCATCCACCACACCCCTTCAACCGCTGACGAGATCCCACAACCGGATAATGAAGTTATCATAAAGATCAGAAAGACATTCGATGGCGAACCCATGTGCACCATGGACCGCCCATCGTTAGAGGGAAGGCACAAGATAGTATTGGATTTAGACACTAACCAAAGAGCCTAGCCCCCTCCTCATTTATCTCAGTTGTGTGTTAGATATAAATACGCCTTCGGCAAATTTCGAGTCGGAAGAGTGGATATGTTGTGTGCGAAACGAAGGCAAAAGGAAGAAACATCAGCGTTGTGATAGACTATGGGCATGATGAGGTGATTAAGGAATTACTTTCCTCTCCCCTACCACCACTACGACGGGGAAGCTAGGCGCCTCGGTTAATAGACAATCAATTCTCTGCGTGTGCTGACATTTTGTGTCCGCACTCGCTGGGATTGAAACCTGTACCTTGGTGCTGGAGGTCCAATGCTTTATCCACTAAAATAAACAATGGAAACAATAGAATAAGCTATTAAACTCTGAATGTTTACTTCGAAATTTCCAGCAATATCTGTCGATGGTAGATGGATCAAAAACGAACAATTTAACATCTTCTTTCCCACCTGAAATCATTTTAACAAATTGCTTCCCACTGTAACTTGAAAGCAATATGTTAAAGCAATCCCAAATATCTCCTCTTTTCTACATCCTCACCTTCTACAGGGTTTATGTGACTATTAACAAGGGGTGGTTACGTGACAGTGATTTCATGCGGGTGAATTAAATACACCTCTGGTTGGACGCCCAGGGATGTGGGAGAGACTGAGAGAACTATTATTTTCTGCCACACACATCTATCTTTATCCATCACTACTAATATAATTCATCCTCAAATTTAAATAAGTATGTTTTATTATTATTATCACTATTATTATTACGCATTTCCTGACTTATATGAATAAGTCCCCTAAGCATGATTTCAGCAGACTTATAATGGCTTCTTTCTAATCGCAGCAATATAAAGCAACCATTAATTGGCTAATAGCTGGCAGGAAAAAAACGTAATAAGATTAGAGAGGATAAGATGAGTAAACAGAAAGATTAATGAGTGGAAGATTAGATGACACAAGGATAGGAGACAATTTACTAACCACCGAGTTATGGTTCCTAGGACCAGACCCTCTTTCACCCATTTAACGGAGCAACGAAGGTCTTCTGAGGTCACTTGTCAGGTCATTTTGCTCCTATCACTCACCAATCTGAAGGTATAGACCTGTTGCCATGGTTTCTGCAAGAACATATGCCAGTAACCCTTGAAATGGATTTTCATGGCCACAATAATTGGGGTGGACACGATTTATTTAAGTTTTCTATTTATTGTTTAATTATTTTTCATTAATTCTGTACTTCCTATAAATTTAATTTTGCATTGGTTCTCACTCTAGTTCTTTCCACAATTCATAGCACCATCTCAATCCTTGGTAAGCCCTTTCATATTGCCCCTTAAGCTAATTTAATCATACAATTCAACTAAAAACACGAACTTTCTATTAATTCATTGTGGTTTGTTCATATTCTTCGATGTTTCGCCTTCACTTCAGCGGAGACACCAACTACTTTATTGTTCTTATTAATACCAAATCTGTGCTCAATAACCTGTGTTTGCATTTATACAAGGTTTTGTCCAGGCTACTTTGTGGTAATAAAAAAAAGTGATTACAAATTCGGCGTTAGCGCTTTTTATTGGTAATAATAATCCTGTAGACAGGCAAGCGTTTAAACTTAGATTTCTCGCTAAATTTGTGATCAGTACTGAAATGATGGAGCATTCCTTCCTCAGTGTAATTCTGCTTATTTTCCATGGCTCACGAATTCTCCGCCATTGGCAGTATAAATGTATCCAACGCCACCTACAGAAGTAGGCGCAAACTCATCGATTTATGATTCAATTTTAATTCTAAAAATTTTTGATTTTCGCCGTTCAAGTTAAAAGTCCTTTCGAATTTATCTTAAATATATGAATATTGTAAGCTTTTGAAAACAATAAAATAAAGATTCAATCAAAGATCATGACAATGGCGGAAGAAATTAAGACTATTGTACTCATTCATCGCATGGTGTGCACAGCTAAATAGCCCCGCAACTATGCATAGACGTATACACCATTCACCCACTGTATAAGTGCAATTACACTATCAAGGCCTTCGAAGGTTGAATTTAACCCTCCTTTTGCCTCCCTGGCATTCTCTTCCCCCACAGTTGACCTTGGCACGTTATGTGAAATAGTTTCTCCTTACTTCCTAGACAGCCGAAATGGCCTCACTTCCTTATCTTTTGTTTTCCTGTTATCAACCCGAACGCAACTGGCGATTTCGTTTCCTACAAGAAATTTAAACTTAAAGGGAAGCTTTTCTATTTCTTCCATTATATGAAAATAATACCCATTCCATAATTATTGACCTATGCTCCAAAGGGTCAATAATTAGGAAAGACAATGAGGAATATTCGAAAGAATGCATTGATTACAAACTTGTTATTTTTTTTCTTAAGTTTCCCTTGAAAACAATTTTACAATATAAGAAACGATTAAAAGTGAAGCATAAAAATAGATTTCTCAAAGTCAATTTTAATTATCATAAAATATGCATTCGTAAACAACAATGGCTTATTAAAAAGAGGCAGATGAATGTCAACAAATTATGTATGATTGCGTAAGCGAAGTGGATTGCAGACACGTTATCTTTCAGGCAGAAGTGAATGGTGAACATTGACCTCCAAAACGGAAGTGCTAGCTGCTTCCGACTCGGGGTCATTGGAATTATTTGAACTCCGTTTTTGAATCTCCGGGTAGGATGTTGTTTGGAATTCTAGCGATCCATGTTGCAACCCTCTGCAAGTTCAACAGCTTTGTTTTCTAAATTGTAGATAAGTTGGGAAATCTGAGTCAAATTTGAAGGGATTTTTCAACACAATCCTGGTGATATTTCCATCTTTAGAAATAAAGAAAAAATGAATGTATCGTTTTTTTATATTCAAAAGCTGATTACGACATTATATCACTCAACTAGTCTGTGTACACATCTGTACATTCATTCAAGTCGAGAGAATACGCCTTTTATCATTTGATCAAAGCTAATCAGCATCTGATGTGGTTAATCACCCGATGGAGTCCCAATTCTGGTCCCATGTTTTGGATCCCATCTTAAGTTGTATAAGGACTAAAAAAATATACGCAACTGGATGTAAAACCATCGCAATAACAAACACGCACATTTACAATCTAAATCTTACCGAGGTTTATTATCTAATTGTTGGTTAGAAAAGGTTCTTGCGTTTCTGCTGTGGCATTACTGATAATGAAATCAATTATGATGCAATAAATTGAGCTAAAACATCTTCAATATATTTCTTTCTTGTAGTAAAACTTCATTACTTCTTTATATTATGCATTGGAACACATTTTGACTAGAGATTAATTTCGATTACTTTAATAAATGAAACGAATATATAATCAAATCTGCTTAAAATAAAAAAATCCAACTTCTGATTTGTGGTTCAAATATGTCCGAGGTCATAATGTATAAATTAATATACTTATTTGGGAAGGAACATATAGTTCATAGGCAATTAACCTGCTCCAACATTTCATATTACCTTATTTACATCTACAATTGACTGGTTTGATAGGTTTGATACCAATTGCGAGAACCACTTATCCATACTCAATCCTAACATGAATATTGTATATTTTTCGTACACACGTACTGATCTTATATGACGTTATAGAGACTATAATTTAGTAGATAGAAACAACAGGAATGAATTAATGTCTTGGAAATTATACGTTAGCGGATACAAAGGTTCTACAAGCCACCCCAGAAGTTTGGAACCCCTTAAAATATAATAAACCCGAACCAAATATACTCGATTTTTGTAGTCATTTAATATTTTTGTAATATACTCGTTTAAGGGTACGTTAATTTGGCTTAATAAATTATTAGAAACAATAGAGTGAGTGTACCTGAAATCAATTGTATGGAGAGTTAATGTAGTGAGAAGTAAATAATAAAGGCAATTGACCGCGTTAGTGTTGTTTTCTTAGAAGTCCAGATAGAAACACACTTCAGAGTACCAATTGGCTCGGTACGTGAATGAAAAGGAAGACATTTATTTGTTTTTTGAGCGTCGTTGTTTCTACAATGGGTGTATTTTTTGTAATTATTCGAGATGATGTTTTCTCTAATTGCCTACATGGAAGCCATCTTAAAACTAAAAATAAATAATCAGTCAAAGAAAATTAACTGACTTCACTGAATAGGATATTTTTCACTTGCTAAAAAATAGAATGTGAAGTGAAATAAAGATAAAGAAAATGTACTGATAATTTGAAAGAGAATGAGTAAACATCGTTGATCCTAAAGACTGGGGCCGGTAAGGCACATTGAAACCTTCTGGGAACAAATTCGTAGAAAGAGCACAGACACTCAATAGAACGAACGAACTTGATCAGCTTTTCGGGGTATGTTTCTGGCATTCAGACCCCTGATATTGTGGTAAAGATATAAATAAATACCAGGTATTTTGGTACAGATGTAATTACAGGGTGTTGTGGCACAACTATAATTACAGGATGTTGTGGTACAAATGAAATTACAAGGTATTGTGGTACAGATATATTTATCGAGTGTTCAGACGGCGACCTTTAAGCAGGACCATGGGCCAACATTGATTCCCAGGTTCCGCCTCTGACGCAACAGTGACTCGGAGCTGAAGGAATGATGATGATAACGACCTACGTAATTGCAGGTTGCCGAGGTCATTTTCCTGACGAGGCCGACGGTGCAACAGTGAGGTCAAATTCTATCGGGTGCTTGCTAAAGGAGGGAGGAACTCAGGCGAAGAAGACTAAATAAATAGAAAATAACAAGAAAATACAATAAGCAATGTAATGACATGCTTTTGGAAATGGAGGGAAAACAATGGAAATAAAATGCATTGCGCTGTAGTTCGTAAGGAAAGATATGTAAAGAAAGTAGTAAAGAAGAAGCAAATATGTGGAAGATATACACATAGACGGAAATGTACCTGCGGGTGTCAGAACGAGAGGAGAGCACGCAATCCTATAGATGTCAGCCTGCAAAGTGGTAAGCCATGAAGCCCCACTCGCCTCTTATTAGACCAGATATTCACTTGATGCGTCTTCTGTGCTTTCGGATCTCTAAAGATGCCAATAGATATGAAGTACAGTATATGTACATATATATATATATATATATATATATATATATATATATATATATATATATATATATATATATATATATATGAAAGATTTTATAACAAATGGTGTGATTAGCGGAAAGCAATGAATGATACCGCCTGGAGGATGCCCTAATCACCACCAGGGAAGATCAAGTTTCAATCAACCGTTTCTAGCGGAATAAAAAGATCCATTCGAAACCGAAATCTTGTAATGCTCACATTGCAAGATTAAATGAGGCAACGAAAGATACCTCACAAATGAATACTTCGGAGCCTTACAAAATCTTATAGTAGGTTCACGGTAAACCAAAATAACATTCCATGTAAAAGGAGTACAAATTATAAGTGTTGTAAAGGAAGCACTGTCCCCAAATTGCAAATACTTATCTTTTGCAATATAATCAAAATTAAACAGCCTAGTTATATTTCTCCAAATTATTGTCATTCTCTCAATCACTTGCTTATTTTTATCATTAACCAAATAATCTTTATTTCCATTACCGGTATATGAAGAAACTTTAAGCGAATTTATAAAAAGAAACGAAAGAGTGGAATATAGTAATTTTGAGTTAATAATTATAAAAAAGGGGAAATGACTAGAGGAAATAATTACAATCTTATCTTTTCATCATATTTATTATAAATCGAGTTTAATTGACAAAAAAAGCGATATTTTGGGGGGCACTGAAATAGAAGAAACGGTGACATTTGGGAACAATGCAAGGCCTAAGAAGAGTGATTTAATGTGTGTGAATTGATAAAATATGTTAATCTAAGTTGAGAGAACTAATTTAGTGTTATAAGAACTGATTAAATATATAAATTTATTATAAGTGATTCTTAAAAGGTCGCATTCATGTATGCGGGCCATTGGTGTAAACAGGCAATTGGACTTTGTTCAAAGATGAATTCTTTTTATCAAGAAAAGACATCTGAAGACGATTTTATAGTTTTCGCTGAATAAAGAATATTGAATCCAGCTCAAAGATTCCTTTTACCTTTAAGGAAATCTCAGATAACCACTTACCTAGCCTACAAGCAAGCAAGAAGATAGCTTTATACTACTTTGGAGTCACAGTAGAAGCTAACAGGCAGTGCCAAGCCGAAAAAAAAACCATTTGGCTGCCCTAAGAGTGGTACCAAAACTCGGTGACAAATCATCCTTGGTAAACACACCACTCTCGAAAAGGAAGGTGGATGTACTAGAATTGCACCAGCAAAGTGCCTCGCAGAAATAGGAAGAATTGTAACAAATGCCCACGCGTATATATATATATATATATATATATATATATATATATATATATATATATATATATATATATATATATATATAATTTTCAATAAGAAAACAATGGCGAGGGGTAGATTTAAATCCAACATCAAAAATTCTTTATTAAGATTGAGTAGTACAACGTTTCGACCTTACGGTCATCTTCGGGCTCTAGAAAATAAGTTAAGATATACAAATATACAAAATAGGTTTCAGTGTTCTCCACAAGGTGAGAATTCAGATAACAGTAAAATTTGGTGACTGTAATAAAAATGAACATTTCGCGCCTGGAAATGAAATTACGCCGAGACAGCTCTCTGCGTCTCAGAAATGACAAAATTATATCGAAAAAGTGAAAATTTGTAGGAGCCATAAATTGATTAGCCTTGAAGACCATGGGCTGAAAAAATTCCGCCCATTTGGCGGAGCTAAAAGATTGCCATCCCAGAGGCAAATAGAGGCCAAGCCTCCTTTACTATTTATACAAGAAAAATGGAGAAAAATGGAGAACTCGACAATCGGGTAGACAGTTAAGTCAGACAGAAGAGAGACACCGTAAGATAGATAGTAGAGAACTAATTACGGTTCCTTTAGGATTAGGAAGACCCCGTTGTACTCGCCTAAGTCTTGTTCCCGTAACACTCGTTTTCCTGACCAGTAGTGAAATATTCCCTGACCGTATAGTGTAAACGCGAGCCTCCCTTTTGCTTTGCTTGGTTTGTTTGTTTGAATTAAACATTTATTTTGTTTACGTGATTCCTCTTAGTCCTTTCTCGATCACAAAGTCATTGGTAAGTCCAGCAAAGTCGTAATATTATTTGACTATCTTTGAAGTCAGATACGAGATTAACGTCACCCATCACCTCAATCGGGAGACTTGAGGGACCTCTCCAAAATATCCATGACATTAATTCCCTTGCCTCTATAATCCGGCTGACGGTCAATAATAATATACATCAGCCAGTCGCACCTTCCCCCTATAAACAGGGTACCTACAACAAACGTAACCCCATAGGCTTACCTCAAGCCCTCACCTATAATCTTATACTTTGATATCTCGCTCTATTTAAGAGAAAACGAAGAATTATGAATAATATTAGGGAGTATCGAAGGTGTTTAGCATATATACCCAAATAAATTACGCATAATTTAACATTAATTAAATATGCTAAATAGTACGAGAAAAAATAAGATAGAGTTATTCACTAAGAATTAAATCGCAGTTTTTGCACTGAATTTATTCCCTTTAATTTAGGTACTGTAAAAACATTGAAATTATATAGGAATTTATAATTATATGTCCTGGTTTACGGCCGAGTACGGATGTACGTTTGATTCGTACATGAGTTAATCCGTTCTACTTTTCTCTAAGAGTGCTCTAGTTTAATTCTTTAACCAGGGAGGCTTCGTATTATGAAATATCTATTGCCAAAGCTGCGTTCGAGGATCTAATTAAACAACTCCGACAAAATATACTTTTAATCACATAAAAGAACGAAATCTTAAATCTTTAAATATACTAATTCTATGGTAAGAGGGTCTAATAAAAAAATAACACTACAAATAAGTAATATGAGATGGTTGACACAAAAATCACTTCTAATACACGAGATTTAAACTAAATTTATGCAAGTTCTTAAGTCATTTGAAATTGAAATAGTTTACTTCTGACTACCAGCTTGAAGTGGTTTTGTTACGAATAGACTTTCGCACAGAATGGGAAATAACAAAATGAATATCTTTTGTATTCGTTTTACCTTTAACTCGGAGTGTGTCAACAGTTAGGTGACCTTGAAAGTAAGCCGCCTCGATGAGTTGGCCTGTGCGAGTTTGATTACGGACGTTCTCGTTGAGATGAGGTGGGTTGGGAAAACAGCTGATGCTTCTTCGGGGTGGTTGAGGCGAGTAACGATGATTTTTCTCGACTTGAAGATGTAAGTGAGGGGATCTTGGATGAATGAAAGTTATCCTGATCCCTGTGTTACCAATTCTGGCTTCTCGACGATGAGACTTAACCTAGATGTGAATCTTTTCTCCATTGGGAATTCATTTTGTTTTTCCTCAATAGTGAAGGGTATCTCTATGCTTTTTTCAGAAAACTCAGATACGTGATTTTCTATGGACGAGAATGGTAGGAGAGTTGGTCTCGTTACCACTGGCAGGGACTCGTTTTCTTCACTCGATGGCTACGCGAATTCTCCTACAAATTTCTCAAGATTGAAATATATATGTCGATTACCCATTGGGGAGGGGAGACGAAGGAGTTTAGGAGGGGGCGAACCCTCAATAGCTAACCGTTATGCCCCTCTCCTAGGGCCTAAATTTTCAAAGCTCTAACACTTTGCCCCTTCATGTTTACGCACGGGAAAGGTGAGATTTCGTCTATTTGGCGAAAAATAGACATAAACAATCGGAGGGGATAGTGAGCCTGTTTATAGAATTTCTGCCGACGAAGCCTTAGGCAGCAAGATTTTAATTATAAAGGCTCTCACACCCTCGTATGTTTATATTAGCGGACGAAGGGAGCAAGTCTTGGTTACTTGAGTCCGGGATGAAAGTTTACCCCACCAGTCTCGTAAATTACGAAATCTGCTGACCCAAATCCGTCTTTGCGTGCGAATTCGAAGGGTCTTGGGGCACCGGGGAAGGGAGGAGGGGAGTTTTGGCCCATGCGGAGGGTAACGGTTAACGCTGTATAAAAAACTAGCGTCTGCTTATCCTCGTTATATTCATTCCTCTATATTATGGTTTTCGCCCTATGTTACTGTTTGTGAACGCGCAAAGGGAATTAAATGGTCTTTGAGTTCGATGAATTTATACTAGAAACTCGAGTAAAAATATTGTCGAACAATTGAGAATTAGTCTTCGAAATGTGGTGAAGATATAGGTGCAGCACGGTTGGCAGTGAGCCGTTACCATGGATATCAAGGAAATATCGATAGATTTTAGATGTCAGGTGTCTCCTCCTCGTTTTCATGGCGTTGTGGAGAATGAGATGAACTCTAATTTGACTCGTTTGAACTGACCTAACTGCCTCTTATCAAGATCGGTTTTTCCCTCTCCAAATTGGGTGAGTCTAACGTGTCCCCTGCTTGGAGAAAGATTGTGTTGAGTCCGATGGAAAGAGAAAAGGAGATAACAAGAATTTTATCTGGGGCGAGGCAGAGGAGTATCCTCTCTCTTCTCCCGCTCCCCAACGGAAGACAGAAGCTCGGTCGGACGTTTCTTTGGTTACACTGGAAGGCTCGTGTAAGTGTGGGCAAGTTGTGTGGGAAAAGACGGGGGCCGGTGTCCCTCTACAGAGTCATCTAACCCTTTCTCCTAGCCACTCCTATAACACAAGTTTTTAGAGTTTGTGAATGAGGCCACTGAAGTAGCTAAGGGATGAAATAGTAGCCTTTCGTTCTTTACTATATTCATATACTACGTTTGATCATGAAATAATAATACAAAGAGAACTGTTCGGTTCGGCCCAGAGATAAATGAGTGGTAAAAGATTTGTGCAGTTAAATTCAACTTTGATAAATTTAAAGTTATACCCTTAGGACAAAATAACATTAAGTGTTCGTAAACAATTAATAATGTGCGGTTTACAGAAAGACCAGAAAAAAATATCCTGATTAATTGTGAGTTCTGGTCTGAAGAGGAATTGGCAATTCTTCAAACGCTGCAAAAAGAGAAAGAAACGTTTTGCAGTCAGATCCTGGGGAATTAAGTACAAATTTACCCACTATTAAATTAGTATGTAGATGGAGTGCATCCATGACAAGAAATGTTGAAATGCTCGAGAAGTTGTAGCGTAGTTCTACCAAGATGAATTCTAGTGTTTTTAACATGAATAAGAATATGGATTTATGTATGGCGCTTCTTAAAGGCATATGCCTTCACATAGCGCCCATTTATCAATTAGAGAGAAGTGTGCGTTGAAGGCGATGAACAATGAGTTGGGGAGCAGAGCCAGAGCGCAGCGTTCGGGAGGGGGGGCGGCTGACATAAAGTCAGCGAGAAAGACAGGCGGGAGGTGCGACATCAAGGGCATAGCCGCCTAAATTAGTGACTAGCTTATTCATAGGCTATTTTAAAATTATAAAAAAATGAATAACAACAAATCAATAACACATACAAAACAAAACCAGTGTGAGGGAATTCCACGTGAAATTTATTTTCCAGCCCGGAAGTTCCATGTGCTGGAGAAGATTCTATTAGGCATAAATTGGTAAGCCTAACCCCCACTCACCCTTCCACAAGTGGTAGCCTCGAACCGCGTCCACCACAGTCCACATTTACACGGGTTAGAATAGCCTCGGCAAGAAGATTCGAGGTCATTCGAGAGTAGAGCTGTTTCCCGCTAACCCCCTGCGGGGAGAGACTCGGACATAAATAGTGTTCGTTTCCCATGAGACAGACACAGAGTTGAGAAGTCTCGCCCGGACCCAAGAAGATTCCCATAGTTCCAAGTCAGGTGCTAACAACAAAGCAAAGTGACGGCCGAACTATTTGAATTAGCCCCAGCCAGTGAGGTAATTCCATTTAACGATCGCTACCGAACCATTTTTCCGACTTCACTCATCAGCTCCTGTCGAATCCCTCCTCATCCGCCCTTCGTTTCGGGTGGGCGAAATATTCTCCCCTGGACCGGATGTTACCGCCCGCACCCCCCTTTTTGGAGAACCGTCTTCACTTTAAATTCCCGCTCAAAAGCTCCGAGCGGCCTCGCCTCACGTGCAGAAGACATCCGTGAAGCCTTTACCCCAACGTCTCACCCGGAATCCTCCGTAAGCCAACCCCTCCCCCCTTCAGTAACCCATTTGAGTTAATTGCCCCCCAATTTGAATAGTCTCCTCCTTTAATACCATAAAATTTAACTTCATAGTCTGATTCATAACTACAATCCCCCCCCCCCACCACTCGTTCATCTGATGTAATTTTTCCCTTCAATTCTCTCATTATTTTTATTTAAATCAAATTATATTTTTGTACATGCCTCTTTAAGTAACCTTTAGTGTTGCCATTGCCCATATTGTACCTGACCTCATTGCACTCCTATCTCGCCCTCCGCCCGTTGAAACTCGTGGTGTTCCGTCCCTTTGTCGGCTTGCCTTTAAGTTATTGGTCCCTACCCCATAGATATAATATGGTATTGATTTGATGTAATGTCATACCCCGATAACCAGGATAAGCCTGAAAGAGAAAAAGCATGATCAGATGCCGGTCCTTCAAGGGCCAGAGCAAGAACCCAACACCCTAAAAATAAATACTATGAAGGCGGCGACCCCCTCTCCAAAAACGCGTTCAGTCCAAAATCTAGAGTGCACGAACTCGCCCCGAGGTCAAGGGACAACCGGTAGCGATTCCGTTCGTCCCGGTACCGGGATAGGCAATGTCCGCGAAGTGCCCATAGACTAAGGCATTCGATGAGAAACCGTCTGGGTTAGCGAGAAATAATCGCAGTAAGGTTCATGGGGCGCCCCAGATTCTTCATTGGCAGCTAGTGCAGTCCGCGACGAAGGGGCATTACAGGAAGGAAACGTCCCTTGTGAAGAAAACCCCCACAGCTGCAAGGTTTTTAACCAGTAAGAGAAGTCAAAGAGTGTAAGAGTGAAATCCAGCGATGAAGGAGATTCAGTAGTCAAGGCGGAAGGTGACGAAGACCTGAATGGCCATCTCAAAGCTGGTGTAGTCAAAGTGGGCGCGGATGCTGCTGAGATTTCGGAGAAAACAGAGAGGATTTACTGACGTTAGCATCAGGATTTTTGAGAGATCACTGACTCACAGGTTAAAATTACAAGAACTACTAACTTTAGACAGTATAGAAGATTAATAGGCGAATTAAGAGACATTTAAGGTAATAGGTAATGAATGACCAGACATGAATTAGTTTTCTTCAAAAAAATAGATTCAATTTTTATCTCTACCTTGAAGGCATCGGGTCAAATTAAAATGAGAGAGATTCCATACGAAAGAGGTGAGGAACTATTTTACAAAGATGGACGTCAATTACTTGAACGATCTTCCTATTAACGCTGAGTCGATTACAATTATTTCTTTCATAAATAGATTGAATACTAGTAAAAGCGCCATATTATATTTGCTAGTAAAATTCTAGGAAATAAAAAAAACAGTGAATAGCATTGAGACCATTTTGACGCATGTTTATTACACATAACAAAAAATGTTTATTCATAATTCTACATTTCCATTTCACAATATAATTTATCATTTATTGGATTGACCAATGCCTCGTGTCTAATTTTAGTTAATTCTGAACATGTGCAAACGTAAAAATGTTTTTTTTTTTAAATGAGGTTCATTCGTTTGCACCACTACTTCTTCAGGACTTACACTTTACCTATACTAATAAAAAGTTCCCCCACCCCACCCCTGGCTTAGATATTTAAGTGTATATTTTGTCTGCTTTATCCCAAGACCCCCATGCCCTATAAGAATAGGTATCCCTCTGCGAGGATTGACTTAAACCCAGCCATGGGGTTCATATTTGTGCCTTGAACTGACTGCGCTCTTTTGAACAAAGTCGTTCCTGGGGGTTTATAATAAATCCTCTGGTCCTAAGATCTGAAGATAACGTCACTTGTATCGAGTCTTTGTCATCCGTTATCACATTTATGCTCTTTCTATCCATCCACTTTTTTTATTCTTTTGCACATCATCTCATTCTTTCTCCCCTGAATTTGTTGGTTAGAATACCTTCTTTCTTCATTTCATATTTCAGTTTATTTCATTTATATTTGATTACTTGGAACTTTTAATGAGTCCATCGCCTTATTATCAAGTAACGAATTATCATTTCTTCTCTCAAGGGATTCTCCCTCGTTAATATAACATAACATAACATAATATAATTTCACGGATGACAAAAGCCACAAGGGCCTATCAAAGGTCATCCGCATCTGTCAAAATCCACCCACAAAAAGCACCATCGCCAGGGGAAGACAAAATCATTCATCCTATCCTTCTTCTAGAGCCGAAAAGAAAGTTAAATTCTTCCTTTAAAATATCTAAAAGGCAAATACAAATTTTAAAAAATCCAAAATTAAATCCTCGTATTTTAAGCCAAAATAGATTAAAATTAGCCTCAATAAAATATTATGTGTTAATATGATCTTATTTTTGCAACTTCGAACCCATTTAAACTGAAAATTCTTCGATTTTGCTTCCCATTATACTGTATATCGTAATCAAGGCATAATCCATTCTCTCTCTCTCTCTCTCTCTCTCTCTCTCTCTCTCTCTCTCTCTCTCTCTCTCTCTCTCTCTCTCTCTCTCTCTCTCTCTCTCTCTCTCTCTCTCTCTCTCTCTCTCTCTCTCTCTCTCTCTCTCTCTCTCTCTCTTTTTTTCTCTCTCTCTCAGTTAATAATTCTTCTTTGTCCACACGATGGTGGCCTTCGGCTATTTTGCAGCCTCTGTGACGAAAGAATTACAAGGATAATTCTTTCGAATGAGAGTGGAACAGACTGTATATTATGCATTTAAATGGGTTACTCACTCGTAACAGTTTTTGAAAGGACAGGAAAACTCATATTATAAAGGAAGATCCCTTATTCTAAAAATTAACGGAATTTATTTTGAATCCCTGCATATCCTTTTCTTCTTGTCGCCGGCGGGACAGTCATGCGCGAACGAATTCGCTTCGTTCTTGCCACACACTGATACCAAGGTTCAGGGCGGGATGGAAAGCCCAGTCAGTATCTGTTGAAGTTATAGCTATTTTTTCGTTTTCTGAGGTCCCTTGACAAGGATGAATGCCGCTGCAAGGTCAATATTTTATTCGACAACAATAAAATAAATTCTCTGTCTTTTCTTATAAGAATTTTTAATTGTTGTCTTGAATTTTCAGAGGAAAGACGTTTAGGCTCTACAGTCGCTATTTAATTGTTATGAGGGTGGTTATTGCAGTTTAAATGGTAACTTATTATGTGTCTTTTATTTAGTTTTATTCATGTGTATTCAGTTAAAACATCAGGAAAGGTGTTTTCTAATTCAATAAAACTAATGTTCTCTATTGAAAGTTAAGTGCAGTGTTGTTTTAAGTGTCATGCCATTTCAATGCAAGTAATGCAAGATTTTAAATTAAAGGAAATTGGCATATCTCTTTCGTTATATCTCATTTTATTCTAAACTCCTTTGGTGATAATCGCAAGTTCATTCAATTTCTCAGAAACATTTCGAACAGTTTTGATTTTTCTTATCAAACTTCTTCGGGTTCAAAAAATTACCGCTCAAAATTCAACGATATCCATCTGGTCAAGTTGATGCCAACATTTAGGTAACAGGGTACCAAGGTACTATTATTCTTTCCGCTCTGTTCTCCGGAAGGGGGTCAATTAGTATATTTTACGCTTGTGCTCAATAAATGAATTTGTTCTTGGATTGACGGATCTGACTCAGGCCCAGCGCAAGGTAAAGAATAGAGAATTAAGGATCAGTAAAGACTCAAAAGCGACTCGAGATCGGTCCAAAAAGGAAAAGAAAGGACGAGAGAAGAACAGCGTAGGCGGAAAGGGAGAAGGAGGGGGTTATGAATTAAGTATCATTTATAAGGAGTCTAGCTTTTTAATAAGTAAAAAGGTCATCTCACCGCGTTTTAACCCATTTATGGGTTATTGAAGGCAATTTAGTGTGTTACAAATGCTTATAATTTTATATTAAAAGAATGAAATATAATTTTTATCCTTGGTCTTTTGGTGGCGTCCGACTAATATATTTATTTCATCCTAGGTTTGTTGAAACCATTCGGGAGGGTAAAAACTTCGCTTTTCTTCCTACCAAACGTATTGTTTTTACAACATGAACCTCAACACTCTCCCATAAAAGAGCAAGGCCGCTGCTAATTAATGAAGGTCAAAACTGGATTAATAGCAGAAGGTTGACCACACTTCCGGTTTATTTCCGAAGTACTTTTTTAATGCGTTCACAAAAGAGGTTTCTGGGAGTCTATTTACCAGACAAGCGACCCTCGTTGGCGTTTTATTTCCTCTTAAGACACTCGCTGGAGTCAGACGGACTATCGCCTTGTTTCCGAAGAAGAGAATCTCAATTCCGTCACTGCATCTTCATAAGATTTGCCTCTTAGAACATGACTTCTTTTTTTTATTAATAAAAGACCAGTTTCGAGGCTTCTACTCTCATCTTTCACCGTTACAATAAAATATAAACAATAACGAAAGTAAATCAAATAGGATACAATATTTGTACTGTCTTCGTTAATGTGAACATCATGCTGAGGTCTAATTTAGGGTCTATGAAGGTAAAATTAGTTACATAGTTACAGAGAGCCAGCAATACCTCTTAGCCCACTCAAAGGACAGTCCAATTCTATACTAATATACTAGTAGTCCTCCTTTGAACATTGTTGACACGATGCTCACTCACGCGGTATTCAACCTACAACAGGGTTCCATATTTAAACAATATCATTATTCGTAAAATAACTGTCAATTTTCTTTATAAAACTATTCACACTACTAGCACTTACTACCTTCACTGGGAGTGCGTTCCATTTATCGATGATTTTAGAGATGAAAAAAAATTTAGCTATGTTCGTTTGAAACCTCCTCCGTCCTTTTAGTTTAAAACTGTTGTTACGTGTGATACCATCCATGGTCGTACTAAAAAAAAATCATAATTTTCGTTTTAAAATTTATTAAAAATTTTGAATCGCTTAGTTTCGAGAGTCAGTAGTTTTAATATATTTAATATTTCGATATACGACTTATTTCTAATAAAGAGAATTATTTAGTTGCCTGTCGTTGAATTCTTTCCATTATATTGATCTTCACATCTGTATAAGGTGACCACAGTTGTATCGCGTATTCTAGGTGTGGCTTTACTAAACTTTTATATAGAAGTATGATTATATCTTTGTGTTTGTACTGAAAACTTCTCGCAATATGTAAATGCAAGCATTCGGTTCGCCTTCTTACACGCTTCGTCACACTGCTTGTTAAACTTAAGATCCTTTGAAACCCGCACCCCTAAATCTTTTTCTTCGTCCAAAACTGTACACTTGTCTAAATTGAATTTCATGCTCCATTCATTAGACCATTCGATGATTTTATCTCGATCCCGCTGAATTAATTTGTTATCGTTTTCATTTAAAATTTACCCCTAATTTTTGCGTCGTCCACAAATTTGAATGATTATCTACCAAGTTAGCCAGTTCTGTTCACTCTCTATTTCTTCATTAGTCGCATTTTTTTTATCAATTTACTTCTCTCTGATGTCTTATTATCATCTCATTCTATCCTAGTGATCATTATTTGCCACCATGAACGAAAAGCGGTCAATAAGTTTTGCAATTCAGGTATAAGGAAATGAGATATGAGGAAAAGTGTTTTATTATTTTTCAATATAACTACCCTCGACTTCAATGCACTTGCGCCACTTGTCCCCGAGGCTTTGAATTTCCGACAACCAGAAATCTCCCGACTGCTGCTCAATCCACTCCTGGACGGCGAACTGGACATCTTCATCGTTCGCAAACCGGTGTCCACGCAGTGCAGCCTTGAGCTAGCAGAATAAAAAGTAGTCGCTAGGGGCTAGATCTGAACTGTAGGGGGGTGGTTGAGCTCCTCGAATCCGCACTCGCGCAGGGCAGCTTGTGCAACTCTGGCCTTGTGGACTTTGACGATGTTGAAGTCAATCATGGGGCGTGAGGTTTCTAGGGACCAACGGGCAGAGACCTTGGTCATGGCCAAATCGTCGTGGCTGATGTTGATACCAATTTCAACATCATCAACTTGCGCCACTTGTCCCTGAGGCTTCGAATTTCCGACAACAAGAAATCTCCCGAGTGCTGCTCAATCCACTCTTGGACGGCGAACTGGACATCTTCATCGTTCCCAAACCGGCGTCCACACAGTGCAGCCTTGAGCTGGCGAAATAAAAAGTAGTCGCTAGGGGCCAGATCTGAACTATAGGGGATGGTTGAGCTCCTCGAATCCGCACTCGCGCAGGGCAGCTTGTGCAACTCTGGCCTTGTGGACTTTGACGATGTTAAAGTCGATCATGGGGCGTGAGGTTTCTAGGGACCCAACGGGCAGAGACCTTGGTCATAGCTAAATTGTCGAGGATGATGTTAATAACAATTTCATGTGATATTCCAAGTTCTAGCTCAATTTCTTCGACATTCAACCGTCGATTTTCGAAGATCATCCTATCCACACGGGCTACATTATCCTCGTTGGTCACGTCTGACGGGCTTCCTGGACGGGGGTCATCCTCAAGGAACTCACGACCATGGTAGAACTCCCTATTACAGTGAGCAATGGTTGCATAGGAAGGAACGGTGTCGGCGTACACTGCAACCATGCGTTCACGGATCTCTTTTGCATTCGTGCCTTCCTTGGTCAAACATTTGATCACTACGTGGTGCTCAACCTTCTCCATTGTTGAAAGATTTGTGACTGACAATCTTCGATCAGCTACTGCTTCTTAAATAGAAGAGGCAGGAGCGTGCGGCTGCAGGTCCTGACTTGTCATAACTTGTCCTAACACCCGCCCAAACAGCCATCCCCCTTCCTCTGTTTTGCCCAACCGATTCGCAAAACTTATTGACCGCCCCTCGTATAACGATAAATTTTATTTGTTCTTATTTATTTTTTTAGCTGAGTTATTATTTGTCAGATTGAAATATAAAAGAATGAGTGTTTATTTATTGTTTTACATACCTGCGAGCGCATGAAATATTTTACTCTTAGGGTAATAGTAATCAGGACAGCAATAGAAATCGTAATTTCTCGAAGGCACTAACTTTCTGAACTCATTTGACTTCGCTTGTTTGGGCGGAAATCCAACAACGCGAATAAAATATGGAAATCCACAATAAAAATGCACCATTCAGCTAATAAACTTTTTGCTATATAAAGACAAATCCCTTTCAGAATTCTTTCGTACTTTTTGTAATGGAAAGAAAGTCCCTTAATTACAATTTTTTTATCAATAAATCAATGTTAAAAAATAACTTTTTCTATTTAAAAACCTCACATAACTACGATAATTACCTTCTGTTTTATTTGTCTGGCGACAACTTTTTTTGTGCCATCTCTTCTTTGTCGTTTTTACTATTCCAGTTATTTATTCTTGAAATATAATTTCCATTTCACATTATCTCTATGCACTTCGTTGATTAGAATTCTTCCATCATTACTATTCTTCATTAACCAAGTAAATAAGACAGTTTCTTGGGGAGAGTAGTTTTACTCATCCAGAAGTTCCTTACCTAGTTACGGGCATTCATAAGTATTTTACCATTTTATCCATCTTTTTTTTATCTCCTTTATTTATAACCCATATTATTTCTTTCTTTGGTTGAAATTTCCTTTTTCCCTTTCTTTTCCTTCGCCTCTGGATGACCCTCTGAATACCTGTCAAATGTTTCCTTTATTTCTCGTCACAACCTACTTAATTGCCCATTGTCACACTAGAAAAGGGAATTGTCCTCGATGGATTTTATGCTTGCTCAAGCGATGTCAAGATTTAGGCTTCAATGATCTCTCCTACGAGCACATCGAAACATCGCAGGAACTTTAGTGGCGTTTCAACAGAGACCGAAGCATCAACGGAAATGTTTGATTTTCCTTTATTTTCCTCCCCTTTAGGCGCCCGGGCGTCTTGTGATTAGAATAATTGACCAATTATTCATAATAAAACAAGTGTAATATAAATTGGAAATGAAGGTAAGGAAAGGAATGTCAGAGGGGTGACTGACGTGGAGTGGTAGCACGGGAGAATATAAACATTCTGGGGACGATGCCCTCGTTGGCGGCCGCGCAACTCTCCCATCGACGAAAGAATGAAGAGAGAAAGAAAATAAAGCAAAAGAGACCCGTAACAATATAAGGTATCCTTCCTTTGTGAGGGAAGGTGGCACGTTTGGGAGAGTTGCGCACCTCCAGCTCCTCACACCCAAAGTAGTCTCCCCGACCTATGAATATTCCCTCACATTCACTAACCTCACCACTTTTACGAGCCTGTCTTCCAAATGTTTCTGGTGTTTATGCACTCGTTGGTTGTCACTTCTTAGAGTTTGATCACAAAGAACAGGAATTTTGGGAGTCGGTCATTTTAAGCTTGGAATCAACGGAGGGATCTTTTTTCGTCCTTCAGACAGCGATAAAATCTAAGGAATTTTAAATGAAAAATGTTTTGCTTTCATCTTCTCTCACTACCGCATGCCCATGAGAGTAGCGGTCGCGCTTCGATGCCACAAACAACTACCCACCTCCTTATGCCCTATCACAAATACGAAGCGACCCCTATTTTTCCACGACAAATTGGCCTTTCAAAGAAATGGGTATAAAGAGACCCATTCATATCGATGGGTATAAAGCGACCCTTTATATTTCCACGTCAAGTTGGCCTTTCATAGCGATGGATATCTCGGACCGGCATGATTCAACCATTAGAAGAGATGCCATAGATGTTCAAAAAGAATTAGGTTTCTGGTTGTCCAAGAAGGAGGAAGCTTTGTTTGGTACCTTTTGTATCATCAATTTGCTCTTGTTTTTTCAGGTCCTAGTCGAGACCTACAGTTTAATATTTTGAAGATAAATTGTAGTAATTAAGTTAACGAGGAGGTTTACAAGGAAAATATTGTAGGCCACGGAAGATGCCTTTATTTGGCATCAATGGAAGAAGAGGGGTTTAACGAAAGATCTGAAATGGCAGTCACTGCTGCGTATCGAACCCGCCGGAAAGTGATCCCGGATGACGACTCTATCGGGAGGATAAATATACCAAATATTGTCTAATTTCACTCGATCGAGAGTGTTGTTTCGATTCGACTTGGTCCTATTGAAAGCGAAAGCATTTATAGATAAATAAAAAGAAGATGAGGTTTAAATCAAAATTACCAAGAGTACGAGAATTACCCGTGTATGGAAGTAATTGCCCGTATTGAAGCTCCTTTTAAGACAGCTAGAGCAGAATCCCTTAATGGTGCGTGGGCAGGAGCAAACCAATTCAGGATCCATCGACCAAATAGAAACCCGTTTTCGCTCAGATCCTATTAAACCCCAAGCAAAGTATTACAGTTGCCAAACGAACCCCACGCATTTATACGGCGTGTCTTGAGCTCCATCTCCATTAGAATTCTGGTGTTTTCTCAAATGGCGGAGTGGGAAGTTCAGCCTCGAGGATGCATATTTAGGCAGATTCCAATCTGCGCCGGCCATCGATTAACTAAAAGGAGCTCGCAACTCGACCTACGTTGACAGAAACTGGAAATTATTAGAGGATTTTGTTCATTGTCGTGATTTGGAATTAATTTTAAACATTCTCAACTATGCCATTCGGGTTTTTGTGTGTTATTATCCAAATTTCCTCGCACATTTTTCCTCCCAGTCCCATATTTATCTACTAAGAGAAAATGATTTCTTCCTTGGTTAAACCAGGTCTGTTTCTTCTTTTTTTCTTATAAAACTTTTCCAATTATGGAAAATAGCAAAACTACCCCTACACATGTGCATCTATTCCACGGTAACATTAATAAAGCCTTCGCGTAAATAACTCGAGAAACTACATAAAGCAGCAAAGATCGTGTAATAATAAAGCAATTTTCTCTCCATTTTAATAGACTATTACTTACCCGAGTAGAAACGCTGATCCTGGGAGTAAAGACAAGGCAAATCGGGTGAGGGTCGTTACTGGATGGAGGCCCGATTCGGGTTGACGGTGCAGTGGTCATCGCATACTTCCATGATCCAGGGCTTGGATCCAACGTTCAATTTTAAGTTCACACTAAGAAATGACTCAAAAATGAGTACAAATTGATAGTAAAACTCATGCCAAATCAAACGCATCTGACCCCTTATACGAAAATAGATCCGTTTCATGCCAGCCTTAGGGTATAGGGTAATTAGATGTTAACCTAATAAAGTTAAAAAGTTATAAACTCTGGCCACATCGGGCATTTAGTAGGGTGAGTGGGAAGTAGTAATCAGTTGACTCCCTCCCCTTAGCCTTATATTGCGAATAATGAAAATTTCACGTCTCTTACCTCTTATGTGCCTTTTTCCTATGTTGTTCGTTTTGGTATGGGTTTTATTACCACTGACTCGTCAAAACTGGGCAGTAGGCTTAGCCACCTGGAAAGGGTCATTACCCCACCTAAACTCAGCTGACTCACCAGACTGCGATGCATGTGCCTGCGCTTCCAGATTTAATTCCTTAACCCTTATCTCGAGTTTGAATCGTTCGCTTGCTTCCATATATCTACGAATTTGCAACTTTTCTTCAGCATTCGGATCCTCTTTTCCCCTTTGAATCTCAAACGTGCCTTCCGGACTGCTTTTATCGGTTTCCACGTGTAATTACCTGACCAGCTCCCTGTGACAGCTACTTGGTGAATAAAGGCTCAACTTCTCTTTGGTGAGAGAGCTTTTGTGCCTTGCCTGTTGCCAGATCAGCTAAAGATCTTGGATGAAGTCGCGGGCACTTAGCTTTACTATTTGCCTTAAGTCTGGCCGTTTTTAGTTGATTAGTAGGGCTTAGTAGGAAGACAGTTACACCTCAAGCACCCCTGTCGAAAAATCAGAGAACCAGTTCACTGGGGCTCTCTTGTTGCTCAGTTGGGAGCTGCGGCACGATTGGGAACGTCCGGCCCAAGGGAGACCTTAGGGTTGGTGTGCTTGGTCAAAGGGTTTCTGTTCGCCGAACGACCGAAAACCTTTTGGAAATAAGCGGATGTGATTAGTGCTAGAGAAAATCACCACCAAAAAAAACCCTTTTTCAATGTTTATGGTCCGAGAGTTTTGTAAGATGGCGAAGAAGAATGGTCCTCCGTTTCACAAGCTAACCTGCAAAATATGCAAGGCTACAATTGGAGTGAAGACTTCGGGAGCAGGAGTTTCAAGGAGCTTGCAGATGCCGTTAGTGTCTGTGACTTCTGCGAACTCGACAAGCGTCTGGGCGAGAGCATCGCTCAACTGAGAGAGGAGAACTCCCTCCTTAAAACGGAAGTTCAACTCTTAAAAACAGAGAGATGCAGATGCTCAGGCGAGAAGGCTCCCGACGTCCAACAGCCGATTTCTTCTGCTGAAGGGCTCCCTAAACGAGCCAAAAAGAAGAAAAGAAAGAAGAAAGAAGAGAAAGTAGAAATAGAACTACAGAACTACAGAATCTACAGAATCTAGGACCAGCAAAGACCCGAAGGTCCGCTCGAGGCTAGTCCGCTACACTAAATCCAAAACTACGATCCACACTTATCTACGAGTGTATCTCTAACATGCTTTATTTTTTTTATTTATTTATTATTTTTTTTAATATATAATCTACTGTACACACTTATCTACATGTGTACATTGTCATGCATATTAACTACTTCAACCTAGGGGGGGGTGATAGAAAGTTTTTCTTCTCAACTTCTGCAGCCCTCGACTGCTAGTGGTGAAAATCTAGTTTTAGGATAGTAAGACTATTTATAGGATAGGCGGAAAAGAAAATGGATATCTAAACTACACATGCAAGAGAAATCGCTGGCATCATTTTTAGTCATCATTTTTACTCTCGTTGTTCCTCCGCTCCAAACTCCTTTTGCAAAGACGTTTTTATTTACTGTGCTCAGACTACGTTATATTTATACTATTTAAGTGCGCGTCGAGACGGTTTTTAAACATATTTACCGACCTACTATCCACTACGTGGGTGGGTAGAAAGAGAAGAAGATAAAGTAGAAAGAGAAGAAAAGAAAGTGGAAACAGAGGACGAAAAATTAGAAGCAGAAGAAGAGAAACGGGAAAGGGAAGAAGAAAAAACAAATGAAGACAAGAAGAAGAAGAATAAGAATAAAAAGAAGAAGAAGAAGAAGAAGAAGAAGAAGAAGAAGAAGAAAAATGTAAAGATACAAGAGCAAAGCGGCAAGTCGCTTCCGAAAGGAAAGTCTAAGTCGTCTGCAGACAAATGTGCAAGAGTCCCCCTTATTAGTGATTCTCACGCACGGGGTCTGCAGCCCCTGCTAGCGGCCTGCCTTCGCAATAGTGTGAAGGTAAGCTGCCTGCCAGGATGTGGTAACCACCACATCAGAGTAGAAGCTGAGAAATCACAGATTTTTGAGAGCTCAGTCGTTGCTCTGATGGTCAGTGGAAACGACCTCTACCTAACAGGAGGTAGGGACGGCCCTAGAGATAAAATCCTCTACACGGTCATGGTTGCCGTGGACGACTGTGGGCTGAAAACCCTCAAGCGTGTTGCAGTCGGGATGCTCCCGAGGAGAGGTCCAACACGGACCGCTCACTCGATGAACTTCTCTTTAAACAGGCACCTGGCAGATTTGTGTACAGCAGAGGGGGTCTTTTTAGTCGACCCGTACCGCACCTTTTATGGTAGAAATGATCTCCACCAAAGGGATGGGGTACATCTTTTCTTTAAAGGAAAGGCCTTTCTGTCAAACATCATCCAGGATGTCGTAGAGAGGACCCAAAGGAGTATCCGGGCCAGTGTGAGGGCATACGTATACCAGTACGCCCATGTAACTCCTAGAACGACCTTCTCAGAGGTCGCAAAAAGGGGTGCCTCCTCGCCAACAAATAAGCCGAGAAACGAAAGAGCGTAGGGAGTCCTACAGTCGGGGACTCCTTGAAAGTTCTTCTATTCAATGCGAGATCAATCAGGAACAAGTTTCCTGAGCTCCGTGGCCTCGTAGCGACGGAAGAACCCCAAATGATAACCATAACAGAATCGTGGATAAAAACCTCAAACCGAGACTTTGAAGGCGAATTGACGGTTCCTGGCTACCAACCCACTTCCACAAAGATAGGCCAGACAGAGAGGGTGGCGGTGTAATGTTGTATTTCAAGGATACAATTGAATCTACGAACTCCAACATTATATCCGACTACGAGCTCCTAGGCGTTGACCTAGAGATAGGTCTTGTCAGATACAGGACCCTACTTTTACAGGCCCCCTTCTGAACCCGTTGAGAATGACAGGGAACTGTATCAGCAGCTGGGTGAGTTTGTTCAAGGCAGAGTGTGCATTGTTATGGGCGACTTTAACAGCCAAGTTGACTGGGAAACCAGAGCAGCCTGTGGCGAGAGCGCGCTGCTCTTGGAGTTCGCCAACAACGAGTTCCTCACTCAATGGGTCAGAGAACCGACGAGAGGAGACAATATCCTCGACTTAGTCTTCACCTCTGAGGATGATATCGTTGAGGATGTCTCTGTAGGCGAAAAGCTCGGTTGAAGTGATCACCAGCTTGTTAGATTTACCGTCAAGATCCTGAAGGTAAGGTCTTTTGCTAGTCAATCAAGGAAATTTGACTTGAGAAGAGCAGACTTTGCAAGCCTTCGTGCTGGACTGACTGACGCGAGGCTAGAAGTGTGCGATGCTGTTGAAGACTCGTGGAATAGTTTCCAAACCACATTCATGATCTTCAATCGCGTTTCATCCCTCTGAAATGCCCCCGTCGGTCTTCTATTCAACCAAAGTGGTTTAATCGAGAAATCGGCCAACTGCTTTGGGAGAAGAGGACTGTGTACCGGCAATCGAAGATCTCAGTTGACTTTGACGAATTTTCGAGGATAGCCAGGAGAGTGAAGTCCAGCATAAGGGCGGCTAAGCGGTTTGAGGAACTCAGAGTGGCAAGACTCTGTAGAGAGAATCCCAAGGAGTTCTTTGGATTTGTAAACAGCTGTAAACCAATCCGTCGAACGATTGGCCCTTTGAGGAATGAGGAGGGAATATTAAAGCATTCAGATGCATAAAATACTAATCTCTTTAACGACTACTTCTCTTTAGTGTTTACTGGAGAGTGTGGTCCCATCCCCCAACCGATGGATTCCTAATCGGAGAAAAAGCTGGCGGATATGGACTTCACCGAAGGAGAAATAGGAAAGAAGATCAGTGACCTAATGACGAATAAGTCACCTGGCCCGGATGGATTTCTACCTAAAGTGTTGAAAAAAGTGCGCGATCAAGTGTCACGACACCTGAACGCAATCTTTAACATGTCAATCCGGACCGAATGCGTTCCTAGAGACTGGCGTGAAGCGGAGGTGACTCCTATCTTCAAGAAAGGAGACCTTAGCCAACCGTCGAACTACCGACCTATCAGTCTGACTTCGATAGTCTTACCGACTATCGAAGTCAGACTGATAGGTCGGTAGTTTGACGGTTGGCTACGGTCTCCTTTCTTAAAGATAGGAGTCACCTCCGCCTCACGCCAGTCTCTAGGAAAGCATGATGGTGGACAAAATGACGTCGCATTTAGAGTCAAAGCTGCTACTGAGGAGTTCCCAGCACGGCTTCCGAAGGCAACGGTCATGCCTGACGAACCTTGTGGAATTCTTCCACTTCGTCTTCAGTGAGCACGATTGGGACAAGGCAGTGGATGTGGTCTACTTAGACTTTCAGAAAGCCTTTGATACGGTACCACACCACCGCCTTCTCCGGAAAGTGCGAGCGTTGGGCATAGACGGAAAAGTGGCAGGCTGGATCATGAACTGGCTAAGTTGCAGACGGCAACGGGTGGTGGTGAATGGACATGCTTCTGAGTGGGTGACCGTTACTAGCGGGGTGCCTCAAAGTTCTGTCCTGGGACCACTACTATTCTTCATCTACGTAAACGACATGGACGGTGACATGGTTGCCAAGATTTCAAAATTTGCTGACGATACCAAGCTTTGTAGGAACTTTGCAAAGGATGGAAATACTGCAAGCCTGCTCTGATACGTGGCAAATGCCTTTCAACGTAAACAAATGCAAAGTGATGCATATCAGCCACCGAAATCTTCAATCACCCTTTATCCTTAAGGGCACTGCTCTTCAATCCACCGACACTGAGAAGAACTTGGGTGTACCTATCACGAGTGACCTCAAGTTCTCGAAACAGTGTATTTAGGTGGAGAAGAAAGCCCAAAGGATGTTAGGGTATATAAAGCGACAGTTTGGATATCGGAACAAGGAGATAGTACTGTGTCTGTACAACTCCCTCGTCCGACCGCACCTAGAGTATGCCGTACAATTTTGGAGTTCTTCATTCCGTAGAGACATCGCGAGATTGGAACGCGTGCAAATCAGGGCAACCAAACTGATTCCTTCTATCAGACATAAAAGTTATGAAGATAGATTAAGTGAATTAGATATGTTCTCGCTGGAGACCCGGAGACTACGTGGTAAGCTTATCAAAGTATTTAAAATACTTCGAGGCTTCGACAGACTGGACTACGGGGAGATTTTGCAGCTCAGCGAGGGAAGAACAATAAATCACGGCTTTAAACTTGAACTGAAGCGATACCACCGTCATCTGTGTGGGAAATTCTTCACTTACAGTATCTGCAGTAGTTGTAACGCACTTCCGACGGAAGTTGGCAACAGTGAATCTGTTGACCAGTTCAAGTTAAGACTAGATAAAGTCTTGCGAAATCGGCGTTAAGATCCTCGCGAGTGATCTTTGAGGTTGCCAACGGATACCTTTGAAGATTGCGCCAAAAGTACCCTCCTTGTATGGACCGTAAGGTCTTCTAGGATACTTATTTTCCCTGTAGCTTCCTGTAGCACTATCAATAAACCAAAGTGCTGTACTATAGCTTCGCCTAATCTATCCTTTTTCCTCGATTTAGGTGCGTGAATGGTCACTCTTTCTGCTAACTCCATTAAATCCTTTTTAGCAAAGGTGTTCAATGTTTCCATATTAGGATTATCTAAAAATTCTGTGATCAAAGCCTTTGGAAATCCGGACGACCGAACTTGACACTAAATTATACCTGAACTCTTAAAAAGGAAAATATTTTTACACCCACCTACCTTTACCCTTCACTCTTATCACCTGCTAAGGTGCTTCGTTTCCTTTTCGTTTTGAAATTAATAATAAAACACAATTTACATCCCTGAGTTTGCAAAAGAACTGACAAAATTATCCACAATCATATGCCTACCCTATTCCGGAACAATCTCCATGTTACAATAAAAGGGTTCTCTAGGTGTTCAAAAGAAGCTCAGAATCAACAGCCGCCCGTTTGTGTGCTCCGTTCAAGCGCTAAGGGTTTCCACGATACTCCCCACCGAAAAGGTCTCGGTTGGCTTACCTTCTTTCATTATGACTCTGCTGCTGGCTGAACCAGAGATTAAGAAGTACACATATCCCCAAACGTTACTCAAAAAGACTTATATACATGTAATTTAAACACTGAATGTACTTAGTTAAAGAGGAGAGCCAAAGTGGCCACCTCTCTGATCACGTTAAAAATACAACACAGTTTTAGATACTAGGACACACCATGCCCCAAGGGTAACCTGAGTAGGAAAGATGCTTTAAAGTCCGGTTCCCCCCCCCCACCTCCTCTGAGCAGCCGTACACTTTACTAGCTCTTACTAAACATAAGCTTTCCCCTTCCAAAGGTATATTGCCGAGCGCTGCTCATAAAACCAGATGCCCTGGGCCCTTTACAAGCACAACACTGTATTTGCTTTATTGTGTGCCTCATTACACTGCTTATAAACCTCAGTGACCTTTCTATTACTTTCCTAAGCCGGTTTTATCCTCTACTGAGTTCAGCCAATGCCCATCCATTTCATAACTAAATTCTCTCTTATCTCTTCCCACGTGTATAACTTTGCATTTTTTAAGGTTAAAAGTCATCAACTTTTTTAAGTCACTTTTGCCTTTAAATTTACCTTTAACTTCAAGCTGCCAATTGTGTGTCATCTACAAAAAATGACCTTGTTATTAACTGTTTCCTCAAGGCCATTTATATAGTTTACAAATTTTAATGGACCCAGAACTGATTTATGATGTACCTTCACTGATAATACCAATTCACTGTCACTTTACTATATATAACACTACCTTCTGCTTCCTATCTTTCAGCCATCCGATTCAATACTCTCATATATATCCCAAACCTTTTTAATTTATTAACTAATCTCCTATATGGAAACTTTTCTAAGGCTTTGCTAAAATCTAAGTAAATTACATCTACATTCTCTCCTTTATTCACTTGTTTTGTTACATAAATTCCTGTAAGTTGTTATACATAATGTAGTTATTTATAATCCATGCTGAGTATTGTCGATTAACCCACCACTCTTTAGATGCTCAGAAACTGTGTTAGATAGTGACAGTGGCGGCAGTAATAAAAGCGAGGATTTGGGCGGTATCCTACTGTTCATTTTACGCGTGGTTAAGAATGAGGAGGGAAAAAAGGTCCATTGATTGTTAATATGCATTAAAAGACTTTAATTTCGAAACCAGGAAATTGGGCTGCACTTGTGTACCTCGTTGGTACCACCTTAATTGAAGTACGCTGTTTAGTTTTGGTCTCCTAGCCTAATGCGTCGGACATATGGAATGGTTACAAGCCAGGGCTACAAGCTAGTCCCATCGATTAAGCACAGAGACTATTAGACGCCACTGCAAAACTTGGGTCTCGTTTCACTGGACTCGGCTACTGTGTCGTCAACTGAGTGTGTTCAAAATTCTTCGGGAATATTTATCCATATATAGAAGATGTGATACATGGAACGAACGACCTGGAAAGGTAGAACATAGTTTCAGCGATGAACTCTTCAAAATAGAACTGACCGAAGAAGATTTTATTGTCAAAACTCATCGGTGTCTCTTTCCTCAGCACATTCACGTATCTTTTCTACTTTTCCGGACCGGAGGTGCGAGTGTAGGAGGTGGGTGTTTTTTCTCAAGCTGTTAGGGTTTTTCTTAAAAAGTACCTCCTGTTGCTGTTTGTAGTTTATAAGTCCCCGGAGGCAGGTGACATTTCTGCTTCCTCCGATCGCTTGAGAGTTTAAGCTTTGATCCTACAGTTTGTCCTGTAGGCCTCATTAACGCTACCTCTATTAAGTGGGGCCGCACTTTCTGTGAGGGTGTCCTGAGGGACGTGGTTAGAGTGGAGGGAAGCTGTTGCATTCTGAGGGAATTTAATCGCCTCCTCTTTGTGCCAGCGATCTTTGCAACAGCTGGGAAGTGAAAGTTCTACTGTAACCTAGCCTCACATGGAATAAATCCAAGTGGGATAGTCCAGTATTGCACCCAGGTAAAGTGGTCGTGTAAGATCCACTTGGAAATGACGGCACAACTTTAGAACTCTTTCTTTCCCTGCGTGGTGGCTGGAGTTTAAACAAGGTCTGCTGACCAAAGTCACGTGCTCTCACTTTTCTGATTTATGACCTTACGACCGTCAAAACTTTCAATAATTCCTGGAAAACATTGGGATGACCTTGGCAATTATATCATTAATAAGAGAATGTAAAACAACATAAGGGTTTCGAATTTCGTTAGAATCGGCCGAATGGTTACAATACCAAAAAAAAACGGGCCTGCGCACACTTTTTGTGATATATCCTTCATTCATTCACTAATCACCCTTACTTAGCAGGACATGACAGAAGCAAGGCCTGTGAACACAACTAGATCTCAATGGGAGCTCCGGCAAAGAATATACTGCGTCAAACGTTACTACAAGAGCAGAATTCAAGACTGGGTGGACCACCTCGAGAACTATGGGACAATGGAGAACCTCAATGCAGCCAGTGACAATCTTCCAAGCCATTCAGGACACCCCAGGAAGCGTCCCATACAGAATACAGACGAAGCAGACCCTTACAGCCGCAGACAAGGAGCGAAGAAAGGCTATGGCAGTCAAGATACTGGAGAAGATTCAGAAGACCCCAACTTTCCTTAACCACCTTTGGACCTCAAATGAAGCTCACTTCTATCTTGAAGGAAAGGTAAACTCGAAGACAAATGTCTTCTGGTGGACCTCCAGACCAAATGAGGTAGCCACCAAGCCCCTACACTGCCCCTAAGTGCACGGTATGGACTGCAATCGAGGAACCTGACGCGACAGTGACAGTCCCTGAGAAGAGATATCTTGAGGTCCTTAAAACCTTCAAGATGGAGCTGCAGACCCTGTTCCCGTCGTTTATGGGAAAGTTCTGGTTCCAGAAAGATAGAGCCATCTCTCACACCACAAACTTGTCCCGAGATTGGCTGACAGAGAACTTTGGTGGCCGTGTGATCAGTCTCAAGACCTAAGCCCCCGCCCCCAGATTTCTTTCTCTGGGGCTACCTTAAAGACAGAGAGTACGCAGGAAGACCCAGGACCATCACGAAACTCAAGGAAGCCATTAAGGAGGAGATCAGAGCCATTAGTCGGTCGGTTTGTAAGGACGTCATGGATAACTTTGTGCTGCACATCAAGAAATGCACAGAGCTAAATGGAGGTCATCTCGAACACTTGCTCTAGAATAAAGAAGAAAAGTCCAAAGACTGATATTTTGATATGATGTTTTTAAACACAATAAACTAGTTATCACCAAAGTTTCATTCAATCCTTGCAGAAAATTAAGAAATGAGGCCTATCGAAAGTTTAGTCCAGTTTTATGGGGGGTGACCCAGTATTATTACCTAAACAAAAAAAAAGCAAAACGGAGATGAACATGATGGTAATCCGACGAAAAAATTGTCATTCAGGAGAACAGATGAAGAATAAAGGTGGATAAATGCAAAAAAAGTGAATAATAAGAAAGGTAAAAGCCCACAAGAGTAGGACCAGGTGGAGGTATTAAAAATCTCCAGGATAGTAATAAGAACATGATTACTCAAAAATAGAAAGTAATTAACAAATATTATTAATTAATTAATAAAAGAATCCTATCCTATTTGTCTTGGACTCTTATCACTCTACCGTGGTATCAGTCGTAGGTCCTACAAGGCTACTTAACGTCATTGCGTCCATGCTTGAATTGGTGAAAACGCTGGATTTTGAATCCCACCCTTGAAGTAAAGCTCCTATGAATGGAGGATTTATATGACAGCAAAGACGTATTGGGGAGGTTCAATGAATCCATTTGTGCTGAAGTGATGATGATAACGAGGATGAATAAAACTAACGAGGGCATTTTCAATCAGGCTAGGGAGAAAGTGCAATAGCAATTTATTTTTTTTATCTTAAACACTGTCGCAAATTATGTGTGACCTTTTTATTACCCAAGGATTCGCGATTGTATAATCAATTTCCATTGCCGGAGATTGTTCCCATACGTCTTGTGCTGCGGCTAAAATTAACTCTGTGTAAAGTGTATATAATTAGATTAATGCAGTGTAAATATCATTTAATACTAAGACACGTATATATTTAACCCATTCATAGGTATATATAAACTTAAGGATTCAGTGTCTCTTTCCTCGTTAAGCAGCACAAAAGCTGTGTAAACTTGTATAATAGGATAATTAAATTCCTACAAACACCGGGGCAGAAAGAATAAATCCAGGGTCCACATAAACAATTTTACATAAGGGGGTTCGGGCTACGGTCTACCCGAATAGAAACACCGCTTCTAAAACCAATCGAAGTTGAGCCACATTGGTTGTGTTTAGTCACTGGATGGAGTTCCGATTTGCTCGAGTGGCTGCTCTGTAGCCACCCATGGTACAGTATCCAAGGTAAAAATGAAAAAAACAAGTACAAATCGATAGTAAAAGTGGTAAAAAAACAGACGTGTAACCACTTTGTGGGGGGTACCGAAATGGCCCAAGATAAGTTATGATTGAAATACACTAAAAAAAAAAGAAATATTAACCTACCCACCCCAATCGCCATACTATCGACAGTAGTATCACTATCGTTCCATTTTACTTTATTTTTCAATTCAGCAAAATTGATTATTTATTCAAATTAAACCCTTTTATTTTTGTCTCTCCGTAGAAAAATTTTACGTCTTTTTAATATTAGAGTAAAAAAAAGACTACGAAAAGTTTGTCTTTTTTACACTGCCGGGTTAATTTCACTCAGTTCCTGAAGCGAAATTCAAGGCAAGTGGCCTCGATTTACTTAAAAACACTCGTTTAAAGCACTCAATGGAGCCTTCAGCGTTTTCAATGCCAACGCGGTGTTGCGCCAAACTGTAAAATACTATAAATAGAAATAGCGCCCCCTCCCCCTTTACAAAAAACCCACATGTTCTCTGCGGGTGATTCCTTTCTTAGCCATAGTTGTTATTATTGACAATTTGTCAACAAATTTTGAGTAATTCGACTGACAAACAAACTTAAAAGTTATTACTCTGTGGTGAGAAAAGGGGAGGTATGGGGAGAGCAAAATAAAATTATACGGTCTTCTTTAAAAGACTAAATAAATGTTTAGCCTAACTTTATTCAGTGTATACTCAATAAAAGGGGAAAATAGTGAAGACCCTTTGTTATGAATGAGCGCATTATTACGCTTAAATTTTTGATACGCGCGATCTATCACTACACAAAATAATTCATAGCAATTCATTAAAAGTATTTAACGTAATCTTGCTGACAAACCCAAGGCCCTTACACTGAAGCGAAGAGAGAAAAAACAGAGGTGAGTGAAATCTTAACCTTGATATGCATATGCGTTAACACCAAATTTCTGCTTTAAGAGCTTTATATTCTACACATCTTCACTTGGCTACAGCAAATAATTATTAATTATTGATTTTATCATTGACCAGTATCGTGAAAAATAATTAAATGAGAATTTTGTGTAAACTACGAGATGTCCAACCGCTCTCGCGTCTTTCATTAAACGCCGATACCATAAGCAGTCAATAAGAAATAATACCAAGGATGAAAACAATTCTGCCTCCTCTTAGATTCAAACTAGCGACCTCCGGCACGACAAGCGTGGGCTTAGCCCAGAAGCCCGTTTCTTTTGAATCCATCTTAGTTTAGTGGATGCTCGGGGTTTTTACGCGAGAGTTCCCGGGTTCGAATCTCGGTGGATGCTGATTTTTTTCGCGGATTCTTTAATCCTGACTCCAATGGATCATTGCAGTATTATCAACTGATAATAGCTCTTCCCCCCCTTCGCAAAATTACTTTTATTATTTTATTGCTACTAATTATTTACTAGTTTATTATTACTAATTAGTCACATTAATAATCAAGACCTCGATAAGGGATTCAAATATTAGGACTTGAAAACGCGTACATTTGTGAGTTTGTATGTCAGCTAGAGGGGCCTTTTTCGGTGCGGAAGTCAGGCACCATCAGGAGAGTTGCGCGCCATAGGGCCTTAAAGCCATAAATATTCTACTCAGGCTATACACAATTCACAATCTTATTCCCCTAACTTCACCACTTTTTCTACAAATTTGTCAAGACGTTATGACTGCGATTCATTAAATTTTACCCAACACCCTTAACCGCTGTGTTGGACATACCCTCGTTGGATTACACCTCTTCATTTCATCCGCAGTTATCAGGTAAATATATTACATTATTATCACAGTCATAGTATTTGTTGTTGCTGTTGTTTTGTTGTGCATTGGACACACCCGTCCCTTTCATTCAATTTTTTCCCTCAATCAAATATTGAAATCTACAGCAAGATCAGTATGACAATCACAAGCAAGCCCGTGTGCACCATTAATTAGATCAGGAGTGGGTATCGTTCCCAGGGAAGAGTGATGTATTGTGTGTGAGAAGGAAGGTGAAAAGAAGTGGTGTTTTGATTGACTATATCCATGATGACGAATGTGGATAGAACTTCTTGTGCACATGGGCCAGACTAGGCGCTCCGCCCTGAATGGCGCCAGTTTCCTAGGAATCGAACTCTCTAGATGGACGTAGAAATCCAATACAAGGCAATTTTGAAGTCCTCTTGGTTCTTCATGATTAGTTTTCTAAATTAAAGCAAACTACAGGATATATTTGTATTCTACATAACACGAGGACGTATTACGTTAACGAGGACAGATGCAATAATCTTAATTCGGAACAAATATTCGAAAATTTCATGTTAATCGGGATTTATCGAAATCACATCATTAACTAAATATAATTGCAATAAAAAAACTAAATTTCTCATAATTAATTTAAATTTGATTGTATCCAATTAAGGGAGGGTGTCGAGGAATGGGCCGAGGGGTAGTTGGAGTTTTCCCCGACTCTTATATATATATATATATATATATATATATATATATATATATATATATATATATATATATATATATATATATATATATATATATATATATATATATCCTATTACCACGAATGCGAAGGGGTCGTCGTATTACTCCTTATATTTCGTTCGGCCCGTCCGTACCCTGAATGGGTTTATTGACTCAGAGTGCTTAGAGATTGGCTACGGAGGGATTGGAATAAACTTTGCCAGCAAGCGACCTAAAGGAAGTTAGATACACAACGATACGAAAATAAAGTTTTAATGAACGCTAAACAAGAAATATATATATATATATATATATATATATATATATATATATATATATATATATATATATATATATATATATGCAAATAAGGTTCTTTGAGAGATAAATTAATAAGTGAAGCTCGGATATCTCACTTGGCTTGTAAATAATTGTTGACTATGTAAATCCCTATACACTTTTAATGTGGGTAAGCTTCGCGGTGAAGTTGGGGAATGTGAAAGGGAAGGGTTACCTTGGAATCTGATGTTCGGGTGGCGCTGGTGAGTGAAGGTGGTGAGATAAGGGGTGGAGACGATGAGGTAGGTTATCCAGGGACCAACCTGATCCCACACTCCGTCACGGTTCTGCTGGAAAAAGGCGGTGACGGGAGATTCTTGTTAAAGAGGGTCCCACGCTCGTGAACTTCGAGGAATCTTAGGTGCCTATATCGGGGGGGGGGGAGGTGGAAGTGACCTATCGACGCGTAAGCTTACGGAGAATAGCCGAGGTCACACTGACTTGCAGACCAACGGGATAAGAAGCCTCTCTAACAAGGACTGATCTCCTCTCTTAAGACTTGGTGATTCGACGATTTACCACTCCACCGAGATAGATGGCAATTCCTGCCCCGCCAGACGCTGTGCAAGCTCTACTACCGAGGCTTAAAAGAATTCATCTTTTATACCCGAAACTCGGGAGAGGCTCACATTGCTCCGGAAGTATGTTTGATGTCAAGCGCCCTTCTTAGGGTGAGAGCTGCTTGATTATCCCCTCCATTTCCTATTATCACGAATGTGGAGGGGGGGCGTCATACTACTCCTTATACTTCGTTCGGACCGTGCCCTGAATGAGTTTATTGACTCAGAGTGCTTAGAAGTTGGCTACGGAGGGATTGGAATAAACTTTGCCAGCAAGCGACCCAAAGGAAGTTAGATACACAACATTATGGAAATAAAGTTTTAATGAACGCTAAAAAAGAAATATATATATACAAATAAGGTTCTTTGAGAGATAAATTAATAAGTGAAGCTCGTATATCTCACTTGGGAATGTGAAAGAGAAGAGTTACCTTGGAACCTGATGTTCGGGTGGCGCTGGTGAGTGAAGGTGGTGAGATAAGGGATGGAGACGATGAGGTAGGCTCTCCAGGGACCGACCTGACCTCAAAATTCCGTCACAATTCTGCTGGAAAAAGGCGGTGACGGGAGCTTCTTGTTAAAGAGGGCCCTACGCTCGTGAACTCCGAGGAATCTTGGGTGCCTCTGTGAGGGGGAGGGGGGCAAAGTGGCCTATCGACGCGTAGTCTCACGGAGAAAAGCCGAGGCTGTTTGTAGCTTCGGCTCTGAAAACGTGAGTATGAGCCTGGGTCCGCACTGACTTGCAGACCAATGGGGTAAGGAGCCTCCCTAACTGGGATCGATCTCCTCTCTAAAGACTTGGTGCTTTGATGATTTACCACAACACCGAGATAGATGGCAATTCTTGCCCCGTCAGATGCTGTGCAATCTCTACTACCGAGGCTTAAAAAAATCATCTTTTTTGCCTGAAACTTGGGAGAGGTTCACATTGCTCCGGAAGTAGATTTCATGCCAAGCGCCCTTCTTAGGCTGAGAGCTGCTTGATTATCTCCTCTATTTCGTCGTTAGTAAACTTCTGGAAACCACGGGAAGCCAAGATGGGCTCCCATCTATCGATAACAAGTCCAGGGAGGAATACGGTGGTTAGCTGAAATGGCCGGTGGGTTCTTGAGGCGGGAGGCCACCAGGCATCGGGCTGGAATGGGAAGGTTTGATATCGTGGCCCGCCTGGAAGGGAGGTGGGTAAACGTGGGAGCATTAGGCTATTCTCCTACAGGGGGTAATATATATATTGAAAATATGTAATTTGTGGAAGAGAGGTTTATTTCACATTATTTATGTTTATATTTCATTACATTCAGTTTTGCCACGCGAGCCACTTATGAGTTGCATAGCATTTTACTGTCGTTCAATTCTTAATTTAACTCACCAGATGTAGGTATTTTACACCTATAATTTTTTATACATTTTCTTTATTTGTACTGCATCTCATATATCTGGTTCCATCCCTTTCCAACTTTATAGGTCTAATAATTTTAACCATTCGTATTATATAGAATTTAAATTTTCCATTCCGGCATTATGCTGAATTTTACCAGAATGTTTCAAATAAAAATATTCGATACCCTTTTTTAAGCTAGAAATTGAAAAACATACCAAGAAATGACCCACCAATTAAAATGGAGTCAAGCATAACAAACAAGTTGAATGGCTTATGTAAGCACTTCTCTGTTGGCAGACTACCAAACTGCCCTCATTCTTATCTACCATAAGTAAATGTACTTCCAAACCTTACCTATGGATAATACCTTTCAATCATCTACAGAATTCCTCAAGTTAATTTTTAGTGAATCTGACAATGTATTCAGCATAAACTTTCAATAAATACATTTATCTTCAGTAATTCATAGGAAATCTTCCCTACGATTAAACAAGGAGTCACCTGCTCTAAAGAACTATGGTCAGTTGGCTTATTTAGAAGAATGCCCAATTTTACCAAAATATAAAAGCCATTATTAGGTATCTAAAACGTTGCCATAGCTCCCATGAGCAATTTTAGTTTTGATATTTTCCTGATGCGAATTTGCGTTCTCCCGACTCTTGAAGTTTGGATGATACACCCCCCCCCCTTTTCCCCCCACCCTGTCATATAAACATTGATATTCCATTGTTAGGTTGGATGTCTTTTCTTAAGACCATAATCCTTGTCGTTTCGAATTTGTGGTCACCCTCAAAGTGAGATACTTGTAAACAAATGTTTTTACATCTTTTTGCACCAGGTAAAGGTTAAACCATAAAATAAATGAAAGGTTGTTCTGTCTTAATTGAAGGACGGTACAATGGCATTTTAGTGATTTATTTACAGCAAAATAGATATTTACCTAAGTGAATGAGAGACGTCAATTACACAGAAAGCAAACGCAATACGCGATTAATTAGTACAATATTATTAAAAAAAAAAAGAGAACTCGTTCGATTGTGATGTACAGGAAAGATTAGTATATGCACAGTAGCGGATGAGAAATGAACGTGCTGGCAGCAATAAAAAGGTAATAAACACCATGGATTGCAATAGATAGGAGTAAATACAATTGAGTTAGCGATGGATGTCCATAAAAAAACTCCTGCGGAATCTAATGGTTGACATTGATGATCTTAGTGATTTTCTGCAGGAGCAACAAAGCGTGAAAACAAAATGACAGAATTGAACATCACGAGGTTGACGTTGGGAGATTATCCAGGTGAGAATCCGTAGTGGATATGGCGTCATGAGAGAATCTGCTGCAGATAGGTCGTCAGGAGAGACTGTCATAGAAAGGTCGTTGGGAGAGAGTCTGCTATGAAGAGGTCGTTAATAAGAGACACTGGTTTTACGTCTGTGATGATGACTACAGCAGACAGGAGTCAGACGAGAGACGGCTGAAGATTTTGCCTTGGAGAGATCACCATTCAAGCATGGAAATAATACTCAACCAAGCTATTTAACCAATAAAAAAATGCAAAGGTAGATGAAAGACGAAGGAAAATTACCAAATTAAAATTACGCCGTGCGAGGGCATCTGGCGAGAGAAGAATGTATTTACCTCCAGACGAGGAAGGATCACCTCATGATTCCTGCCGATCAAGAAGCAAACAGTCGCATCGATATGGGATAGTTCAGTCTATGGTAATCCTCTTCTTGATTCCAATAAGATCTTACCGCATAGGCTTCTGTGTTTATCCTACTAGTAGTGTTAGATATTCTCTTTACCTATAAATGCAGCGAGCTGGAGGGAGTAGATGTTATTTTTGCTGAAGCAAAGTAAGGCATATCCCAAGCAACGGGACGGGGTGTTTTCTTTGTATTATGAAGCAGAATTTCGTTATCTGAATAAAGAGGAGGTGGGTTAAATGGGAGTGATGGGAAAACGCTGCTCATTTCATCACCTGAAGGATGCTCAATCAGCACCTCCTATCCCCGCTGAGAGAGAGAGAAGTGGCGGCCGCGCTGCAGATGCTCTTAGTGAGGTCCACTGAATTAAGACATCACGTGTTGAAATGCAAAACAATGTTTATACATGGTCACCCCCCCAAAAAACGGGCCCCAACTTTTGATAGGTCTCATTTCTTAATTTTCTGCAAGGATTGAATGGAACTTTGGTAGTAACTAGGTTTTGTGTTTAAAAGTATCATATCAAAACATGAGAGTCTTTGGACTTTTCTTCTTTATTCTAAAGAACGTGTTCGAGATTACCTCCATTTAGCTCTGTGCCTTTCTTGAGGCGCAGCACAAAGTTGTCCATGACGTCCTTACAAACCGACTGACTAATGGCTCCGATCTCCTCCCTAATGGCTTCCTTGAGTTCGGTGATGGTCCTGGGTCTTCCTGCGTACTCTCTGTCTTTAAGGTAGCCCCAGAGACAGAAATCTGGGGGATAAGGTCTGGGCTGTGAGGTGCCCACTCAAAATCAGTTTTGAGACTGATCACACGGTCACTAAAGCTCTCTTTCAGCCAATCCCGGGACAGGTTTAAAGTGTGAGAGCTTGCTCCATCTTGCTGGAACCAGAAATTCCCCATAAATGACGGGGATAGGATATGAAGCTGCCTCCTGAAGTCTTACGTCTTAAATAAGTGGGGAAAAAAGTGATTAGCAGGAGTTGAGTGGATAGTATTCGAAAGAGAGAAGTTGTGAAATTTAATAGGTTGAGTTAATAAAGTTGCTGGGTGACCAGCCATCTCTTCTGTTTTCTATTAATTTATAGTCTTCATTCTTGTTTGTTGATGGTTGAGGCTTTCATGCTTCTTACTCTCAATTTGTTCTCAGTTTTCTTTTATTTTACTATTTCAGATTAATTTATCTTCATATCATGCTTTACTTCTTAAAGCAATCTAATTCCTAGGTATATAAGGAAGTTGGTACACCTCTCGGATGTAGTTTGCCACTCCTGAATTTGCTTCTGTGGGATCTCCCTGGTCCTTAGTTCATTTTCGTTTAGGATATCGGTTAATTTGTCCCATATTTTATTTGCCCTGTTGTGATAGGATACGTTGATAGCTAGCATATCTATTTCTTGGTGAATCTCACTTGTTTTTCTGCCTTTCCTTCTCCTCGTATCCGTTATAATATACGTATACGAGTTCTGTATTCTCTGAAGCTTTTGCATGTTGGTTTTGAAAAGCCCATTCGGTAGGAGCACGGGATAGTGCAGAGTGGCCTTACATAGAGCGTTGTAAACTTTGATTTCGTTGTGTCTTCTAAGGCCTCTGAGTTGAAATAGTTTAAATAAGTTGGCTTTTTCTAAGTTAACTCTTTTCCCAACGTGTGTGGCATACCCTTGTCGGGTGATTTTATTTCCTAGAACTCTTTCTTCGTTCTCTTATGGGTACCAATTTTCCTCAACCTCTACTATGTAGGTCTTGCGTCTGTCCAGCGGTACTATAGAAAAATTTTCCACGTTTGTGCGGATTTTCCATTTGTGCTCAAATTTGTTTATATTCGCAATCTTAATCACTGTGGTCCTTGCCATGTTTCCGACGTGCCTATAGACGCTATTCGATACAATTGTAATGTCATCAGCGAATTTTATATATTTTAGAGTCTCGTATACTGGTTGCGGTAGGTCCATAGTATAAATGCTATAAACTGTGGGACTGATGCAGCCCTCTTGGGGGACCCCCTGTGGCACTACTTCGAATATTGGTCCGTCGTATCCTTCTATTGAAATGAATGCTTCCCTATCTGTGATGTTATCGCAAAGGCACTTTGTAAGAGTTTGGGGTAGTCCCAGTCTCCTGATCTTGAATTTGAGTCTGATCCTCCAGACCTCATCAAAGGCCTTTTGGACGTCTCTTATCAGGAGATCAGTGTAATATTTTTAGACTTTGCCTTTGTAATTGTTTTCACTAGGATAGCGAGTGCCGTTTCAGTGCTCCTGCACGTTCAGAAGCCGTGCTGATGTTGCGGAATCAGAGATCATTCTTCTAAGTGTCTCCTTAGTGTATTATTTATTGCCTTTTCAAGTAATTTTGCCCCCGCCTCCAGAAGCGTTATCGGTCTTAGTTCCCAGGTATATTTGGACGTTTTTTCGAGGAATGAATCAGGTGCGCGAATTAGGTTCTCTCTAGTAATTCCGGATTTCCCTGGGGCCTTCTGTTTTGTGCTGTTACGAATGCATTTAAATTCCTGGAGGGTTATTAGTTCGATTCCCTGTTATTATAGCGCTTTTGTGGATGCACAATTGTCGGGGGAGATCTCGTGATGATTTTGTTCTAACTCCTCAACCACTCTCAGCTCATGCTCTCGCTCGAAGTCCATATTCTCCTCTGTTGAGATATCCAACACTCCCATCCAGTGTTCTCGGAACGCAGCTTTGATCTTGCGGAGTTCATTTACTGTTACGCCGTTGTGTTGGATATCGTATCAAGCTTTTGGACGTCTTTAATCTCTTGCAATGCTAATTCTATTCCAGAACTTTATTGGACTTAGCTCTGAATCTATTTCTTCGATGAACTGGTCCCACCTACTATTCCTTTCTCTAGCCATTGTTCGTATCAGTTTATCTTTAATCCTTTGTAAACGGGCCTTTTCCCCTTCTTTTGGGGCCAAGTCTCTCAATAACGTCTCTTAGTTCCAAGTACTGGAGTTCGAGGGCTGTGAGCTGCTCTAAGGGAGTGCGGTAGTGTTCTAGAGGTTGTTAATTGTACGTGTTTTTTGTCTGCTCTTATTAACGCGTTTATTACCATGTTGAATACCGAGTCTATTTCCTCTAGAGTCGTTTTGGAGAGGTCTTCTTGTTGATGTTCATCTAGCTCTTCTGCGTACGCCTCCCAGTTGTCAATCTTATAGTGTTTCATTGGAGGACATGCTAATTGCATTGGATCTAGTGAAAGTGTCAGGACAATGATTTCGTGATCCCTCACAGACGGGGGACCCCTTAATATCATATAGTTGAGCTGTAGGTCTGGGGATGCGAGCACGATATCGGGTTTGGTGGCTCTAATTTGTCCATTAAAGTTGGAAACCCTTGCCCGATTAGAGCGAATATGTTTCCTGCCAGAAGAGTTTTGAAGTTCTTTTCAGCTTTTTTAAAATTGCCCGTGTATCTGTATGCTCTGGTTCGGGCATTCAAGTCACCTATGAACACTGCCTGGTACTTTTGCCTGAATATATTCAAGAAGTTGTGGAAGGACAAAAGGTCCTTCCTTGGGGGTTGGTACTCAGTCAAAATGTTGAGATCTCCAGTGCTTGTTTTTACACTGATCGCCAGGTAGGACTCATCCAGTTCATTAAGCTTAGTAAACCTAATTTTGTTCCTTACCGCTATTGCGACGCCGCCATAATTCATTTCGTTTGTGTTCTTTGTAATTACTGTGTAGTTGAAGAGCTTGATTTTATTAGCTGCTGGGTCTACATTAATTTCATTCTAGAGGATTATCTCTGGGTCCTCTTCTAAGTATGCGCTACTTAGATCAAGCTTTATGTCGTCCAACCTGCCACACTGTGGCTTATTCTCTTCAATGTTCTTACGTGGGCCATTATTTGATCGTTTTCGTTTCTATACTTGATCTTCTTTCTGTCTTGTTGGTTGACCGTTCAATCGATGACTTGGCTCTACCGCTTCTCGTTTTCTCGAATTCTTCTTTTGTACCGACTGTAACTATTTGTTGCACTTCTCGGTCCGTGTACGGCCTTTGAACTCATATTTTATATGGCCTTTCTAATACACTGAACTAGCTCTTCATTTGTTTCGGGAAAAGGTCTATCCTCGAGCGCAAAGAACCTCAGTGTGAAATCTTGTCGCTCGTCTCTTTCATCTGGACAGTATATACCTCTCTTTCGGATTCCTGACTCTCAGTCGGTGCTGGGGCGATTTCTTCTTCGTGGTATCCCTCTCCTGAGGCTGTCTCGGTCTCCATAGATTCGAATACCTGTTTGTTTGTTTTTTTGCTAAGCCTTGGGTCTCTTGATTCAGCTGAAGAGAGTGTATGCGTCTCTGGCTAACTCTTTATGCTCTGTTGTTCAACTAGGTGGGGGTGCGGGTTTATACCTCAAGTTTAGTATATCTGCTGACGGAGGATTCTCTGGGAACCACACTTGTTCTAATCCATTATTTTCTTAACATCAGGTTCAACTCCTTAGAGTACGAATTCGGATTACAAACATTTAGCAAGCGAGCGTGCAATATGCATGCGAGGATGTTTAGTGATTCTCCATGTTTGATCTCTATTATATTTTGCGTTGGCTGCATTTGCTGAGCGGTGGCTTTTGCAACCTTGGCGAAAGTTAAATTTTGTTTTTCCTCCTCCTTTCATTCCTTCTCCTTCCTTTTGTTGACAATGATTTGTCTCTTTTTAGGGCAGTACATTGACATTGTGCAATGGTTGCCGTCGCAATTTAGACACATTTTAGTCTGCGAAGCGCATTCTCTCCATGTATGCAATTTGCTGCTGCATTCGAAGCACCATTTAATATTTTTCATGGGGCAGTCTCGTGTTACATGTTTTTCTAGAGCAAAACAATTAAAGCACGCTTGATTACAACCTCGTCGCTCTTGATTTTATCGGGTGCTATCTTCAAATGAAATGCCAGTAGACCTGTTTCCTTGTCTTTTCTTGCCATTTCTGTCTCGCGAAAGATGACCTTAAACACGTGTGTGCATCTGGTTACATTATTCCTATTTGTAAACTTGATAACTTATTTTACCTTGGCTCAGTTCTGAGCCCTTTCAATTTCTTCTTTTATTTCTTCGGCGTTGTGTTCGCCAGTCCAGGAGTCTATCTGTCTACAGTATATAGCTTTCTGGGCTTTGACCTGAGGTGAAGTTTCGCCTCCAACCCTATGTTTTCAGGCAATTGTGTAGCTCAATCCGAAAGAAGTTTATCGACGTCTTTGTCATTTTGGCAAATGGCTATGTAAGAGTTCGTGTAGGCTAGTAGTAGAATTAACACCACGCCGAGTTATCCGTAGATATTCTAAACGCAGTGGTCCGGTCAGGTTTTTGCGGCGCCCTTACGGACGCGCAAAGGGAACCGTTTAGTCGTGTTCATCGGTGAGTTATCCAAACTTATTCTTAGGTTTCTTCATTTGCTGCGAAGGCGAAAAGGAAAGAGATGGAGAGAGAGAGAGAGGGTAGAGTAAGTTAAGAGGATAGGTTGCTGTTCTATCAGGTTATCGATCCCGCTTATTCAGCTAGCGAGTCATTAAGCCCTACCTACCCACCTCTTGCCTAGCCCTATCAGTCTTTGCTCCAACATTCTAGTGTCCGCCGCTCACACGGGATCTAGCCTATCCCGAGCTAAGCTTCAGCCTGCGCCGAGCTAGCGCCCGGTTCAGATAAGGCTCCCGCACTATATGGTACCTATGGAGACTTAAGCGTCCCTACCCGACTCGCCTTAAAAAGGATGGATAGGAAGGGGTAGGTTCGTCTTTGTGAAGAGTCAAGTAATTGTCTCTTAGGCAACCAAAGTCTCTTCGGTATCTTCTTTTCTTGTCAAAAAGTAATATTGTGCAGTTTGCTGCAAAAGCTTGGTAGTTAAAGATTGCTTGCTTGAATATCTTCCAAATAAGAAAAATCCAAATTTGCTATCCGTTAACATACCGCTCTTTGATGACTGTCACCGTCGAACCAGATTCCTAGAAGAAGAATGGTCCGATGTGCCACTGGCTGAGATTACACTCCATACCATGCACTTAGGGGAGTGTAGGGGCTTAGTGGCTACCTCATTTGGTCTGGAGGTCCCCCAGAAGACATTTGTCTTCTAGTTTACCTTTCCTTCAAGATGGAAATGAGGATCATCTGAGGTCCAAAGAAGGTTAAGGAAAGTTGGGGTCTTCTGAACCTTCTCCAGTATCTTGACTGCCATAGCCTTTCTCTGCTCCTTGTCTGAAGTTCTAAGGGTCTGCTTCATCTGTATCCCGTATGGATAGGACTTTACTTCCATTACTATCACTCTCCTGCAAGTCTCACGGAATATGCCGAGGGATTGACTTCGCTTGCGCACAGAGCGTTTTGGACTCTGCTGAACTGACTCTCTCACGCTCTCGACAAGCTCAGCTGTACGCTTCCTGGGGCGTTCGGAATGGCTTGGACGGTTGTCACTGGCTGGGCTGTATTGAGGTTCTCCACTGTCCCATAGTTCTCGAAGTGGTCCACCTAGTCCTGAATTCTGCTCTTGGAGGGGCTTTTTCTCATTCGAACTGATGCACGAAAGTGCTCTACACTTTCTTGAACGAGCCTGTCTTGGAGTAATGTTTGACGCATTATATTCTTTGTTGGAGCTCTCATTGAGATCTATTTGTATTCACAGGCGCTGCTTCTGTCATGTCCTGCAAAGTAAAGGTGATTAGTGAATGAATTAAGGATATATCACAAAAATTGTGTGCAGGACAGTTTTTTTGGGGGGGTCACCCTGTATACAGCTTTCTTCCTTTTTCACCGATGACTTTTACGCTCATCATTTGATCTGCTACTTGCAACAAACCAAATATATAATGTTCCTGAGTTTATCTCTATTTTATTAGTCCCTTGTACAAACTTAGAAGGGCAAATACAATAACATGAAGTCTATTGTACCACTATAATTTGCATATGCAACATTGTCTTGGCGGCTTTTTAAAATCCACATAATACCAGATAGCATTTACTCTCCAAACTTATGAACAGAATTCTAGATTTTGCGACCTGCTCTGACAGGGGGAAGATTTAATAAAATAAATGTCTCAACAACTGAATTCTTCTGCCTCTTAGGAAAAAGATCAAGGTACGAGTATGACTTGTTTTCTTACTTTTTTCTTTATTTTTATATTTCCGTTCAATTATTGTCTATCGAATACCTTTCTATGTTAATTATTTACGCCAATAATCATGGAAAAATCCTATGACCGGATAAAGAAACATAAAATTCAGGATGGCAATCGCTAGCAAGTCCGAATGCAGCCTGTGGCAGTCCACCTTGGAGAGAAAGGGCTCCTGTCCTATCTGCGTATAGTGAGTGTTAATAAGAAAACAATTTTTTTGCCCATTGGCGACTGCCAACAAAAGCATATTTTGCTTAATACACACTATGAAACAAACAAAAACAAAGCCAGAAAAACAACAAAGGAGAAAACCCAAAGCAATAAGATGGCACGTCGGAGCATCCACCCAACACCAAAGAGAATCAAATAAAACGAAGGAGGCCAGCCTCCTCCAGGAAGTCATATTGTCCACAATTAAGTGAGCACAAACACGTCCCGACCACAAGGGACAAGTGATAGCGACCTCACTCGTCCCGGTACTAGGACAGCTAACGTGCGTGAAGATCCCCAGCCTAGGGCATTCAACAAAAATGTACCGAACACTCTGAGGGACAAGGCAGTCGTCGCAATAAGGTGCTGATAACGTTTCAATTAAATTGCGATGCGTCGTGCAAGTGCGCTTAATATAAAGACGACAGAAGTGACATAAACAACTAAGGCATTAGGATCTATGTTCACGGGCATAGTCACGCGCGATGGTACGCAAGCTTAAGTTACCTTTGGATGCCCCCCTTTTTATTTGCCATCAGCCCGAAGGGCTCACCTGGTTTATGTTATGGTGTTTATATGAAGGAGAGCAAAACGCTGCTCTAGTTGCCCACTCTTCACGGACTCTTTGAAACTCTCATCTGCACGTTCATTCCTTGCAATTCTCACATGTCCAGGAATCTATCAGAAGATAATCTCAACCTCCACCTTTCTCCCAGCAACCGTGGCGTAACTGATAATGGATTTCCATGAGTTTGAGAATTCCAATGCTCCGACAAAACTCAGGGAGCTTTGTGAGCCACCATAGATCACGATCCCCTCTCCAAACCGGGAACAACGCGTTATCTTCCCTACCGAGTGGTGTATTGCAACCAGATCGGTCGTGCAGACAGATGCAGTGCCTAGTAGAGTCCCGCTGACTTTAAACAGAGGAGATACAGCGTAGAAGCTGAGCTCCTCTTCAGAATTGGACCCATCCGTGTACACTGGTACACATCCAGCGTGACACAAAGTGTGCTCCAAAACGGTCGACCGCACTACTCAAAACTCCTTTTGGAGGTTCTTGACGGAAGATTGATATATTCTGAAATTATAAGGCCGTATGCCTCTGACTCTTAGCACCGTTTGATGGCACCATCCATTTATGGGTGGGTACCGCTGCGCCTGGAATAGAAACTGGTGCCCAGGCGTCACTTGCATTCCAACTAACACTTAAGACAGCAAACAATCAAGTCATTCTGCGCAATAAGCAACAATTTCAACGGAAACACAGAACACCAGATAAACCATGGCAAAATATCCAAAAAAGACAGCCTTTCGTCCGTCAGAGACATTGGTTTAAATCTCCGCGGTGGACGCTTTCCTGGCGGACGCGGGCTGGCCATGATATCATTCCAAGGTTAAAGAAGGATAAAAGTGAGATAATCCCAAGACGGAATGGATTAACGATGGTTCAAATTAATAAAATTGCAATGGATTGGGATTTTAGAGTCATCATTTGAATATATATTTTTATAGAGACAATTTCACGTTTTTTTCATTCATCAGTCATTTAAATTCTAAGACTGGCAAAATCTTTGATTCCTTGATTGGCATACCAACAAAAAAAAGTGTAGAAATATTCCTACACGCTTCTTTAAATGTGTTTTTTAGTTGTTCAAGTGATGTACATAGGTATATGTATATTTCATTTGTCAAATAATCACATGCAAAAGAGTTGTTTCAAATCTGTCGAACGTGTTAGATATCAATTAAGAAATATTTCTTCAAGGTAGTTCCGACGTGATGGTAATGAGGAGCGGCTCCAATCTTGTTGAAAATAAATTTAATTCCAAAATTATCGCTCCACTGTTGTTGAAGTTGAACCATTAGATATCATATAAACTCTGAAATACAACCTTGGTATCCATTTTCGTTGCTCAAATGATAAGCGATACTTCAATTTCCATATTTACTCCTTAGGCTAGGCAAGGCTGTCAACAATTGCGCTGTTGTATCTACTCAGGCTATTAAAAGAAATATTGGTTTGCAGGTATGGGTTTTTTTTTAATGCACCCATGGTTTTGCCTGTTTTAAATAATTAAAATAACTTGGAACATCAGAAAAATATTTAGAACTCGATAGGAGCTAATAGGTTACTAAAACTTCAGTATGGATTGCATTTTCGTTAAAAAGAAGTGTTCAATCATTGCAAACCGCCATTAATCACAATCATTATAACTATTACCGTTATTTATCAACTGATTTTCCCTCCCATATTAGTTGCGGGGGGGTTTTCTCTTAAAAAAAACTCTACATAACTATTTAAATGTGCTAAATTGGGAATCATAGGATTCGTTTAATTTTAAGTCAGATGCATAAAAATACCTTTCTACCTGAAAGTCAAAGTTGATGAGCTTAGAGATTAAAGAATTATCTGAAATAAATAGGCTACGGTAGGTGTATCGGATTATTGCTTACTGAAAAATAAGCTTTCGGAAAACATTTTCTTTGGTTTGAACATAAAATTAAATCGAGAAAAAAATTGAAATTAAAAATAGAAACAAACGTATCTCTGTATCTTATTTTTATTTTTTATTCGATTCATTGCATCCCCCTTTTTTTGCTTCATTTTTCATATTAAAATTAGAAATAAATTTTTTCTATTCAAAGAAACTTAAGAGTTTGCGTCACCGCACGCTAGGGTGATGCTGACGTCATGTGACGTCAATGTTAGGGACGGATAGACAAAATTACATAGCGTAACACGATGGCTAATATTACCCTATATTACTCCTCTGGCGATTTTAATTAATTGGTGATGGTTAGAGTAAAAAATCTTTTATAATGGAAGTTCTGAGTCTTTAGTGTAAGCCTGATTGATGACAAGAAATAAAAATGATAAAAGAAGAAATAAAAATAGGGAAGAAGGTAAAATAAGAGTATAATAACTACTTTTATTAAGATTAAAATGTGGAGTTGGTAAGGTACAAGTCTCTAGGAAAAACTTGCTCTCTCAAGGCTTTCAGATGCACGAACAACCAGCCTGCAGATTCAACCTCGAGGAAATAGGTAAAGACACAACATACAAGACTCATAGTAATTAAAGTATATTAAATTCACTCAATTTGTTTTCTTTTTCTTAAAATTAGAGCAAATTTGAAAAGTAAATTTACTCTACACCCGAGTATAAATTAAAGTGTAATCAAAAGGAACGAGCTGCGAACTAAAGAAACCAGGATAATATTTTTCTAGATATTTTTTATTTGGCAAACTCATTATGCAGCCCTAATATTTACAAACTGCTTAATCGGCACTAACAGTGTTAATCTTTGACATTGTTAGAAACCTTGATTTTAATATACTAAATTATTCGCAAAAACTCTCCAATTTCACATCAGTTCTTACCAACTAACTCGCTTTAGGTTCTAAAATAAAGCCAAATAAAGTTAAATGAAATGAAAATGTAAAGCGAGATTTTACGAATAATTTAGTATAGAAAAAATCAAAATTTTATCAATGTCAACGATCTACATTGTTTGTTCACCTGATCTTGAATCCACCCACGTAGTTAATCAGATTTTAAACACTCACACAATGACAAACATTACTCGGAAGTGTTCATACAAACATTTTCTCGTATCCTGGTGTCACTCAGCCCCACTCATCAATTCATCGGAATAATTATAACCTCTACCTCAATCCTACTTCCTCATCATTATTGTGTCCAACTATACTCCCGTATAGTTATTAAAGTATCGACCGATTTCCACTGCATTTTCCATTCAGGTGCCAAGCACAATCCCCATTCAAATTCCATTCATCATCGTGCCATGATGAGAAGTCAAGATTTATTAACTGATAGAATTGTCAGGTCGATACTGTTTAATTTTTTATAAACTGGTCATATTTATTATTGTTTTAAAAATTTTTTGCGAAGATTTAATTTATCTTGAACTTTGTTCAAATGTAGGAAGTTCGATTTATTTTAGAGCTGATAAGCTGTAAAACACTTGGAACAAAGGAAGAGAAAGGGCGCTACTATCAAAAAGAGCTACACAAATTCAACTTATTCCTCAAACTACATATATCAATTACGATAATTATATTCTCGATTTGTGAAACCAAGAGAGTATTAGTTTTCCAACAAAAAATGATAAATTCGACATTATAGGCAAAAATAAATAGGACTTTAAATAAATTCCCTAGATTAGCCTCGGGCCTAAGATGACCTATGTGTAGCTTAGAGACAGACTCACTCGTTTCAATTTTTTTTGCTCCTCGACAAATATGTAATCGAAATCTTATTATTCTCAGACACGTAAAAAAGCGATGGAAGAGAACTATGTCAAAATTTAAACATATATACAAAAGGTTGTCAACACTAAGTAGATCAGTTCGGTCAATTATCATTAATGTTCTAAATGTTCATAAACGAAATAGTAGATCTGCTAATTTATGCTCACCTTCAAATCTTGTAATCAGACGCTTCTAATATAAAAGTTTAGGGGTATGTTTATGATGAGACGTATCCTTACTCCTATATAAATATTTTGTACATTTGTAAATTAATAAAATTAACATTATGTCAAAAAAAAATATCGTCAATTATTTTAAGCCCGTCGGAATTGCACGGAATGAATATTGTGGTACTTGCGATTCAAAGGAGCTCACGCTAGCCTAGTGGACATCGCGGTTGCATTTCTAACGTCGAGGTGGGGGATCAATCCCTCGTCGGACGCTGTCAGCGAAGACATATCCGAAATTACAAAGAAGCATATCTTTAGGCCAAGTGAAGCGTGGCATGAGCTGGCTGCCCATTTGACGGATAAGCTTATACTCTCCCCGGCGGAAGCAAATAGCTCCACACGTATAATCATGCACATAGCCATTCGCAACACCACTATCAGTCCCGTTCACCATTCGCAGCACAATATACCCAACCCACTCGCACTCCTCTGTTACGAAAACCTGTCGGATCCCCCTCCTCCCTGGAATCCCGGAGGGTTCCACCATCGCTGGTTTATGTCAAAAATGCGCAATACAACGTGGACCCCCCTCCCCCTAAAAAAGATGCCTTGGCTCACTATTCTCATTCTGATCTTTATATGCATTTTATTATCCGATCGGGCGATCTCTTCCACGGCGTCAGGGATGGATGGTGCTATCTAACAGTACGACTAAAATAAATATGGAAATTGTGTTCAAATTCTTCTTATGTTTACCATCACAAAAATAAACAAAAAGGATTCGGTTTATTTTGATACTCCTAACTTTTTTATTTTTATTTAAAATTAGTCAATATGTGGGACGAGAAAGGGGTGACATGGGTCACTTTAATAATTTACCTGTTACCTGAGCTAGTCATAACTAGGACAAAGACCAAAATCTGTAGTCAAAACCCTAACAAAGATTCGCATCAAAGTCAACCCAGATGACAGAATCTCCAAAGACCTCCATAACTTAACGCTAAGGAAGAGGGACCTATAGAGACTCCGCGATATACACCTAAGATATTAATCGCAGTTGTAATTGTATTTGGATTCCCAATTTAGATCAATTAACAACTAAATGAGGAGAAAATGACGCGAGTGAGGATGAAAATAAAATTGTATTAATTATTAAATATTGATCATACAAATTAAATCAATGATAAAAGCTGTACAAAGTGTAGCTCTCTCATTAACACGCTCTTACTGCAGGTCATATGTTTTCGCTTTGAGTGAAATGCGCCGCAAGGAAATTCATGTTTGTATTTTTGAGTGCTTCGACTCTTTGTACGAACTTATTCATGAAGGTTTATAATACTCCCTCTCCTCTTTAGTATTCAAATTTTGGTCATCCTTTCCCGTTTTCCCTATTCCTGTTCTTTCTCTTGAACCTTTTCCTTCATAGATCTGTCCCTCTCTTCATTCTTTCTCTCCTAAAAAGAAAGGACTTGGTTGGTTACGCAGGTTTTCTTTCTTCAGTGAATAAAATGAGAAAAACTTTAGCTTAAAAATGAAATAGTTTCCCTTTGAAAACTAATGGAAAAGGTATAATGGAAACCAGGTAAAACAAAGCAGAAAGAGGCTTTCCCTAGCGCCTTCCAGACGGTATAATCCATTTATGTTTAAATACGTTAACAGTAAATTAATATTAATTTACATATTTGAGTTTATTGGGGAAGTGTGCAAAACAGATTTAACCGTCTGGTTAACTTGGGTGGTCATTTCAAGAAGTCAAAAATAAAGAAATGCAATTTGATCGGAGTGGGAAAAACTGATCCTGTTCGTAATTCCCCAAATCATATAGGGAACCTTATCTGTGTATGTAAGTTCCGCATCTCAGTGAATTATTTTTTTTAGGAGAACCAAAGGTTTCTAAATAGACAAGTGTAAGCTATCATTTAAGTAGAGGGTGTTTGAAAAGTCAATGTGCACTGAAAAATGATTAAAAAGTTATTGCAGCCTGTAGCTCCTCAAGTTCATGCAAATTGCCTTTGTACACCTTCCTCTTCAGTTCTCGACACATAAAAGAGTCAGGCGGTGTCCGATCCATTGATAGGCCAGGCCACAGTCCCCGAGAGATGATGCGCTTTCTGAAGAACCCCTCCAGCAACTGTATTTTAATGCACAGTGATTTTTCGGACACCTTGTATTTATGACGAAAAGGGTACGTGCGTTATGAGGACATTATTTTAGCGATCAGAGAGGTCTTCATTTTGCTATAATCAGAAGATGGTACGGGGACAACAGCGATAGATGAAATGAACTGGACCTTGTGAAGTCACTCATTCGAGATGACTTCCTGTTTGTCGAAATTGAATTCAAAACGAGTGGTAGCTCGAGGGTCAGAGGAATGAAAGGTTCACGGCCGGTCAATTGAAAATGCCTCAGTTTTACTTCTTGTTTGTGAAGAAGACAGACGATTATTCACATTTATATGACATCTGGGGAAAGGCTATCGTTTCGGGTGAATTTACGGTCGAACGCATGAAAATAATGGATTTCATTTTATTCTCCTGAATGAAAATGTACAAATGAAACTGCAGGACCACAAGAGAGAGCCATTTACCCATGAATGGTTTCGAAGAGCCAAAGAGGTCGTATCAACTTTAACTTGGCTACGAGTAAAGATGTCTTAGCTACACAAGAGGTATCAGTAGCATCAAGATATCCCTGACAACAAAACTCCTTGGAATCAGTCCAGGGCCACCGAGTCAATTATGATTAATATTATGCCATTTCACGACAAAGGCAACTTGGTTCATTAATTATTAAACCATAAAGATTTTAACACATAAAAATGATCTAAAAACAGAAACGATAACCATTTACTAATGAGGAAGGAATTGAAATCAAGGGATTATTAGATAAACAGAAAGTTACAAGGTTTGAGATTTGAGTGACGAACTAGAAAACTCAGCTCGACTGATATATATATATATATATATATATATATATATATATATATATATATATATATATATATATATATATATATATATATATATATATATATATATATATATATATATATAATTTCAGCATAAAAGAAGAGAAATTGATCTTCATTTATTTCGCGTGAACAACGTTTCGAGCTGCCTCTCCATCTTCAGGTTCTATAATACAAGAGCATAGGATAAAACTGAATTTACGATCAAATAGAATATTAAAATTTTTTTATAAAAATCTGAGCAACAATTTTATTTCTCTATAATTCAAGATCATTAAAGAATACATAATTTACAATCAACTAGAATCTTATCCTAAATTATTTATCCTAAAAGAATACAAAAGAGAACCATCAAAACACACCCATGTTGATCTGATTCCAGGGAGAAGTGTGCAAGAGGGATTGAAGTGGGCAGAGGTAAGATTGTGTTAGTTGTTGAGTTAGGTCATAAGCAAGAGAGCAGTAGAAGAGTCGAAATGATTAATAGGGGTACGGGGTTAATATAAAGGGATTCGAAAATTCTCAAACTTTGTTACTCGTTACCTTAATCAATTATTTTAAAAATATTGATAGTTATGTCAGCGGTGCATTTATTGCATGTATGAATTCTAATATGGGATGTCTCTTTACTATTAAGTTGGTGTCATTCTAAAATACCCAGACAGGATGGGGGGACTTATTGTATCCCTCTCGAAACAACGAAATGTCCTCCTCGTACAAAGGAGAGAGTGGCTTGTTATTTTGCGGAGACAGAAAATGATAGTAGTAATATTGCTATGAACCAATAAGGGACCTCCTCGGTAGTTGGGATCGAACCCGTACTTCACAGGCCCAACGCCATATCCAATAGGCTATGCTACTACAATACATAATGATATAGATCAGCCTTAGCTAATCTTTGACACGCGTGCCAAACATGGCACGGTAACTTCTTACCGACACGCGAAGCCAAATTCTTACCTTAAGAAAAACTAAATAAATTTATCTCCAACTCCTTTTATATGACAACCGCAGTCTGCACAACCTGTTATAAATTAACTTGTTATTAGTAATGCAGCAGCAGAAGTTTCAGTGGTGGTGAATAAATTAAAAGTCCATAATTTCTTTCTCTAGTTTTGATTTATTGTTTTCTGCTTAAAATGGTCAAGATTCACTTCTGTTTATTATAATATGTAGTTTGTAGGTCATTTCTAAAATGATTATGAATTAATAAAGAATATATTTAATTTTATATCCTTTTATTGTGTTTTAGTAAAGTAAATCGATTACTAGATTGGGCATTGTGATGTATTGGCACGTGAAAAAATTATGTATCAAAGATTTGGTCAATTTTGGAATACACACTTAAAAAAGTTGCCCACAATTGATATAGATAATGCATTTTGAAGAATTCAACTCATATCCCAAAGAAAAACTAAAAAACAACAATCTATAATCTCCCACTAATCTAATTTTCCTTTGAAATTAGTTAGATTGAAACTACTTAAGACCTCCTGTGTTTGGGAAGTTAGATGGGGTAGTCAGCGCCAAGACAGAATAATGAAATGCACATAAAGATCAGAATGATAATTACGGGTGAGCCCAAAGGATCTAGGGGCCAGATTAGGTAGCTTGTCTTTGGTTATTCGGATTTTTTTTACTTATGTCTATGCAGGAACTTGTTCTTAGGGGTTTGTAATGCACCATCCTTGCCCCAGTATTGAGATTTGACGGGTTTTTTTTTATATTTTAATCGTATTGTCATCCTTAGCCCGCTATTTTACTATTACCCTTCATTTGTCAAGGGTTTTTTTCTCTTATTTTTGTCCAATAAGTAAAAATCCCTCATTGGTCACAGCGCTTTCTTCTTTTCGAACTAAAAAAATCCTGTACAAAAATACCAATAAAAGTAAACAAATTCTACCCCCAAATACCATTAAAAGTAATAAAAGTTTTCATTCAAAGTACACGTTTTAGTGGGCTAATCTCCTTTATTTAAATTACTTTTAAACGCCTTCCAGTTCCAATTTGGTTTGCTTATACTAGATAATGAACTCATTCTGCCCTCTGACCTTTGGGGCAAACAACACGACGGGGTGATTGCCTGTGGAAGAACAGATGTATATTAAGTGTGAGCAAAGGTTCTACCCGTTTTTCCACTTAAAACTGGTAGAACTTTTGCATACAGCTAACGCGTTTGCAAACAAAGTCTTCGCCGAGAGAATTCTACGACTATCACTTACCACAAAGGCTTTCAAGTGAGGCTCATCCTCGAGTTGAAAAGAAGAGAGTGTTAGTGGTGCCTTAACCAAACTAAGATTCGGGCTGGAAGTTGTCAGTGGTTGTTTCCATTTATTTCTAAAATCATAGAGTGAGTGGTAAAGGCAGTTTGCATTACTCATTTTCAAGTTGAAGTGATTATTAAATTTTATGTGATTTCACTGCCACTCTTGAAAAAAATGTGAACATATCCATGTAGGACCAATATCCTGAGAATGCAGTTTCTGTTTAAGAATATATTTGACGATACATAAGTGAAGTATCCATTTATAAGAATGGTAAGTCAGTTTCATTTAGATGTTAAGTACCAGGAAAAATAGTTAACAGTCGTCCAAATGCCCTTCGGCTATAGAAGGCGAAAGTTTCGTTAAAATTAAAAAAAGGTGAATTGAGAACAAAGAAAGCGAGAAGTGAGTAAACAGATGAATGAGAGAAATTTGGTTTGTTTCCAAATTCCAGCAAAGAAAGAATCATTGGCAACTCAGCATATGATTGGTTGCCATTTTGAATTGTTGATGTGCATTTTTTAAAATGTAAAAACTTTATATGTACTTTTACGCGATGAAATTCAGTTGGAATTATAATAATATTTCTTTGTATTCTTTTATAAAACTAAAAAATAGGATAATTCATCAATAATACAATAGATGTTTATTAGGAAATGAATAGCGAAACAGGAAGTAATGAAAAAAATGTAACTTCCTGTCAGGCTGTCACATTTTCCTTCTCCTGATCAGTGAAAAAATATTTAAACTCAAATCTATTTTTTTATATAATATAACAAGACCACCTTATTTTTTTTTCATACACTGAGTCAAAGGGAAAAAGCCTTTTCCTTGCACTTCCCCATCCTCAGCCGGTGCACCATTAAAAAAAAAACAATCGGATTTTCCCAATTTTAGTCCCTACTCCCATCGAAGATTTGGAGTATATCTCAAAATCCTCGTGACTACATTCACCTAAGGGAGGGAACTCAATATATATATTTTTTACTTGATAACCACAATCTTAAAACACTCATCCGTAACTAGGAGCAAATGGCTGGCTGCCTTGCGTCCCTTTGACATTTGTTCAACGGGATCAGAGAGAAAAGGGTAGCTCAGAGGAAATACCAAACACATTTGGTTGAGTACAGATTAACAAAGTATTAGATTAACATAATTTTGTAATCCGTTGAATTATGTTAGGTTATCATTCACAGATAACTTGAAAGTTGTATTGGGGCAAATTAAATATTGTAATATCAATTTTTGTATATATTATATTATTGATATGTGTATGGTAGCTTTTGACGAGCCATGACGGCGGTGATGCCTATTTAAACAGTTTGGACGCAATCCTGTGACTGCAGTTTATGATGGGGTTGACTCATATGACCTCTGATAGGCCCTTGTTGCTTTTTTGTCATCCGTCGAATAATGTTATGTTATGAGAAAAGCCGAAATGGCCTATCAGAGGTCATCAGAGTCAACACACACCACATAAACTGAATCCAAAACACTGCTTTAAAAGGGATCACTATCATGGATTGTCTAAAAGTAACTCATGCAGTTAACAATTCAGAATATCATGAATATATACAATTAAAAAAGGTCAAGCGAAGACCTTTTTTTAGGTAAGTAAAACCATTTTTAATATCAAAAAAATTATTACGCAAAGTGGTTACCATCAATATTGACAAGGGTGTCTCATCGTTTAACTTGCATTTAGGTGATTAATGACTTAAATAAATGGTAATCACGTGGTGTAAAGCTGATGGCTATGGAAGAGGAGGTAAGCAGGCGCGGATCTAGGGGCTGAGCCCCTCCCCTCCCCCCTCAAAATTTCAGACCCGTTGATGTTGATATTTCTTTTTTTTTAGCCCTACTTGTATTCTGCTATTCAGAAACAGTAATGTAATAATATAGAATATATATAAAACTATTTTAAAACCGTTGCGATCGAATGTATCATATATGATACATGTATAAAATACAGGTAAATCTTAAAAATAAATATTAAATTCAGTATTATGCCTTAGTTGACGACCAAAAACTACAATAAACCACACTTCAATAATATTTTGATCAGTGGAGAAAAAAGTCGGATGTGAGTGAGTTAGGGCTGACTCCAGTGTGATATACTCGTATTTATTGTCAATGTTGTGTAAGATAACAATTATTAATGATCAATGCCCTTATCCCAGACGCCTCAGACTGAGAAATTCAGGCTAGCTCCCCTCCCCCTCTATTTTTATCCTGGATCAGACACTGGAGCTGCCCAACTTCACGCATTAATATTTTCTTGGGTCCTGAATTAGATCCAACAAGGGCCTGCTTTAAGAACATCAAAATTGCAGTATGGTAACCATTGTTTGGTCCAAAATCGCTTGAACGGCATTTTTCTAACTAACGCTATGTACGAATATTCAACACATTTCTATACACTTCTGTTATATTTACTGCTATTGCGACACTCTCCCATTCCCTTTCATGTATTCATAAAGCATGATATGCCTCACTTGCCGCCATCACTAATGAAAGGTTCTAATAAAATGTACAGGGTGGGCAGAAAGTCCCATGACATTCTAATTCGAGTTTATTTCCATCCTGGTCCCATGATGGAGCTAAATATAATTTATCTGGCTTGGGACTTTCTACCGTTGGTCGGAAAGTCCAATTATAGTTTGTCTCCAATCACGAAACCAACATAGTTAAAAAAAAATCCTTAGCATTACTACAGCTTTAAAAAAAATGCCTAGATGCTACTAGGTATTACCAAGGTTACCTTTAAACAGCTTGGGAAGAATTTAAACCACTCTAAGAAAAAATGTTTTCTAAAAACAACATTGATTTCTTGAAATCCTAATATTTCTCTGAACGAAATACTGGCACAGAGGTGACCTCCGATAACCATTGTTTTACACGTTGATTGCAATTGCTCTCGAAAGGTTAGGAGCGAACTGTTCTTGATGAAAATGATATCAACGTCGCCTTTAATATTTGCGATTTCTCACAACACAATGAGAGCAAATTATTTAACCTATCGGTCTCCCATATATGACCTAATTCATACGCAACGTGTTAATTTAGAAACACGACAGCCTATTCACAAAATCCCTATGTAATGTAAGAACCTTATTATATGCCTGAATAAATATACATAGCCGTCCAAAAAGATCGGAACGCTTCTATTCTATAAACTACGTATGAGAAAAGGTTATGCAAATTTGGATGAATAAAACTAAAGTTATCAGAAGAAGGGAAATTTACCATAAAAATAAAAGAAAACAAAATGATCCGAGTGACGGTGGAACCAAATTTATATTGGAATATAACGATTATATTATCAGTGTAAAACATTTATACAAGTTATAAGTAATTAGTGTTTAGTGTGGAGGCCTTTATTTCTGATGATGCTTTGACATCTACCACAGGAACGAAATAACTGTTGACACACTTGAGCAGTACTCTTGCTCCATTTATCTTTAAGAATTTCCCAAAGTTATTAAACTCTCCAAATCTCTTCGAAACATTTTCAGTCGGATTCAAGTCCGAACGTTTTGCAGGTCAGTACATAACACTGATCTGTTCCTCGTTCAGGTGGCGTTATCCCACATGAAAATTGCATGTTAGGCTTCGGTGGCTCGCACATGGGGCATAGCATGTCGTCGCAGCAATAAATTGTACATTTGTGAATTCATTGTGCCAAGTGAGCGCACAAGTGACCCAGTACCTTATATCGAAATCAGGTCCAGACCAAAACACTTCCTCCGCCACACTTTGCACTATTTTTGGTGCAATTGACACACAATTTTTTGCCTGCTCTGCGACGAACGAACCTCCTGTCATCAGACCCGAAGAAATTGAACTTAGATTCGTCAGTGATGTGGACTTGTCTGCTTTGGTCATCCGTCCAGGTAATACGCTGCTTACTGGCGAATTTAATACAGGACTTCTTGTTCTTCGGATTGATCACTGGGTAAATGTTTTGCAGGGCGATGATTGTCTTTCTCCAGCCGGCTTGAAAGTCGGCCTGGAGACATTAAGGGCCAAAATATCACTAATCTCTTGAGAAACTGCTGCAGCGGTCATGAAATGGCTCGTTCTTCACTTTGGGGAGTTTTATCTGCCCTAGCGGTTGATATACTAGCCTTACCTAAGCGTTTTATCATAGGTTGACAGAATATTATAGGCTAAACTATATAAACGCTTGACAGTCACTGAAATGGTTTCAATTGAAAACTATTTTGGTCATGCAGCTTAACGATCACCCTACGCGCCGGCGTGCCACAAGGTAGCGTGCTGATTCCCACACTATTTATCATCTCCCTCAAACGACACACCACTATCTACATAAAACTGCAGGCACTCATACGCACTGACTTACGCTGATGACGAGACCATATTCGTCTCCGGCCAGGGACCAGAAACGATGCGCGTCGTGCACAAATAATACTGGGCGACTATACAGAGTACGAGGATAAGTAGCTCATAGCCACGAATCCCTTGAAGACGAAGACGACACTATACGGTGCACGGGATCACTACAAGCACAATATACAAGTATATATACACTCACCAGAGAGAAATTACTCGGCCCTAGCAATACTTACATACAAACCCCACACGAAAATACTCAGGGCCACATTCGACAAATACCTACACTTTCAAGTAAACAAGAATACTACACAGATAAAAGCCAAACGTATAAAAAATGCTAGGCAGATTCTACCTTGCCCGCTGCAAAATGCAGCTTCACATATACAATACACTAGTTCCATTACTTCTCACATACTCACCAATCACACTCAAAGCCGCGAGTAATACGTTGCAGAGGAGAGCACACCGAATATAGAACTCTATTTACACACATGTTAATACCATACGGTAACAATAAATCCACACCACAATATGTATATATGCATAGCCACGCAACATGATAGAGAAGCAAAATAGGAAGAGACTCAACTTACATAAATGTGCACGAAAGACTACGCTGAGTGAGCGCTGAGAAGATACCCAACAGCTTATGATTGCCGACAACCAACACCCATCTCCACGTAAGATAACAGATCATCAAGTTCGCGTTTCGTCTTTATCTCGCGTCTCATTCTTTGCACCCATCCCTTTGCCGCATCAAACTAGCACAACAATAAAATGCACAATACCGTCGCATCGCGCGCTGGCCACTAACCTGTAACTCAAACCATCCCTTCCTTCAAGTATCTTCCGCACCATTTTCCCTTCTCACTTGTCGATTTATATGGCTCGCTACAGTTATCCCTCTGCTAGTCTTTCTTTTCCGATTCCTAATATCCCCCGGTTGAACCATTCTGCCACGAAGCAAACTAGTCGTCACGTGTCATTTCAATACTACATAGAACCAATTCAAATACCATGTATTGATCATATAAGGGTCCTAATCACTATCATTAGGATCCATATACAGCGTGAAGCAGAAAAAATCTAAAAGAGAGAAGACTGGGTGCGGTAAGAGAAGCTCCTTCGAGACTACCACCCTGTGACGTCGGATGAGGCAGATATAGAATGCATCCCCAATAGCATGTAGAAGTCCATCTCGACTTACTGATGGACCAACTCTATGAGAACTTTGCACCATGAAGTGGAGGAACTACATCAGATAAACACCAGAAGAGCACCAATATGTATCATTCAGAGAAACAAAGAAATAAAAGAGGAAATTACAAGAGTTAATTGCTGTGAGCAATAGTGAAGAAGCTGCTACGAAGTAATCGAAAATCTTGAACAAGCTGCCTCTTACAAGGAATTTAGGCAAAAAATAAGAATACTATGAGGAACACCACCCAAGAGGAAAAGAATGGAAATAAAACAGAAGAAGAAAAATACATTACATTTACTCTATTATGTATTCCCATAAGTTCTCCAATCCAGTTTTCTAGAATTGCACAAAGTTCCTCAGTCTTGTTTTCTATGCAGAATCTGAGAAGGGGAATAGCGAGCAGTTTCCCCTTAGCCACAATCGATAAACATGTATGTTAAGGCTACGGTGTATTATTATCCAGTGGCATGTAACTACTTGGTCATACCTCCAAAAGGAAAGTTCATCGAGGAAATACTAAACCAGAGATTCATCACACCTAGAGGATAAATTCGTATATAATCCCCATCAATTTTCCTTCGTAAAAAGAAAAACCACAGATATGGCAATCATGTGATTGCCCAAGCCAAAGGAGAAACGAATTGTGTGTACATTATATGACGCGATGTTCCAAAGGCATTTGGCAGTGTTTGGCAAAGGGAGATACACTAAAAGATAATTCATATGTGACTAGGTGAAAACTTCGAAATTAGTATTGGTGTATTGGACGGCCCAAATTTGACCTCGGAGTATGACTTCCCCAAGGAGGATGATTGAGTCCAACTCTGTATTTAGAGTACATGCAGAAACCCCAACGCCACCCAATTCCACTTGCCATTTGTAGATGACATTAGTAAAACGATACAGTGTCCCTTCCGTAACGCACCTATGCAAGCTCGTATGACTGCCGCGGAGATAGAGAGACTTAACAACTACGACGCCAAATGGAAATAAGTACAAACCAGGAACAATTCAAAATAGTAACAATCGAAAAGAACCTGCTATCAGATGTGAGGATCGGGGATAGACGCTATCTATTCCTAAGTCACAGAGTGCAATGTACTCGGGATAAAAGAGTACAAGAAAAACTTTACAGATAGAATTTTAGGGCCTCAGCGGCGTTCAGGACCCTATATTTATTTAGCAACGAGCACCTGGTTACTGGGTCTCACTAAACTAAACTATGTAAAAGCCCCCTTAACATAAAAGGGAGGATAACAAATGTCCTCGAAGCCTGTCTGACTGGTTACTTTCCGGACAGTTTCAAAATAGCAGAGATGAGGTTCATTCCTAAACCCGAGTACAGCATTCGAACAAATTCTAAACAGGAGGTTCATCTAACATTTCGAAGAAAGGAACATGCAGAACCAGAGTATAATCAGATTCGGAAAAAATTAATTTCCAAAAATGGATTGCAATTATAAAAAAAAACATCAAAGGCAAAATCTGGAGGAGCAAGCGTTGGCTTAGTTTGTCTTGATTTGTCCAAATTATTCGGCAAAGTATGGCAGCGCAGAATGCAATTCAAGATTTTGCAACTAAGCTTGAATAACAACGTTGAAGGGCTCCTTTGAGATTAAGTGCTCGAGCTCAGGGCGTCCATTTTGATCCAGGCGCACAAAGAACAGATTTTCCAACTGGGTGCAGGTTTACCCCAGGCTGGGTTTCTGCCCCCGCGTTGTATTAAATTTATATAGTGAACATGTTCTGCCCACCCCGTCTGTGAATCGACCCTCAATCTTTAATTCACTGACGACGTGACACGAAGAAATTTAAACACTTGGAGGAATCTCACCCTCCAAGTAAGAATGACGGCTCGAAAAATCCCTAATATCAACGAATACGAGAAAAAATATGTAAACTACAAAAAACAACGAAAAAGTCATCATCGTCCCTCCCCTCAGGAGAAAAACTGGCGTTATTAGGACGGAAGACAGGAGATACCGTTGCAACAGTAAGTGGAGAATGCTTGGCCTCATACTCTGTTTACATCATCCAGAAGCAACATAATCAAATTTCAAAGAGTTCAGAATAAATCAGCCTGAATCATAACAGTAAGACTTACACGGGAGCGCTACCGAAGCTCGGTACTCCATGCCAAGGATACCATCAAACCTTTTAACTTAACGCTAAGAAAAAGAATGGAAAATATGGCAGAAAAATCGAGAACCTGCTGAAGGAAGAACTAAAACTCCATTTCAGGCCTACAAGTGAATGGAGACGCCACATACTCTTCCCCAGTATCCTCGGCACTCTCTGTGCAGGCAATTTTCGCGTGAAAATCGCACACAAAATTTATAAGTAATAGCAACGACGACGTACAAACTACTGATCATGACACATGAATATGATAACCCACGATTTTTAACAAAAATGTAACCAAATATAAGATTTATTACCACTTACTATGACCTCAAAAATGAAGAATTACTACCTACTAAGACCTAAAAAAAACACATTATACTCATCAATCGACCTTCAATAGACAACCGCACATCCTATAAAACATTCACTTCACCAAAAATAGCACCCACTCTTCACACACTTGAACATGACATCCTATCAAACATTAATCAGATTAGTCTGATCTCCAGACACCTTGCCTATGTATATATGCATCCCTCTTACTTTCTTCTATTATTAACGTATTTTTATTCACATTCTTACACTCTCTACACCTATCTCGCTTCACACACTTCTTCTTTACTTGCTTACTTACGTGCTCTTATCTAATTGGGTGCGGTCAAGACTGCAATACATATGTGAAGGGAAAAGAGATGGATGAGCCATTCCTGCCCGTCACTCTCAAAACGTACATGAGGAACATTGAAGTTGTTTCGGGGTACCAGCGTCCAAGGATAAGGTACCTGCCAACCCACGACCTGTTTACCTTGTTCGGAAGGCCCATCGCATATTCTTCGTAGGCAACCTCAACACTATATTAAAAATTGCTGATTATGGCCGAGTGGACAGTCGAGTGAAGAACCTCGACTTATTCCTCGTAGATGCGCAGCGGAGAGGATTGGCTGGACTTCCTGATGTTCATGTACACAGAAACAGTCATTAATTCGGACATCGTGCTTACGTATCCCATTTTTCCCTTCGACCAATTTGTACAGCCTAGCCCCCTCACACCCAGTGACCATATTCCCATGCTCAGTACGGAGGCTACCGCCCCGATACCTATTCCTTCGTCATAAAGAAATAAATTTGCAGGTGCAGATTGTGAAATTAAAAATAAAAAACGAAAGTGTTTGCCAGGCAACCTGGCACAATTCATTATCATCTCCATATATCCCCCTACTTTCATAAACATCTCATCAATACACACACACATATACGCATACACCAAACAAAATATCTCTATCTTTCCTATATCTCTACAAAATGTCATTCCCGGAGGAAATTCCCAAGATTTATGATGCCACGAAAGAGGTTATTCACGAACAGCTAGCCGATCTTTTTGACGTACGAACCATAACTTGGATATTGAGGACAACTCCAAAAGCTCCGAAGAAGAGGAGAAAAAATTCGAACTTGCCTTCAAAGACAAAGTTCAGGAGCAAATGGAAAGGCACTACAGAAGATTCTCCCAACACAGAACCACGCACCTCAACAGATTGCGGTAGTGCACCTCCGAAGGCATGGTAATCACTTAAAAAGAGCTGGAGTGCAATCTCCGGCTTCAATTAAAAAATCTCCTGGCCTAAGCTAATAACAACAAGGTACTTGAAAGAGGCCCCATTGAGGACAAAGACCAAACTGTTGAATCTTTTGAATGTGGAATTAGTAGCAGGATACTTATAAGACTGCCTGAAGATATCCAAAAATGATTTATAATCCCTAACAAAGGCAGGCTAAAGATCAAGTGATGAACTACAGGCCGATCTCACTGCTCAAAATAATTCAGAAAGTATCCAAAAAGATCCTGAATAACAGGCTGATCTTCCATCTGTCGTCTCACTTACTGCAGAACTCTGAACAACGTGGTTTGCGCAGGAAAAGGAGCACGGAGACTGCAATCACTTTAACAACCCAGCATGCGGCCAAAGGGCTACTCTCTGGCTAGATAGGGGATGTGGTCTACCCGAACGTGAAAATGTCTTCGACAAGGTATGGATTGACGATCTCAAATACACGATCTTGAGACTCGAGTTGGCTCCCCATTTCAGCAAAAAACTCACCAGCAGGAGAGCGATGATAGCATTTTAAAATCACGTCGTGGCCTCGTTTAACTTTCTATCCGGAGTTCTCCAAGGAGGTTGTCTGAGTTCCACTCTCTTTACGGTCTATATCAGGGACATTCCGAAATAGCTGCTCGCCAGAACCATCAACGCACAGTACGCGGAAGACATCACCCAGATATTGACTCACCAGGCCACAGCTGAAAAAGTGATATCAAGTGCGGCTGTTGATGAAGCCTAAATTGTGTCCAGGTTCGAAAAGTGTAAAATTTAGACGGACAGGACTAAATTCCGAGCAGTCGCGATGGCAGACAGAAGATGAGGCCCATCCGACTGGAAAACACGATCGTTAACTATTCATCAATGGCGAGCATCATAGGCTTTAGCATCTCCAAACACGGCACAGGAACCCACATATGCTCCAAGGTTCAAGTTACGAAACTGGAACTTACCAAACTACACCAATTTCGAAACTTAAACGTAAATCACAAGAAAAGTTGTGCACTTCCATAATGAGAACGAAACCGCTATACCCAGCAGTTCCACTCAATACATCCTCGAAAAGCAGAATGATCATAATGCAAAAGATACAAAAATATCAAGCCCTGCGCTTCATTCACAACAAAAATGAGACAATTAGGTCATACCAAGGGAAGTTCTCAGAAGAACCGGGATCAAGACAGTGAATGCCTTCTTGCATTCGCGAAGTACCCCTATTTGGGACGCCAGGTACTGTAAATGACTTGCTCAGGCTACAGGATCGGGAGAAATACAAGTCGTATATGACTCCAGCAAGGCCGGTGGCTGCAATAGCCATCTACACGTACCTCTACCACCAACTTATTCTATGAATCAAAAAAGTAATAAGTGATCAAAATGTAGCTTAGACACACTTTCTACCTCTGTATTTAAGTTTCCCCACTTTTCCCTTCCTCCCCTGTTTATTGGAAACAAGGAGGGGGATCGCTCATATTTTCACCCTCTTTCTACATAAATAAATAAATAAAATTGGTCAAAATCAATATTCTTATGTTAACATAATAATGCAGAAATAAAATCCATTTTTTAAATTTTTGACAGTTTGTTCCGAAGTTGCAATATTCCAGTCCCAAAAGAATGCATTTAAATTTTTTTTAAATAACTAAGATTATGACTGGGAAATAACAGGTAAAAGAATACTGGATATTCTTTTACATGTATGAGTATTTTCTATTTATATGATGCAAAAATCTTTCTTATTTTTTTAAATAAACAAATTCTGAAGACTACATGTGCAATATATTTTACTAACTGGTATTTTTATTTTAAAGGTGAATCAAATGGATTCGGCCAGAAGATCTTGCAAAAATAAGACCGATGAATTCTATTACAACTACGGCGAATACACCGTTGTACCTAAAGGGAATCAAGGCATAAGTTTCATAAAGCTTGCCTACCATGCTTACTTTGGTTTGAAAATTTGTGCCCAGGATATAGCTTGAGCGCTACACCTGGTATGCAAGACATTCACTGAGTACCTGCGTCAGTGGACCAAGGGCAAGAAGAGTTGTCTGAAGTTTGGAAATCTCATGGTTTAGAAGGAGCCGATAAACCATCGCACTGACTGCTACATACTTCTGCGCTATTGGGATCAATAGAGAGAACGGGAGCAGCCTCAAGTATCGTAGTTCATTTGATGAAATTCCAGTACCTGTCTTTGGAGAAATTCCTCATATTATTGACGAAGATTCCTCCAGTGTTAAAGAATATAAAGAAAAAGAAGTAATTTTTTATTATGATGCTCCACATCCTTTTTCACAAAAGGAGCTAAATGATCTAGTTCGCGATCTCAGTTTGTCAAGGTCCTCTGCTAAACGGTTGGTATCCAGATTGAAGAAAGAAAAAACCCTCTCTAACAGTGCTCAAATCACCTTCTACCGCAACAGACACCAAGAGTACCTCCTCTTTTTCTCTGAAAAGAAGGACTTGGTGTACTGTACATATATTGCGCAGGTTCTGCACAAGTTTGGAGTGTCACAGTACCAACCCGAAGATTGGAGCGTGTTCATTGACAGTAGAAAATGATGGCTGAGATGTATTCTGCTGCACAATGGCAACGAGTTTGCCAATAAAGCCCTCGCTTACTTGACTACACAGAAGGAGATGTATGAAACGGTTTCGTACATGCTGGAGAAAATTCGTTTGATCGGCATGAGTGGTTTATTTTTGTTGATCTGAAGATTGTGAACTTATTGTTGGGTCAGTAGTCCGGGTTCACCAATTACCCGTGCTTTCTGTGCATGTGGGATAGTAGGGACCGAGCTCAGCATTACAAGAAGAAGGAATGACCTGTACGGGAGGAATTGGTACTTTGTAAAGAAAGCAACCTCACAAACAACTCTCTGGTGGACAGATAAAGGATACTCTTCCCACCGCTGCACATCAAACTCGGCTTGATCAAACAGTTCTCCAAAGCTCTGGATAAGGATGGTGGCTGCTTAACTTACTTTTGCCACGTTTTTTCCAGGATTTGGAGAATTTAAAAGCTGACATCTTTGATAGTCCTCAACTCCTTTAGCTCATCAGAGATCCAGAGTTTGAAAACTCAATGAACGAAGGGGCACTGGAAGTGTAGAAGGCTTTTGTTTTGATCTTGGCAACAAGATCAGAACAACAACAACAACAAGGCCAGAAACTACACATAACTTGTCACCAATATGATGGCTGCTTTTAGAAACCTCGGAAGCTACATGGACATCAAAATGCATTACTTAGTATCATATATGGATCAGTTTCTTGAGAATTTGGGATCAAAGAGCGACGAGCAGGGGGAGAGATTCCATCATGACATGAAAGAGATGGAAACCACGTATCAGGGACTCTGATATGCAGTCATGATGGTTGATTACTGTTGGACTCTGAAGAGACATCCCTACCGCTGAGCTTTCGATGATTTCGAAGAAACTGAAATATATGCCCTGAATTCTGAACAATGATGACCTATGTCGAGGAATAGCCTGAGGGGTGGTTGTAGTTTCCCCCGACTCTTTTATATATATATATATATATATATATATATATATATATATATATATATATATATATATATATATATATATATATATATATATATATATATATATATATATATATATATATATATATATATCCTATTATCCCGAATACGAAGGGGTCGTCGTACTACTACTTATACTTCGTTCGGCCCGTGCCCTGAATGAATTTATTGACTCAGAGTGCTTAGAGGTTGGCTACAGAGGGATTAGAATGAACTTTGCCAGCAAGCGACCCAAAGGAAGTTAGATACAGAACAATATGAAAATAAAGTTTTAAGGAACACTAAACAAGAAAATATATATATATATATATATATATATATATATATATATATATATATATATATATATATATATATATATATATACTATGCAACACGGAGCTATATTATGCTATACTAGGGTAGGCTAAAGTGTAATAGGCTAGAGAGGGCTATGCTAGGTAATACTATATTAGGCTATGATAGGCTGTCTAACCAAGGCTATAATAGGCTAAGCTATGCAAGGTTATGCCAGTCAGGGGTATGGTACGCTATACTAGTCTAGGATATACTAGGCTAGGCTATAATATGATACATTTGGCTATATTATGTTATGTGTGGTTATGCTATGATAGGCTATACCAAGCTAGCCTATAGTATGCTAAGCTAGCCTAGGCTATCGTATGCAAGGATATATTGGCTAGTCTATACTAGGCTAGACTCTAGCATTCAATGCTAAGCTATACTTGATTAGGCTAGGCTATAGTAAGCTGGGGCTACACTAAGCAATGCTACGCTAGGCAAGGCTATACTAGGCTAGGCTAAGTTAAGTTATACTATAATATGCTAGGTTAGACTAGGGTCTACTAAGCTAGGCTAGGCTAGGCTATACTAAGCTAAGGTAGGATAAAGTAGGTTATACTATGCTATGTTATACTAGGCTAGCTAGATTATACTAAGGTAGGCTAGGTTAGGCGCAGCACAGCTAGACTAGTCTATTTTAAGTTAGGTTATCCTATGTTTAGCTAGGCTTGGCTATAATAGGTTAAAACAGGGTAGGTTATAGTATGCTATGTTTAACTATGATATGCTATGCTATACTGGACAAGTATAGGCTAGGCTATACTAGGCTATGCTATGCTCTGCTATTTTATGCTAAAGTATGTGGCTATACTATTCAATTTTTAGGCTAGACTAGGTTATGCTATGCTATACTATCCTGTGCTATGCTCTGCTATACCATGGTATAATTTTCTATGCTATGTTATACTAAGTTATGTTATACTATGCTGTGCTATATTATGCAATGCTGTGCTATGTTATACTATGACATGCAATAATATTCTATAATATACTATGCTCTAATCTGCTATGTGTGTCAATCTTTTCACCGTTCTAATTACATAAACGATGGGTGCTCAAAATTTGCAGCCCTACTTAGGAATTCTAAAGTTATTTTTGTATTTTAATATAATTTTAGTTCTACTTGGTTAGCTACTTAAAAGGTTTGACTTAGTTTTGTCATCTTGGAGAATTAAATGGTTTATTATATTAATAATTATATCTATTTCACTTTTTTTTTCTTATTTCATCGTTTGAAACATATTCATCAGTGTGCTGAACATTACCATCCTAACAGTGAGATTTGACCTACAATTTCTTTTAAAATTAGGACAAGAGTGTGACATTCCCATATTTGATCACCTAAATTGAAAATAGCAGAGTTGTTGCCATCTCAATTCCAAACTCTGGTCGACGTTCTGAGATGTGGATGTAAAAAATACCCAGCAGCCAATCTTGCAAAGGATATTTACCCTAAAGTGCTTGAAAAGTAGGAACGAGGGAACAGTTCTTTTCTAGCCTCCATTGTAAATTCAAGAGTCACAATTTTAAACAGATCCAAAAGAACTGGGAGCATGCCAAAAAGATATCCTTTAGGAGAGGAGGGCTACATGCCTAAGACATTTTCATTACAAAACTAGACAACCTGCTGATATCCTCAGGCGCCAGTGTAAAATTGTTTTTTGCTGTGAATTTGGCTGTCCTGGTTGCAAAAACGAAACTCAAATTAATTTAAATCCCCTATGGAGATGAAGATCTCTGTGAAGGAACTTGCTTTCATTAAAGGTCAGAGAGAAATGATTATTTCTCCTGGACCACATCAGGTTTGCTTTCGAGATTAACTTGAGTAAAATAGACAAGTCAAAAGGTAAAAGCGACAAGAACGTGAAGAAAGAAGAGTTGCTTACTATAAGTAGGCCAATGTTTCAATGCCATCAAGGGAAATAATTTTCTCTCCTGAAGAAAATGAAAAACAAATAGCTGATGCCCAAGATGGAAACGATTGAATTTATGAAGTGACATTAAAAATACCAACCACATCTTCAAATGCTATTAAAAAGCAACCCGGGAATTATTATTTGTTTGGCAATAACATCATAACTATTCGGCTGATTCTAACGAAATTTGAAATTTTATATTGTTTTACATTCTCTTTCTAATAATATAATTGCCAAAGTTCCTCCAAGGTTAGCCCGGGAATTATTTTGTTTTGGCAATAACATCATAACTATTCGGCCGATTCTAACGAAATTTGAAACCCTTAAAGTGTTTGTATTTCTTTTCGAATTATAGAATTACCAAGGTCCTCCCGAAGTTACTCCTGGAATTATTGAAAGTTTGGGAGTTCGTAAGGTCATAAATCAGAATAAGTGAGGGCACGCGACTTTTTGGTCAGCAGACCTTTTTTTACTATCACTCTTCTCCCTATTTTTCGAATTTCCACCCTCATCTTCAAATTATCTTCTTAATTCAGTAAAAATGCCTTCGATTGTTACATCAGTTTACTTTTTCACGTTAAAATCCCTATGACACAATATTCCTTTAACATCTACTGATTATGAGATATTTCAACATTCTAGCGAGTTTATAGTTCACAATAAGGACGAAGGAAATTTTCATCTCTCTCACTTCTTGCCTCCGAGACTAGAATCTAACGTTTCTTTTGTTCAAATTTTGTTGTTCAGAGAAACTTGAAAGGCGCTTTTGCCTACGAGAATAGAAATCTGGTGTTTCTTTTGTTCGAATTTTATTGTTCAGAGACTAGAAAGGAGTTGGGTAGGTACCAAGTTTTGCAAAAGTTCTGTTACATTCGGTTTTTGATCTTTCGAGAGGTTTATATGTGTGATAGAAAAAAAGTTCCATCAAACAGACAAAGTTCTACTTTTCCAGCACGTGTCATTAGGACGTCTTTGCCCTTGTGTATGCAGATGTGTAGAGATGAAAGTGAATAGAATCGATATCTCTGTTCTGCGCGCGGGCCACAAGTCCAACATTGACAAGCAGCTCGACATCAGCCGGAGGAACGTCTACATAGTCGCGGAGAGGCTCAAGACTTGGGAAGGCCTAAAAAATCGACCTCGTTCAGGCAGACCTCAAGTTCTCAACCGTTTGGCTATTTGAAATGCCTTGAAAAAGGATCCGAAGCCCAAAATTACTGTGCTCGCGAGTAAGAAGAACATATTCGGGGCCCACGGTGCTCGAGGGCCATCAAGGAGGAGGACGGTAAGAGCTTGAGGTGCGTGGAAAGGCCTCTGCGCACCGATCATATGAGAGAACAATCTCGGGAGCGCTATCGTTGCCTTCTCAACGAATTGAAGTGTCATGGCAATCAAATTCCCATTTTTTTTCTGATGAAAACCCCTCACGGTCAGTCCGGTCGTCAACAAGCAGAGTGACCGCGTAGTAAGCTTCTCCCAAGACATCTTCGAAGTCTGCTACGTGTCAACGACAAAGCACCTGGCCTCCGTAATGATGCTCGGCGACGTGGTTTCGAGGCAATAAGATGCCCCCGGTGTGGCTCGAGTCCGGTTACAGGCTGACCGCGACCGCTTACAGAGACATCTTGGCCACTAAAGTCCTGCCCTGGATAAGAAAGATCACGAAGATGGCAGACTACGTCTTCCAGTAGGATGCGGCCTCGGCCCACACCGGCAAGTCTGCAAAAGTGGTTGGGGTCGAACATGAACTTCTGGTGCTGTTCGACCTCAATCCCCTTGACTACAGTATATGGCTACAAGTCGAAGGCAAGGCTTGCAAGGTCCGCCATAGCAAAGTTGACGAGCTGAAGTCCTCCGTTAACCGCATATAGAACAGCATTAAGAAGGACATCCTCCACAACGTGGGCGTGGCCTTAAGGTATCACCTGGAGCGCGTGCTCGTCGCCAAGGGTGGCTACATTGATTAATAATACAATCTAAACACATATCGATATGTCAAAACAATACAAATGTGTCTAACCACATCAAAACTATCATTGTGTCCGTGGTTGAGAGCGTCGTAATGACTGTAACACGAGTTTTGCAGTATCCGGTATAGACTCTTCCCTCAACTTTGCGGTCTACTGTCTAGTTTCCGGTTAAGTGGTTGGGATTTTTTTTATTACCTAACCTATCCCATATTAAAAATGAGAAGCTAGAGGTGAGGCAGCATAGTTATCCACCATCGACTTGAAAAATCCACCATCCGGAACCATCTTTTAGGGTTGATGCGCTGCTCTTTGGTTTTTAATATATTTTTTCCCATTCTTTCTTGCCTTTTTGTCTGTCATCACCTACGTCCATGCATGTCAATGACCAAAGGTCGTTGACATGATGAAGAGAGAAACCGGTAGGTCAATCCCGCTGCTGAGTCCCATTAACGCATTTATGGGATTACTACACAAGAGCTAGATCCCTATCTATAACATCCATGCCAAGTGACGCATGGGTGCGGCTTAATCACCTAAGCCCACGAGAGAGGTATTTTCGCTCATCATGGAGACCTTCCATATAGTCTCAAAGGGCAATGAGATAGTTTTACGAGTATGTGGAGAGGAATGTAGGGATTCTAAAAAACGAAGTCTTCGTGCATAAAAGGGGGATTAAACGAAAAGTGAAAACTCTATGCGGAGAAATCCTCGATAAAAAGTGGCATTTTCTTCCGAGCATTTAATTCTTAGTTATGTCACGATGAAGTGTATATTACCCCCTTTAATATAAGCATTGAATAAAACTGAGATGATTTATAATGAAGTATCGAGTGTTGACTCGAAGTCTATTTATAGAAAGATATTGCGGGGCGTAAATATTCAAACATCATCAGTACCTCATACGCAAGAGCCGGGAAAACCTGCACGACGGACGGGAAGATGAATTTTCACCCCCTCCCCCATCATTTGTTTGTTCGTCTGTGCGTTCAGGCAAGACGGGGCAGGCGGACGGCACAGATGTCGGGGAGTGAGGGAATGGGGGTTTACTTGTCCTTGGTGGAAGAGACCGTAAAATGTCTAGCATCGGGCATGGAGCCTTCAGTCGTACAGCGATCCTTGACTCTCAAACTTCCTGGAAACTTCCTCAATCTGTTTTGTTCATTTGAACGTGTGAGTGTTTGAGTTTTCATTTCGCGTCTTAAACGATGGAGTTAGAGGTGTTTAGGCTTTGTGACATGTTTATTTCCACCGTGGACTTTTTTTTATTTCACCAATGGAAATATCTTTGCTTTTCACTTAGGATTTTTATTATTTTGATGGTGTTAGCATTTATTTAAACATAGTTTTAAAGTGGGGAGGGATATTTTAGCTCGATCATTTAAATGGTGCACTCCAATTTCAAAGCAGTCCCGTGGAAGACCATAGTTTCGAAACCAAAAATATAATTCGAAATTATTTTTCGCCCCAACATCAACTACACATGCTCCAGGCTGACCAAATATGCCAAAGCTGAGCCTTGTGTACAGGGTATCGCAATTTTTTGTTATACACCTTAGGATTTTTGAAAAGTAAACAAAGATTATTAGAATTATGAAATAAAGATTACTGGTTATTTATTTGCTTGACTTCTCTAATTTGGATTTAAACTTGCAACATAGAAGTAATTTAACAATTCACCATTAACATTTATTATAAATATCCCATTGTGGGCGTTGAAGAAGATGGAGATTAATAGCGTGGGGAGAACTGACCTTTTGTGTATAATTCCTTTTTTAACATTTGAGGCAAAGAAAGAAAGTATTAACCCCTCGAGATAAACATTGAGTTGTGCAAATCTTTTTAACTCAACTCACCTCATCCCCCTAAAAAGCGGATCGTGCCGAGAGAGACCTCGCTCCCATCTTGAACTTCCGTATCTCAGCAACGGCAATTTCTTCTATCCAGGAAGGAATCATTTTACTTCCAGTAGTAGGAAGTAATTCCTTACATTTTCTGAGACGTACATGAACGTTGCAGACGGAATCACAGTGGTTACCTTAATTTATACATCGATACGCACATAAAAGCATTAGCATAATTTTAACCAATTTTTCAAATCGAGTACATTTAAAGAAATTGGCAAGATGAATAGAAACCTTTGGGCGAATTCTTTTGTAATTACAGCATTTCAAATTGCTCCACTTATTTTGGGGGAGGGGAGGGGGGCTTCGATTATTTTTATATTGATCTTTGTGGGTAGCTCGTGTGAGAGAAGAACCCCTATTGAACGTGAAAAATAACTTTTGCATTTGGAAATTTTTAAACAAATGGCTTTACAAGGATGAGAAGGGTGCCAAAAGGAGAGCCAGATGTTTCCAGATATCCTTGAGTTTTCGAAAGTTAAAATTATAAACTTAAAAAAAAATAACAATAACAATCAGGGTAGGATATAAGAAACATTAAGTTTCACTTCTTTCATCTATGTTAAAACTTTATTACCCAGAAAGATTTCTGGCTCTGGGTTGATTAATTTATTTTTCCCTAGCATTCGTAAATAATCAAATCACATACGTTTTGTCTACAGTACTTCGCAAGTAATTAATTCTGTATTTAACCACTCTCTTCCGGGTCACACCCCTAAAAATTGATTTCCGTGTTTTAAAAGTATTCGTGCTATTGGTGACCTGACAATGTTTAACATTCATGTTTCAATGGTGCTGGTAGATGAAGTCGTATCGAGGGGTGAGCTCACGATTAGCAGTCATAGAGTTCGATTATGTTTGGTAGAAGGTGACCTCGAATGGTCGCCAAGTTCTTGCTATTTGGTTCGGTTCCTTATGTGGTTTTCTGTGCAACGTAAGTTGCATTCCTACAGGATTAGATGTATTCTTCCAATGCTTGACGTTTTGTCAGCTTCAAGTTATAAATCCCATAATCTATGTCACTCTTTTCCCTATGTAGCGTTATATGGAGGGACGCAGCCGTGTGTGTGGTCTTATTTGGGGTTGTGTTAGAATGTATATGTGAAGCTGAGTTTTTTTAAAGGCGATGTTTACTTCATTGTTTGTCATATCTTCCTACTTATACGTTGATTTTCTTTCTCTCCCCTTTTCTATGGAGATATATTAGGGTCAATAAATATAAGATACTACACCTGGCAGCCTTTTACAGACAGACTGATAATATAGTTGAGCTAATGATAACGGAAATAAGTTAAGAATGTGAAGAAGATACAGTTATTCTAGGTGACTTTAAGCTCTGTGGGTTGGAAAATATGATAGGAAGACATAGAGTAAGTTAAAAGTTTATAGCAAGCTTTAAGGATATTTTTCTTTATTTAATTTGTTGATATACCAAAAGGTGGTACCAATATATAAGGTCTAGTACTTTCAAATGGTTATAATTTGGTTCAGAAATTGACTAGCGTGGAAGCATTAGTAATTAGTGATCATCACATAGTTCGTTTTAACTTGGGAATAGGGAAAGGTAGAACATCAACAAACGATACTAAAACTCCAAATCTTCATGGTGGAGAATATAAAAACATAGAAACTTGCTGAATCAGGCTAACTGGCATGTAGAATTCTGTGGTAAGAATACTTGCGAGATGTGGAATACTTGTTAAGACTTGTGGAATACTCCAAAGAGCAGTGTATCCCAACGAAGATCATTAGGTAGTGTAGAAGTCTAAATACCGCGTACATAGGTGTACGCAGAAACACTCCAACACAAAGATGCGTGCCTTATCGTATCCCTAAACGCACCTCTCGCCTCGAATTCTCCGGCGCCCCTTTTCGCACCGCCGTAAAATCCGAGATGGCTCGAAGCCGTGAATGACATATCGTCAGCCCAAAGATGAAAAAAGGTCTTTCGCGCGACGATACGGATTTTTCGAGAATTCCATTCTCGCTCTCGATTCTGCTCGTGAGAGAAGTAAAAGTAAGACTTCTCCCTGGAATCAGGCAGAAGCCCTTGGACCTACATCGAGTTTGTGTGAAACTCGATCCACATAAGAAACGGTTCACCCGCTGCAAGGAAGGAACTTCTTGGGGAATTTGTTGTTACCGTCACGGTACTTGTAGGTGCCAAACTTCTCGCCCCCCCCCCTTCAGAGTCTGAAGTTACACAGGACCTCCCTCTGAGGATTATCATAGACGTAGCTAGGTAATCGGTTTTGGCTACCCACTCCAGGAGCCGAATATTTGGACTGGTACTTCAAGGAAGAAGTCTGATTTGAGTCACCGTGTGGCTCACCTTCGTGATCCGGCAAAGGATCAGCATATCACCGGTCTAGGATTACCCTCTAATTCGGTAACCTCGGACGGCCGGACTAGGTGCGATCATCGTCACCAGAAGAAGATCTACAACACCCCCCCCCCCCCCCTTCAAAAATACTAATGAACTCAAAGGTATCGTTAATTGAATTATCCCCTCTCCTAACTTCACCAGTTTATTTGTGAACTAGAATTCTCATCCTGAGCCCATACATCCAATATTAGAAGTGCTTACTTAATTCCGTGTTTAACTCAATAATAGTATTTCATTCGTTCTGGTGGGTGCCATTAAGACGCGAGCACCCTAGTGGGTAATTTGCAAGTACTCACCACGACATTTTATAGACTTATTTATTTATTCAGTGCAAGATTAATCCTATTTATATTTATATACGCTATTGCTTATTTCAAATTCATGTACATTAAAGATTATTTTTGTATATGTGTGTTTAACTAATTTGGACGATCCTATGGCAATTATTAAGTAATCCACTCGGCTTAAATCTCAATATTCCACCAACCCACCCATGGTTGGCTTTTACTGAGTGAAGAACACACTCAGGGGATCATCATCTTAGTTTTGATCAAAAGGGTACGCACCGGGGTTATTCTTATTCACCGGATACGCTTCACCTCCGCTTCACCTCGGTGCGGTAATAAAATATATGTCCAGGAAGTGGGACTGGGATTACTCACTCCCTCAAACCTCGACAGGTAGAAATGTAAGGAGCCATTATGGTGGAATCATGAGATAACTAGTAACATTTCTGAGAAAAACAGGGCATACCTGAGATTAGAGGGGGGGGGGGGAGATACTACTGAAAATATAAATCATAGTTTGACTAAGAATGAGCTAAATAAGATAATTAAGAAAAACAAAAGGGCACCAGGAATTAATTTAGCTCGAATTAATAATAAAAATTCAACAAATTTCTTCAGCTATTATAAAATCGATAACGAATCTAGAAAGATAAAATAGGACTTATTAATTATAAAGGGGTTGTGAAAGAATCTGATAGGGAAATACAAGAAGAGAATTCGAACAGTTTAATTTGTTGAATACTATTAATGTAGATAGGGAAATCATTAAAGGGCTTATAATTGATTTGAATACTTACTAGTAAGGCATCTGGTCCAGACAACATTCATTCGAGGTTACTTAGAGAAGAAGGTGTAGAAAGTAGATCACTGAAGTTTAGAAAAATACCAAATGAGTGGAAAATAGCGAATGTAATGCCAATTTTTAAGAAGGGAAGTGAAGAGGTGCCAAATAAATTATTGAGAAGATTATTTCTGAGCATCTAGAAAGAGGTGGTTTTAATAAATGATGCTCAGCATGAGTTTAGAAGTGGTAGATTATGTTTAGAAAACATGCTGGAATTTATGGATTATATAACTAAACAATTAAATAAGAGACGGAATGTTAATGAAATTTATTTAGATTCTAGCAAATCTTTTGACATGATTCTACATAAGAGACTTAGTGCTCAAATTAAAAATAAATGGGATGTGTGAGAAAGTTTTGAATTGGATAACTGAATGGCTGAAAGACAAGAAACAGAGGGTGAATGGGGTGAGGTCGCCTTGAAAGGATATTATCAGTGGCGTACCTCAAGAATCAATTCTTGTCCCATTATTATTCCTAATTTCTAAAAATGATCTTGGAGATGGTGTAGTAGTAGTAGTGGTTCACCAACCTTCCTTTTATCCAGGAGAATCTCCGACCGGATATTGAAATAGACATAAAGGTCAGTATGACATCGCTGGTGAGCCTGAGGGCACCAGGGATGGTCATCTCTTAGGAGGGGAGGAGACAAATATTGTGTTTTGACACCAAACAGCCTTCAAGTGGAACCTTCGTCGCCCTTGGGCAGAGGTTCATGTTCTGCGTCAATGGTATGTGGATATAGATACCCATCGGCAGCATTCCTTGAAATAGAGAGTGTGTGTTGTTCTGTGAAGATGTGAGAGGAAAGAAAGCAGTGTTTTAATTAGGAAATAGCAATGTCAATGTTTGTTGATGCCAACAAAATTCGCAGCTGTAGTAAAAGAAGTTGAGGATAATTTTAAAGTTCAGGGTGACTTAAATAATTAAGTTAGGTTAGGTTGGGAACAAAAGTGGCCTATGAATTTTAACCTTAAAAATTGTAAAATTACTAATATGGGAAGGGATAATACAGAATATAGCTATGGAATGGATGGGCATTGGCTGAATGTAGTAGAGGATGAGCAAGACTTAGGAGTAGTAATAGATAGATAGGTCACTGAAGTTTTCTAGGCATTGTATTAAAGTAAAAAATAGAGCAAATAGAGTGTTGGGCTTCATTAAGATCGATCATAGCTCCAAAAGTAAGAAGGTTATCCTTAAACTACATAACTCATATTATGTCAGGCCACATTTAGAGTACTGTACACAAACATGGTCCCCGCACTTCAGTGCAAAGGAAGGCAACAATGACGATGGTACCCTTCCCTGAAGTAACTTAACCCTCTATGACCCATTGGCGTTCCTCAGTGACATTAGATTTCATAGAGTTAATTACTTTATTCACAATGTTTCGTTCAATAGCTGCGTGAATTTAGATAGTAAATATGTAGCTAAGCAACTTTATCTGAACAATAATTTGTGAAATATTTCAGTCAAGCGCCTTTATACCAGTTGCTCAATAGCGGTTATTTCTAAAAAAATAACTTGGGTCATAGAGGGTTAAATATGTAGATAAGTTAAGGGTGCTAAATATGTTCGCATTTGAAAAATATTGTTCGGGGGTGGATAAGTTAGATTTGAGCAAGTTCTGTGAGTTGGAAGTAGGACTAGGGACCACCACTTAAATTAAAATAACAACAGAGGTATAGGTTGTGTGTAAGAAAGAGTTGTTAGACCAACATAGGGGTAGGTGACTGGATTGTTTTACCACAGGAGACAATAATCAATCCAAATATAATTTTTTTCAAGTGCAAGTTAGATGAATATATTGGGAGGGGGATAGGTTATCATGGTAGCTGCATTGTTTAGTTTTTTTTACAAGCAATGATGTTTTTATAAGCAGTTTATGGGGGGGGGTGTTGACTAGGATGACCTCTGATAGGCCCTTGCAGTTTTTGTCATCCGTTGAATTATGTCATGTAATCATTTCTCCCGGTAAGCGATTTTTCGAGAGGTGAGATTTTCTTGTTGATTTTGTTTTATTTTTAAGGAAAAATATAATTTTCGATGGGAAAAATTCAACTTTGGGTGAGTGCATGAAGAGTTTTGGTAAGCGTGATGTTGAGGGGTTTCACCATTTTCGGCTTGAATTGTTTGGTTGTGGGGATTAGTCTATTTTCACATTACATTGTTGTTTATTTTTTTATCTATTTCTACTTTACGTTGTGTTGATTGTGGATTTTACTCCAGTTCCTTATCTCTTTGCTCGTCGGCTTTTATATATTTCAATTTCCATTTTGCTGTTAGAGGTCTTTTGTCCATTTCTGACTCGTCTCGTGTTGTTTATGTTTTTTGCTCCATTTTTAATTGGACAACAAATGAAATTATGCAGGTTGTTATGTCAAGGTTTTCCCACCGATTTGCACCATATGAAGCCTTACATGTGCCGTCCATACCCTCCGCATTTGGATTTTTTTTAGCCATCTTTTTTATAAAATTCCTGTAGAATTTAAATTACCTGGAAAGAAAATATCAGATTATAAATAAAGAGTTAATCTGTTTATGAAAAAAGTTCAGATTATCTCTGATTACTAAGATGAGAAAATTCAAGACCTTTTTTTTTATTCTAATCAGTTGGTTCGTTATCTCATTCTTTCATGTGGCTATCCATTCTTAATTGTTTTTTATAATTGTTATGTGTATCAGTCTAGACTCAAGGTTGTAAACTTTAATACGACTCATTTTATTATCTATGAGCGGTGCTTTCCGAAGCCCCTTCCATTCAAGCCATAAATATAATTTGATGTGCAAAATGCAATGAAATCTTTGATATTTAACTATTAATTGATTATTGAACGTGACAATGGATGAAATTTGGTGTTAAATTATATTAAAATCATATGCAAAAAAATATAGCTAATTCTATTTTCCTCGTTTGTTTTTACGTTTCTTCCGTTGCCTAGTTGCAAGCAATGTCAATTAAAATAAACCTTCGAGGTTAAAGCCATATTGATTCTGCCTGATCGCGCCGAGATTGCATTTTTTATGTCTATTATAGAGCTAATAGAACGAGGTTGGCGGAAGCTGGGTATTTATGTTACTTTTCAGAGGCAAACCTGTCTTCATTACTGAGCGGGTCGAAGGAAAGTTTGTAGGAGTTGTGCTGCCTCCGGGTCACTATCGACTGAAATAGTACCTCCCTCCCCAACATTTTAGGCTACTCGGATTTACTATACCATACGATTGCATTCCCTAACCTCACTATTTCCTTTACAAACCTATTTAAAAATGGTGGTAGAGATGCCTACTTTATTTTCGCTCTTGAGTTTAAAAAAATAATAATAATGGAGGAGGCAGAAAATTCTTGCAGTTTCAGTAGTGAAGTAACTTGAAAGTACGGATGAAAATACTTCTGCACTTACCAATCTACCTATTATATATCAGAAATACCACTCCTATAAATGGACAAGTTTCAGGATTCTTTTTATTAAGTTACCTCATTTTTATGGAAAATCTTAATTTAGATCAAGTAAAGATAATCACTCCTGACAACCACTAATCAAAATGAACATTTCCCCCCAAAATAACCAAGTGATTTTCTTTACTTAATCCCGAAATTACAATGACATTTTACTATCTCATGTTCGACTATTAATTAAATCCTATGGCACGGTGCCAAAAATCCTTAAGACTTCTGCACCTAAAAACAAATAATAAACAATCTAGTGAAAATGTTATCTAATATTTTCTGGAATAAATTCTCCGTGTTCCATTTACCTTTTTTTGCCAAAATAAAAGGCACACATTTACCACTCCTCGGAGAGAGCTTGTTTATTACTCACCTTCTCTGCCGGAATTTCCCCACCAAAATCCAGTCTTCAAAAATATCCCGTTTCATAACTTTTTTTTCCTTCGATGCTCTCGCTTGATTAATGCTCGTGCAGGGAGGTGGGGAGGGGGGGGGGGGGACTTTTGTGGTTTAATCTTGTGTTCTCATTGGTCTATATTATGTGATTTCAAAGTATAGTGGGGTTTTTCGTTGGGATTTCCGTAGGGTTTTACGCTAGGTATTTCAACATCGGAAAGTCAATAGATTTGTTTCTTCAATTCGTGACTTTCATTTTACATTATGTAAAACGAAAGAAACAACTTGATTGAAAATTAGTGTCATTAACTAAAAGGTACAAAACCTGATAGTGATTTTAAAGCATCAAGTTATAAATAGATTAACTATGGAATTTCCAATAAACTCAGATGGCCAGACTTCATGAATGTGATCCTTGTTATCATTCATAATCACCCCATTATTTTATATTCCTTTCCTTTTTTTACAAGCTTTATCATTATACGGTCGTCAAATATTATCAATATTAAAAATACTTAGAATAGATTCTACTAAATGTAAATATCAGGAGACATTCGTACTGCTTTTGTATAAAAAAAATGATCAAAGGATATTGGAAATGAGAAACCCTCTTTGGAATAAAATACACTAGAATCCAGAATCGATTTTTTTAGCAACTAAACTGAATTTTCAACTAAAATACATTTCATAGTGAGAGGAATATAAATATCAGCTTTTTTTATTGTTTTTCACTTTAATTAAGGCAAATTTTGCAAAACTTAGTGAAATTTAAGCATTATTCTGGATAAACCTCTGTAAAACAGTAAATGGAAATATGTGCTGAACAAAACGAAGTCATATTAGAGCAAGAAAAAAAATAATAATCAGCTGAGATAAAGAACCCAAATTTTCTTTTAATTAAGATTTATAATTACTTGGGTCACTTTCTATGAACCCTGGTCATCTTTCGAATTTTCTTCAAGACTTGAAATGAATATGGAGGACTTTAAAGAATTATATATATATATAAATATATATATATATATATAAATATATCATTGGCAAATTCATTTTAAACTGTGCCCCACCCCAAGAATCTCAGTTGCTTCAGCGACTTATGCAACATTTAGCAACATCCGGATCCTATATAAGGTGGCTTTAAGCTATAAAATTTGAGAGACCCCTTAAAATTTAAGGTTGTAGCAACCCTCCTTTGTTTTTTACTGCTTCCTTCGTTTTCGATTAAGCTGCACAATCAAGCAGTTTGGTTTTCTTTAACTACCAATAAGTGATTTTGATTATAGAGTGGTAATTTATTATTGCTTCTAAAGTAGCTTTTGACGTCGAAAAGACGAAAAAAATATAGATTGGGGCTTCAACTTTGGATTGCTCTTCTCAGCGTTCCTTTAAATATGTGAAATATTTCATTCCTTAGCGCAGTTATCCTTCGTCATTTTGTTTTTCTTTATTTATCGACCCAATTTTATTAACAACGTTGCTGAAAATATTAAATTGTATGAGCTAAAAGAAAGAGGAAAGGGACATATATATATATATATCCTTAAGTAATTAGTTTTCAAACATTTTTTAGCAGGCGGCTCCCTTTAATATAGCAACCATTTTTAACTTTTTTTCCTGTTAGCTATCGCCCCCAAATGAAAAAACTGGTAATTTTACCACTCCTTCGGGCCTCCCTTACGTAGATTCTGCGGTTGTCTTGGAAGGCACGCCTCCATATTAGAAAAAGGGCCATGATCAGCCTTAAAATAAAATTTCAAATATTGTTGTAAAATAATGATTCTCAACGGTCGCAAAATTTTCAGCCAAGAATTTAGTTTAAATCCGCCGTTGTAGCCGTCATTATCATCTAGTTCAGTGCTTGCTAAAATAAATTACGGCAGATATGTTTACTAAAAAATATTCCTTTTCAAGGACATTTATAATTCTACCATAAGAATTACCAGGTAGCAGATCCTTTCGATCAAAGGACTAGGCTCGTAGCCACGGTGAGGCTATGGGCAGGCTTAGCGCCCCCCAAATCTGATTAGCCCCCAAATCTTTTAGTCTAAAATAATAATATGATTTCAGTTACACACAAGGGAGAAATTCTCCCATGTGTGACACATTACACAGCAAGTATGTACATTTACTCACAGATATCTTCTGGAAGAGGTTATTTTGTCTGTGGCTACAGCTTCATATTACCACTTTGGGTTTGTGAACTGCCTGGTTGGCTTACTAGTTAGAAGAATTGACTGCATAGTAAAGCTCTGTAATTGCATTTTGCCCCTAACCACTCCATAAGTTAAAATACATTCAAAACTTCTAAGAATTTATTTCCAATTCTGAAAGTCCATTCAAAAAAATTTGTAGCAAACACCATCTTCCCAATCCTCAAATCTCATTTGCAATTCTATTTCCCAAACTGATTATATTAAATATCATTTTATAAATCAATTTTATGATAAAAATACAAGTGTTTGTATGCATTATCATAAAAAATCCTATAATCTCAACTTAAAAAACTACAACAATAATGGTACTTATGAACTCTGAACTTTTGTTGGTTTGGTAGTCGCGGTAGCTAATAACGAACTGGCTGGTAAGTGTCTTTTTCTTATCACTCCATTCGCAACGTTAGATATATGTAATTACGGCGAACCGAGAACTTAAATACCAAGATGGTATTTGTAAAGAATTGGTCTCCCAAAATATCACGGCCTGGCTACGGGCCTGCAAAGGACTTTACTCATAATTAATAATTTGATCCTCAAGACCTTCTGCAAATCTTCTGGCAAGAGGATGGCTATGATTTGTGCGATATCCAAAAGCGTCGTAATTGAAGGGGGGGGGGGAGTACAATTGATTGGGAAAATATGTCTATTTCCACGTTTATTCTTCCAAATAAACGATTTTATGTAGTACTGTGAGAATAATATGGAGGAGGGGGGAAGAATTGTGGTATATATGTATTTATTTTGGTTAGCTTTTCTCCTTGAACACATCGGTAGTTATTTGAATATCCCTTTGCGTTTTTAGCTATTCTTGCTATCAAAATTGCTTATTAGCGCAGGATTAGGCCTATCACGTGATTCTTGCTTGGCGTTGCAGCATGATTTTAAATTATAATTTAGATATACGGAAGAAAAGAACGTAATGGAATAAAATATCGTTAGATGATTTATTTAAAAAATAAATACATTTTACATCAAGTAACGCAGCCTACTTGAGATCAATTGGTGATTATTTTTTGTAGGGGTTCTACCACCTAGTGTTTAGACTTGCTAGGCGTAGCACAGCAACTTGGCTGATTAATTTAGTCTAGCCATTTTCCACTTCACCCATATATCTTTCAACTTTTCATGGACATCTAAAATTAATTAGGCCTTTGGAACTAAAATAAAGATAATACGATTCAACATAATAAAGAATAAATTATTTAGTCCTCACGTGTCCTCGGTCTGATAATCTTCAGTTATTTTTGCTTTAATGGTTATAAAATTGCTAGTAAACTCTAATGTCCAACATCGAATATTGAAGTTCGTGAATAATTTGATTTAATTAATCTTCCGCGAGTTTATCTGAGACTCATTTCGCGCAATTTATGAGATATAGTTTACATCACAAAAGATGTAATATGACAATCTGGGCTTAGCAGGTTTTAAGCCCTCCTAAATAGGCTGGTTCTCTCTAACGAATTGCTTACTTTCCCCCGCCCCCTTACTTCCCCGCTCTTCTGCAGCCCCTATGAAGAGCCACCACGCTCCCTGAGTCCGAATCCATAGTTCACTAAAAGAGGAGATATTCTAATGATTTGTGAAGATATCTTGTGGAACCAAACCTTTTTCAAGTCCTCAATAAATAGACTTCAATTATGAGCATATCAGCATCATCATCATCATCATCATCACTAAATCTATAAATGTATAACGGGATTTTTGAAGATGGGTGAAAAATTAATAAATTTTATTTCCTTAGTGGACAAATGACTTATGTTTTTTTATCAAAGTTATTTCTAATAATTCTTTTATAATATCAAAAGACAAAATGGTGAAGTTCAGAAATAAATTAGTATCGAAATTTTGTGAATTTTTTAAAACCAAAAGAATTACAAATGGTGAAGTTCAGAAAATTTATTTTTTTATATATCTTCTTCTATAACTATTTTTTAGCAATGTAATATTTTGAAAGGTGGGAAATTTAAAATTAATATAATTGGCGAAATCAGAAAATTTATAAAAATTTAACCATGGCTGCTTTTTTTTAGATTTTAAATTTTAATCTACAGTAGTAGCGAAGCTATTGCCTGGTATTATATATAATATTTAACCAAATTCCAGATGTTTTCCTGGATCATATGTAAATGCGCTTATAAACTTCCAATACTCCCATAAAGGATTGATTTAAGATAAATGGACGCTCAATCCTTGTTATTAACATTTTTTTTTTTTTTTTTTTTTTTATAGAGCCCATCTGGCAACTACCCACTTGGGCATAAGTCGCCGAAAAACACGACAGCCTAGAATTAGGCTACTTTAAAGTTAAAATATGAAAACTTAACAATCAATATAAATTGGAAAAACTTAACAATCGAAGCAATCTCCGGCAGCGGGGGGAGGTCCCCCTCACCCCGGTGCAGGAGAGTGCAACCTAAAACAAAACAATAACAAAAAAAGGAACCTTAAATAAAGGGGAGAAAGCCGGCCTCCCCCAAAAAGTCAATAAGTCCACCAGTCATGGTGCACGCACTCGTCCCGAGTACAAGGGACAGGCGGTAGCGACCCCGCCCATCCCGGTACCGAGACAGGTATCGTGCGCGAAGATCACCCAGACTGGGACATTCGACAAGAATATGCCGAACAGTCTGGGGGACGACGCAGTCGTTGCAATAGGGCACATGCGAGCGCTCCACCAAGTAACGATGCGTCACACGAGTGTGTCCGATTCGAAGACGACAGAAAGCAACCTGAAGCCGCCGCGGCATTGGGGGATAGGTCCATGGGAACAGTCGCGGCGCAATGGCACGCAACTTTAAGTTCCCCTCGACCGTCTCCCATCTTCTTTGCCAAGCAGTCCGAAGAGCTGCCCGTATTCCTGCCATGTAGTCGGTGTGAGGAAGAGCGAAACGCTGGTCCGGTCGCAGAGTCCTCGCGGACTCTTTGGCGCCCTCATCGGCGCGCTCATTCCCCGCAATTCCTACATGTCCAGGAACCCAGCAGAAGATAATCTCGACATCTGCCCGGCTCGCCAAAACCGTGGCTCACGGATTTCGCGAACCAGGGGATGCGGAGATTCCAATGCCCCGAGAGCACTCAGGGCGCTTTGTGAGTCGCTATAAATCACAATCCGGTCTCCGAACCGGGCACGTCGCGTAATCTCCCGTACCGAGTGGTGTATTGCCACCAGCTCGGCCGTGAAGACAGACGCAGCGCCTGGTAGAGCCCCGCTGACTTCAAACAGAGGGGATACGGCGTGGAAGCCGACCCCCTCTTGGGACTTGGAGCCATCCGTATACACTGGCACGGTACCAGCGTGACACGATGTGTGCTCCAAAAAGATCGAACGCAATACTCCCGGCGCAGTACAAGCTTTGGGAGCAGAGGCGTGGCGACAAATAGCCAAATGTGGTACCCTCCAGGGTGGCGTCCTGGGCAGAACCAGGGGCGCCACCGGCCCGAGAGCTATATCTACCTCTCGAAGGAGTTTCCTGGCCCTAAACCCAAAGGGCTTAGGGTATGACTGGCGTCTCTCGGCGGCATAGGCACCATCGAGATCAGCTGCGGATGCAGTGAGAGCTGTTGGCGACTGGGGGAGGCGCCGGGCTCGCGCGTACAGGCGAGTGATGCACTGCACGCGGCGCAGAGCGAGTGGCATCTCCCCAGCATCGACCAACAGGCTCTCAATGGGGAAAGTGCGGAAGGCACCGGTCGCAAGGCGAAGGCCGGTGTGGTGGATCGAATCCACCTTCCGCAATAAACGCTCGGCTGCGGATGCATAAAACTCGCATCCGTAGTCGAGCTTCGAGCGAACAAAGGATCGATAAAAAAGTAAGGCGGTAGCCCTATCAGCGCCCCAAGCGCTGAACGTCACGGAACGGAGAATGTCCATGGCGCGGGTACAAGAGACCCTAAGGCTGCGAATGTGAGCTTCCCAGGTGAGGCGTCGGTCGAATACAAGACCAAGGAAACGGTGCGACTCAACCACATCCAGGCGCACCCCATTAAGAAACAAATCTGGGTCGGGGTGAAGCCGTGGATGGCGGCAGAAGTGCACCACCTTAGTCTTGGCCAAAGAAAACCGAAACCTGTGCGCTTCGGCATAGCGAGAGACGCGGTTCAATGCCTGTTGGAGTCGGCGCTCCAGAGTTGGCATCTGGGCCGCGCCAAAAGAGATCGAAAGGTCGTCCACGTAGAGCGTAGCGAGAACATCTTCCGGCAGCACCGAGGTGATGCCGTTGATGCTCAGGGCAAAGAGTGTGACACTGAGGACACTTCCCTGCGGGACACCCTCTTCCTGCTCCTTTGGGCCGGAGAGGGCTCCCCCCACCCGTACGCGGAATCGACGATCTCGCAAAAATTCAGATATAAACATTGGGAGGCGTCCCCTCGCCCCCATCGTGTGGAGAGTCTCCATGATACCGTATCGCCATGCGGTATCATAGGCTTTCTCCAGATCAAAAAACACCGTGGCGTAGTGCTGTCTACGAAGGAAAGCCTCGCAGACGGCATTTTCCAGTCGGAGCAGAGCATCCGACGTGGAGTGGAACTTACGGAAGCCGCACTGTGCAGAAGACAGATGGCCTCCGCTGTCCAGGAAATAGGCTAATCTAACATTTACCAATTTCTCCATCAACTTGCACACGCAAGAGGTTAGAGAGATTGGGCGGAAACCGGTCGGAGTAGAGTGATCTCTCCCCGGCTTGCGAAAGGCGAGCACAGTAGCGATTCGCCAGGAGTCTGGGAGGAGACCTTCCACCCAGATCCTGTTGAACAAATCTAATAGAAAGGCCATGCCTCGCTCACCCAGGTGTCGAAGCATGGCGTACGGGACATCGTCCGGACCATGGGCGGTGTCCGCGCAGGAAGAGAGAGGGGAACGCAACTCACTCACAGTAAACTTGTCGTTGAAGGGTTCTCCGCCTCTGGAGGTAAAGTCCAGCCGGCGGCCTTCCGCGACATCACGACGTGCATTGAATGCTGGCGGAGCAGCATCACGGCTAGAGAATGCGGAAAAAGCGGTCGCTAAGGATTCCGCCACGGACGCGGGGTCCGAGATTGCGGTCCCATTCTCCTGGAGAACGGGAGGGGGGTCCTGCGAGAACTTGCCCCGAATCCTTTTGACTCGCTTCCACACCTCAGCTAAAGGGGTCTTCCCGTTAAGTGAAGACACGTATGCCCGCCAAGAAGAGCGGCGGGCGTGCTTCGAAATATACCGGAACCTAGCCCTAGCCCGACGAAATTCAGCGACGGTGAAATCGTTCGGGCGGCGCTTATAGCGCATGTAGGCATAACGCTTCTGTTTGAGGGCCGTCTCACACTCGGCCGACCACCATGGGAGTGGTCGGCGTGCAAAACGGCCAGACGTCCTAGGAATAGTAGTCAGGCCCACGGCGATGAGGTTGCCGGAGAAGAACTCAACGGCCTCATCTACCGACCTAAACTCCTTGACTGAGATAGAGAATTCAGTCATTTCCTGAAATGCAGGCCACCGCGCCCGCGCCAAGCACCACCGAGGTGGTCTCTCAGGCGGCAGTTGCCCTGAAAATGATATTTGAATGGGAAAGTGATCACTACCATGGAGGTCATCGACCACCCCCCAATCAAAATCAGGCTGTGCATCCGAAGAGCACAAAGATAGGTCAAGGCAAGAAAATGAAGCGGTTCTCGGACAGTGATGCGTAAACTCATCCACGTTTAGGACACCCATCTCAAGCTCTTCGATCAGATCGGCAAGGACTTGTCCCCTGGGATTTATGGTGTAATCTTCCCAGAGAGGATGCCTGCCGTTCAGATCTCCAAGCAAGAGATAGGGCCTCGGCAACCGTGCCACGACGCGGCGAAAGTCCCCCGCGTCGAAGTCAGCTGACGGTGGAATGTACGCAGAAATGATAGTATACCTCCTATCCAGGTGCAGCTGCACAGCCACTGCCTGAAAGGAGGTATCTAAAGAGAAAGGAAGAACGGAGACATCATGCCGGGTGTAAACCGCGCATCCCCCAGCCCGGCCGTCCCGCGGTGGTTGGGTCGCAAGACCCTTATACCCCGGGAGGGCAGGCAGGGGGCACGCGCCTAGCATAATCTCCTGCAAAAAAATAGCTAACGGGGAACGGGATGAGGCGAGCCTCCGCAGCTCCTCCCAGTTGGCCCGGAGTCCACGGCAATTCCATTGAAGGAATATGCCCTCCAGGCCTAGCTCGGAGGAGACGCGGGGGCCCTCCTCGAATTGAAGACCCTCACGGGAATGGCCGTACGCTTCCCGGGGGCAGAACCCCGGGCGCTGTTGGCCGGACAAAGCGCTGAAGGCGCTGTCGCCTTCGAGGACTTATTGGGGGAGGTTGGGCTCGCCATGCGAGTCTTTTCCTCCCTTCGCCTCGAAACTTTAGGCGGGCGTTGCGGCTTCGGAGGCGGGGGGCCCTCTTTTCGAGGAACCACCGTCTCCGAGTTACTCGCTCCACCTCGGGGCGTGGGCAAAGGGGCCGAAGCTCCTTTGTTGCTGTCCTCCTTTCGGGGAACAGCTTTAGGAACCCCGGAAGATGGCCTAGCGACCATCTTCAGGGGTGTTGCCTCCTGTGAGTCTAACGACTCGGTGGAGGCGCGTGGCCGTTTCGCTTTACGCGAAACGGTCACGCTGGGGGAAGAGGGGGGAGCCCTGGTTTTAGCCGGGGCAGGGTATGAACCCTTTTTGCCGCCAGCTTTACCAGGGGAGCGCCCAGGTTGGGTAGAGCCCACAGAAGGGCTCCGAATGGGCGCGGAAACAACCGTGCTCGTTGGCCTGGATGGGCCAGGAGCAGAGGGTGCCTTTCTAACTATTGAGGCATATGACGTCCCAGGCAGAGCCGGGCGCGCCAGGACCAAGTCCTTTGCCTCGCGGAATGAGAGTCGATCCTGGGCCTGAACGGCCAGGATTTCTTTCTCAAGGAGATATGCACCACATTGCTTCGAAGAAGCAGGGTGCGGCTCTCCGCAATTGACACACTTGGCCACACACGATTTGGACTTATCGTGTGCGACCTTGGAGCAATTTACACAGACTTCGGGTGACCCCGATTTTGCACGTCTACATGATCGATTCGTATGGCCGAAGCGGTGGCAGTAATAGCACCGCCGCGGCAGTGGCACGAATGCCTTCACGCGGTAGCGGTACCAACCGGCACGCACCGACTCAGGGAGCTTGTCACAGTCGAACGTGACGAAGAGTGTAGGGGTGGGTCTCGAGGCCCCTCCCTGTTTTCTCATCACACGTTCGACCTTGACCGCCCCATGGTCGGCCAGCTCTATGGTGATGTCCTCAATGGAGTAGTCAACGAGTTCCCTCGCATAAACTACTCCTTTCACAAAGTTCATGGTAGAGTGCGGCGTCACACTCACCGGGGTGCCATGAAGTGTCCGAAGAGCACTTATCTTGGCCGCCTCGGCGGGATTCGCCGCATTCGCCAGAAGGCTCCCGTCCGAGAAACGGGTTACCTTCGGCTCTCTACCAATTGCACTAGCTAATCCTCTCCTCTGATGGATCATGTTGCCCTTGGACAACATGGTGCCATCAGTGGAGCGAATAACGAGGAAGCGTTTGAAGCCAGCGGGCTCGAAAACGCCAGGTAACCTCTGAATCAGGGGCCCCGATGTCATCGAGGCTCCGCCCTGTGCATTCTTGGTCTTAGTCGTAGTCAGGGGCTCCGCACACGAGGGGGTAGAGGGGCCGGATGTGCCGATCTTGGCTTGGTCGCCTACCAAAGTGGCAGCAGACCTATCCGTCCCCGCAGCCCCCGCGGATGGAGAGGAGCCCCGAGTCTTCTTCGTCTTTTGAGTCTTTTTAGTCTTTTTCTTTTTAGGAGAGGAGGGCGGGGAATGAACCCGCTTTTCACCTCCGCCGGCAGAAGTCCCCAGGCCAGATGGACCAGCCTCAGCCAGGTCCCTCTCCGAAATGGAGAAGGTCCTGGTTGTCGTAGGGGCACCTGTCGGAGGAGATCCCTCCCCTCCTTCTACTGCCTCGGAGCCCTCAGCCATTTGAGGAGGACCTTGCATAGGGGCGGATTCGGGTTCGGTGCTTGGCGCCGAGCCCGAATTCCCCCCCATGGAAGGCCCTACCGTCTGGGGCTGGGTCTCCTCAAGGACCATGTCTATCACAGGAGGGGCCTCCAGTTGGCCATCCCCTCCCAGAACATCGCAGGTCCCCTTGGCAGTATTGTCACTAGTCAGGTGGTGTGGGGAGGCACAGGCCTTGACCCCAGCAAGGTTCAAAATTCTTGCCAGCAGGTCTTTTGAGGGAAGCGACCGAAGGGGCCTGGCTTCCCTCTCCCCCCTAAGGGGGTTTGCCCTACCGAGCCGCTTGCACGAGGGGCGGTCGGCAATGGGCTGCCTGCTGGCTTTCTTGGCAGTCCCCTTAGAAAGCAAAGGAGGGACTGCCGCTGGAGATAGGGAGGTGCCCGAAAGCACCTCCAGAGAAGGGGGTGAGGGGGAGTCCCCTACACCCGTAGGCGTAGGAGAGGAGTAAGCCTCCTCTCCGGTTAAAGAATTATGGAGGGTCCCTTGCGCAAGCACAAGGGGGGGGACCTCCATTTTCTCGGTGGAGCTGCCCGAGGGCGGCTCCGTAGATGTTTTTGGGGAAGTTGGGGGTTGGGGTTTTTGTTTTTTTTCATACATGGGCATGGTGACCCTCTTTTGATTACGGGACGCAATAGCTCATCACCTCTCGCAGTTGCCCGCACTGCGAGAGGTGCTTACAAGCCCGGCAGAGCCAGGCGCCGCCATTCGGGACCACCCCTCCCGCCTGGTGGCCTGGCAGTCCTTCGGCATGGCGGCTCCACCTTGGACACGGCGTAAAAAATATAGGTTGTGAAGAGGAGAGGAAAAGGGATGTGAGGAAGATGTGGGTGGGGATGAAGCAGGTTGTTAAAAAAACCCCATCCCGAACCGGAGCTGAGGGGTTAGGGAACAATGCCCCCCCCCCCTCAGCCCCGATCCGGGGTGGTTGGCTTGAGAAGAAGGTCAGCATTCTTCCCTGTGAAATTAGAGGCTGACCAGAGAAAGTTGTGGGAGAGGTTGTATGAAAAGCGACGAGGTAGGGGAGAAATCGGGCTATCTGAAGGAAGGAAGAGAGGCTAAGCTGGGGCCGGACGGAGCGCTGGATCCCGTCAGCACGGCGGCCAGGATGGCAAATCGCCGCGCCCCTTACGGGGTTGTTATTAATCAACCAGCAATGAATCATTAACCTAAAATCCTAAGTTATGTAAAAATAACTATTACTAACATACCGAGTCATGGCTAATAATTCACTTTGTTAGCCTGACTGACCATTTATTTCATTACAGCTTTTTAATTGCTAGGCTTCGCTCTGTTAATTTTCCTTTGTTCTTACAACTCTGTTCTGATCAAATTTGAATCAATGATCCAAGTTGAACTCTTTCTATAATAGCTTTGTTATATTTAGCTATGCACCCTCGAAGTTAGATAAAAATAGAAATACTAAAGGTTTTTTAACTGAGCATAGATGCACATATTCAGAGGTTGAAGGATCTAATTCGGGATTATGAAAAATGCCTTTTTCGAAATTATATAAAACTTATTACATTTATTGTCCATTTGACTTTTATCGAACTCAAATAATATAATTCATTATTACATTGACTGGAAATTTGACCGTGCCATTTATTTAGGTAGCAATGTGTGTCAGTTTCCGTTTATCTTGTGAAAATAAGTGATCAAACAAGTCGTAGTTGATAATTTTAAGACGTATTTTATTTTTAGTTATTACTGGTGATTTTCAACTATGTTATGCAGCCTCAGCATTTATGGTTACGAGCTTTGCAAGCACAGTCCTTTCATCAAGTCTTATCATTACATTCGATTTTCCTTTTTACTTATAGGGTTTGTACTTTTACTGGACAGAACAGACTTTTTTTTTCTTCAGAACTCTCAAATTGGTGTGCCAGTTCGTATTTTGTTACGGGTTTTTTTTTATAATATTTCAGCCATGAGATCAATACTACCGAGTAGTAAACTCCTACTTTTAGTCCGGAGTCAATTAACTCCGTCACATTCTCAACTCCCTCTTTAGATAGGCTAGCTTATCCTAGTGGAAACACGGCTTCCGATTACAACTAACTGACTCACACTGGGGATACTTAGTCCCCCGATTGACTTCCGTATTCAGGTTGATTTTGCCGACAGCTACTCTATGCTGCATCGACTAGTAGTTCGGGTAGGGATTTTTATATTTAAAACGAAAACTAACTAGAGCATCTCGCGTAGGAAGTTTGAAAGGAGAGATATGAGAAGAAAATGTTAAAAGGGACGATATACACAGTGGGTTATCACGCCAATCCGGACCCCAGGGTTCAGCATTTCCGGCCCCCCACCTTCGTATCTCTATCATCTAACCCCAAAGTTGTGAATTTTAAAAGAAACACTGATTTTTCCATGCATTTTATCACTAGCTCTATAATTTAAGAAGGGAATTTTTTTGAGTATTTGAATAATAATTTCATCTTAGTTCGGTTATGACTTATGTTTTTTATCAAAGTTATTTCTAATAATTATTTTATAATAACAAAAAACAAAATGGTGAAGTTCAGAAATAAATATAAGTATCGAAATTTTGTGAATTTTTTAAAACCCAAAGAATTACAAATGGTGAAGTTCTGAAAATGTATTTTTATATATCTTCTCTATAACATAACTCAATATTTTAGCAACGTGATATTTTGAAAGGGGGAAATTAGTTTGGAATTCCTTTTTTAAAATTATTATAATTGGCGAAGTTGAGAAAATTAAAAAAAATTAACCATGGCTGCTTTATTTTAGGTTTTAAATTTTAATCTTAGTAGCGAAGCGCAAGCTCCCACCCCCACCCGTAAGGGGGAGTGGCGAACCTATTGCTTGGTTAGTATTATAAAAATAACAAGGTCTGCTGGCGAAAGGTCGCGTGCTCTCACTTATTCTGATATATAACCTTACGACTTTCAAAACTTTAAATAATTCCCGGCTAACCTTGGGAGGACCTTGGTAATCATATCATTGGAAGGAGAATGTAAAACAACATGAGGGGTTCAAATATCGTTAGAATCGGCAGAATAGTTATGATGTTATTGCTAAAACAAAGTAATTCCCGGGCTAACCTTGGGAGGACCTTGGTAATTATATCATTCGAAAGAGAATGTAAAAGAACATAAGTGCTTCAGATTTCGTTAGAATCGGCAAAAGTTACAATGTTATTACCGAAACAAAAAAAAGCAAAACGGGGACCGACCGACATAGTGAGATGTAGAGTCGCCTTCGTTTAATGAATGAATAAGCCTTGTTAAAACACTTTATTAGCATTTTATTAGCACTTTATTAGTGCTAATAAAAAAAACTATAAGAATTGTATCTGCATATATCAAATACAAAATAACAAAGGCTCTCATACATTGTTAATCAAAACTTGGATTTGTTTACATTTTATTCAAATTAAGATTCCTTGCCAAACGAGCTTCCATTAGTCTATTCTGAGACATGGTTGAGCTCATGACATTTTTTACTACACCTAAAGCACTGAAGGACCGTTCTGCTCCAACAACGGTAACTGCAAAAGCAATACATACATTTGAAAATTAGGAATTAAGGATTCGACTGCACAGATTATTAAGCAGCTGAAAGTGTGGTAAATTATCTTCAAGATTTGCCTTCCCCTCCTTAATTACGGTTGTGGATATATAGCCACAGATGCTCGTGTGGGCATTGGGACTGAAGGGCAGGAAAACCTCTGCATGTTGATTGTAGGAAACTGGCCTATGCTACTCGCGATCCATTTGCAGGCTGTTCACTTTGAAAGTTATCACGATGGTGGATTTTGTCAGTTTCCTCCTGATAGAATCATAATAATCAACCGAACCTCTTCCTATGAGTAATGGCTGTGGTCAAATATTTAAAATTGCCTTCCATTTTTGTAGGTAAAAAAAAGGTGAAAACGCAATTCGCTATTTTATCTATATCGTTTTTGTCACTTTCAAGTCGTGGGATTAATAATTTGTCTTAAACGCTAAACGACACTAGAATTCATAGGTAAAGGAAAAATATTTAAGTCAAATCCACAAGCAACTGTTTTAATTTAACACTTCACGAAGAAATATTTTTAAATGTTTTTTTTATGGAGTTTCATTAGTAGTATTAGAATGAAATCTTGTTTGTGGTATCTAATATAGTCATTGTATGACGAGCCAAACATCTCTATATTAAGACTGACACCCGTTTTAGTGTGCATTCACGAATTTAAATTTCATTAAATACGAAAAATTACAAAGCATAAAAAGTTTAGTTGCCCTTCAAATTAAATTTTCTTTTCCCTGCTAAATTTACTTTATTTTAAGCGTTGCTTGACGGGGAATAATTTAGGGGCCATTTGAAGGATTTAGCTACTTTACTATGATGAATTCGAATACAATGTAGTAAACTATTTATAGTATATATAAAATATAAAAGATAAGTCTGCTTTAGCATTTAAGTGCAACGGTTGCTTCACCCAACAGAATAACCTACTTATTAACTTTTCGTGACCCATCAGGGATTTAATAACATCTTGAGGATTTTTCCAATGAATCCCTTAGGGACTTATACATTAATCACCTTATATTCATTCTAATCCTGAAAGTAACAAACTAATTGAGCAACATCGAGTCTTTTTAGCCATATACAATGTGTCATGCAGAATTTTGCGCCACTTTCCTTGAGATACTAGGAAGTAAAAAACGTAATTGCAGTGATTCGCAAATATGCTCTCCCCTTCCTACGAGAGGTGGCAGCCAACCTTAACTGATATAACCACTATTAATAACAAATCCGTAATGACATGACAGACATATGTTTCTGAAGGTCATATGTGGGAAAATGACTCCGGAGGTTAATATTTGTTTCCCCTCAGGCTGATCGTTCAGATGGCTATAATCTTGCTGGAATTTAAAAATACTTCAGTTTGCTGTGACTTGTCGGCGTGTTTGGTTATCGTGTGGACTGGTTGCGTGGGCGACTTCTACATTTGAAGTATTAATGTTTGCACGAATCAAAATAGTGAGGGGATTTAGGTTTTGTTGATAGGTAAACAAATTGACGCAGGACTTGGGTTTGTTTTTATGTAGTGATAATTGTAGGTATTTTGTGTTCTAAATTGAGGAGAGTGTATTCCACGAGCGTACCCCCCCTCCTTTAATAGTAGTGATTTTAAAACTATCCCCTTACGTTTTTTTTATGCAAAGAAAATATTAATGACAAAATCGTACTTACATCGTGCCGAAATTTACCCCTGCGGTTTTGTATTTTAAGTTTTCTTTCCTTACCCATCGCAATGAGGGAAAAAAAAAATCCCTATAATTTCATTCACTAATGTATCTTTACGAGGTAAGTAATTTTATTCAGATTTCGAATAAATTTTTTTTAGTTTATTAAATGTATATATAACCTCGTTCATCAGATCAGTAGTTCTGATACAGAGAATTCTCAATTGAGTCGTCACCTTGACGCATTTCATTCGTACAGTTTTTATATTCGATCAGGAAAGTTTGCTGTTTATTACCAAAACCAGTATTGTCAAGCCTATCACTTCATGAAGCACCATACATTAAAAGCGTAAAAATAGGACTCCCTTCATTAGACGTAAAATATGAGAAAGCTAAACTAAAGGTCATTTCATCAAAAATAGCAGAATCTTAATCGACTCGCGTAGTTTACAATTAAACAAAAGAGATGAAATGACTGAGACGCGTATTGTTCAAGAAAAGAATTTGTTAAAATCTAACGAATTTAAAGCTTAAAAAAAAGAAAGAAAAGAATTGCGAGATTTCCTGTGAGTCGTTCGTAGATAATGGAACTCTCTCCTCATGCGAAATGTTCCTGTTGAATGGCCAGCGAAGGCTAAATTCATGATCGTTCTGATTAATGGAAGAAATTATGATAAGACTTCTGTTAAATATGGCCGGTTTGGATGTTAAAGATGGATTGCTGGCATTTGATTACATATGAATCACCCAAGCGATTGTGTAGATAAAAATTCCCCATTAACAGTGTATTCGAAGTCCATCATTATAAGTTGATGGATAAGTCCAATTAGTTTGTGATCCTTTTTCCTTTTTTAGAACTTTTGTATTCTATGAATATAAGACGCCACCATTCTATTATACCTTGAAGCTCTAATTCATATATTTGTTGGAATTTATTTGTTTCCCTAATCGTGCAGATTTGGACCACAATTAGTTTCACGGAACAGAAACAACCTTTTCTTATGTATTTTAAGGTGCTATAAATGAATAGGACTTTCATTTATGTCGGAAACGTACCGTCGCCTAGATAAACCTAACCATGCGCCGAACACAACTTCAATATTCAGGCAAACGAAATTGAAAGCAACAAACTCGGGTGACATATATGTGGCAAAGTGAAATGAAATATAACGAAACGGTAATACTTCAGATTAGGGGCGCACGGTAGGTGGCGCTGTTAGTAGGCTACAATTTTGGGCTACAATATGTCTTATGACGTCAGACGGTAACTTCAGATGTGACCAATCACGACGTTATATTTTTTGTTGTTTGGGGGGGTTTGTAACCTTTATTTTGTATTATTTACTAAATATCTGCGCCTCTGCTCGTTTATAGTTTTTTCTAAGTTAGGTATGGTTTCTTGATGTTTGCTATCGTTTTTTCCTATTTTTTGTTTCGCTGCGAACGACAACAGTTTTTTACTGGCAACGTCGTAGCTATAAATAGGACCTGCTGCGCAAATGTTTCGGTTTCGTCATGCTCTAGTTATGCTTCTTCGTTATTCGAATTCGGATTTACTTTGCATGACCGCGAAACACTTTTGGATTTTTTAGAGGCGCATAAACTAATCGAGAAAACTATAAAATGCCCGAAATGCAGTGCGAATTTAAATTGTTCAAAAAATTTAATGTTTCGTTGCGATAAAATATATGTAAACAAAAACAGTAAGCAACAGCAGTGTCGTTTCAAACAATTAGCGCGGGGGTTCTCATTTAAGTTTAAAGACATTGTTCAAATTTAATATTTTTTCGTATCGTTTTGCGTAAGTAAGTATTGTTTATCATTAGGCTACCATTTTTTTCTGCCAGTAAAAAGCTGTTGTCGTTCACAGCGAAACAAAAAATATGAAAAATAAAATAGGGAAATACCAGTTAATTCAAGGTGACTGCTTGTAGGGGAGATATCACTGCGGGGGGACCACCCTACGATGATCCTGAGTTTCAATCAATTGGGAGGGGGGCTTGGGGGGCATAGCCCCCCAGTATATACTCGTATACAAAAAAATATAACGCCATGATTGGTCACATGTGACACTACCGTCTGACGTCATAGAGAAGAGTTATGTTTACTAGTTAAGGGAGCTAGGTTGTCTGAGTGACCTGTAATATTAGTACTACTTACTTGGACTGCTCAAAATTAGTTCACTTAGTAAAGATAAGCCATCTCTAAGTGATGCATCAAAGATAAGGCATATATAAATTGCCTGAGTGAAGATTTACGTGAAAATGAGGAAAAAATAACCTAACCTGACCCTCAATTTTGATTAATTTGCTTTATTTTTTCCTTGGGCGGTTTATTGATAACCTTTGTCGGGTCATCTTAAATATGGCTTGTATTTACTAGCTCAATTTAGAGATGTTTATCTTTACTTAATCCAACTTTACTTTCAAATCTTTTGTGTATATGCTCTCGTTGGTTTTCATTTTTGAGTTATAAGTAAATAATTTCTGAATTTCCTCATCAATTCGGTTTTCTCGATGCTTTATTTTGTCGTTAAATGGTGTCGGTTTGTTTTCGTGAAAATCCCTTCTGGTTTCGTCGCGCAGAAAGGGGCAACTTTTTAGTCTTCCCTCAAGCCGGTCAAGTTCAAACGTTCGAGTGGCTGTTATCAAAAGTGTTCATATTCGAGTGGCTCTTAGCAAAGGTGTTCATATTCAAGTGGCTGTGACTAAAGGTGTTCGTTCAAGTTCGAGTAACTGTGGCTAAAGGTGTTCGTTCAAGTTCGAGTAACTATGACTAAAAGTGTTCACGTTCGAGTGGTTGTGACTAAATGTGTTCAAGTTCGAGTGGTTGTGACCTTTATACGAACTTCTCTCTCACGACCAGAAAATTTATGGTTACCGATGGCTGCATTTGCAGAATTTGCCATTCCTAATTTTATCACCTGTTCTTAGTAATATTTATTCATTATCTATCTGACGCCTCTTTCTATACGGGGGGAAATTGCCTTCGATAGTTAGACTAGATTTATTTGCGGGATAGGGGTCCCTACTGATTTTAGTCCTGGTTTTCTTCGTCTTTTATCATTCTTTACTGTGTCTCCGTCGTTTTTTAAGGTGTTTGACACCCTCTTCCACCCTTGGTAGGGTCTGAGCAGGCGTCCGTCGATTAATGCAAATCTTCGTTTGAATTCCTCCTGGTCATAGTCTCTTCCCTTTCGGTTGATTGTAGCCCGGTTAGCAAACTTTCGATTATTTTAATCTTGTTTACGAATTTCAAAGCTATTCTACTCCAATTATTCATTTGTTCCTCGAATCTTTCAAATATATGTAGTGTTGAGGGATTCCCTTATTTTGATGTCCTGTAGGTTTCCGTGTCCCTTTCCCTGGTGCATTACGTCCCTTCCTGGTTACAACCTCATCCACTTAATTATAGAAGAGGTTGGGTAGTTTCAGAAGAGATGGGCTTGAAGCCTCCTTATTAATATTAATCTCCCTTGAAGTAAGCGGTTAGTCATATTGGTTTTGAAATGGACTTTGAGGCACTCCATCGACGGGTTGAGTCCATTTTAAAAGGTGTAAGAGGTGCTTCGAGACGATTTGAGTCCCAAATTCTCGCGTTAGTTACAAAGGAATTCTTAAAAGAAGAGATTTGATTCTTTGAACGTTTGAAATAAAGGAATAAGAAATTTAAGGAGGATTGAATATGCTACCATCTTTATAAATAATGATGGTAAAGGTTTAATAAACTCAAATTGCATCAGATTTCAAGTTCCCGCATTTGAAAACGAGGCGTGCTTCAGGTCGCAAAGTTTTTCGTTTGAATGTTTGAAATTAGAATTAGAGAATGAGTTTAATAATAAGATAAGATAAATATATTTGATTTGAAAAGTCTGAACGATTGGAGTCTGAAATGAGTGCGAAGGATTTGAACGTTTCTTCCAAGAGCGACCACCTGTAACGTTAAAATATTTGACTATAAATAGATACACCACGATAAAATAATAAAAAATACACTTACTGATTCGCTTAATAAGTTTCAGTTGGCTTACCCGTAGAAAAGACACATACTAGTAATAATATTTACTAGGTTGGAAAGTCACTTTGAAAAGTGATACGAAAAAGTTAAAAAGCAAGATGAAGGGTAGTTTGAAGGCGACGATGTCCGCGTCCTCTGTCCGCGTAGGAGGTTTGCGGTGCATTCCGAAAGCAAGAGTAGTAGCGTTGACCATATGTGAGATGTTTGCGTTCTGCCTTTGAAAATATGTAACGTCTGAAAATCACCCTCCCCCCACCTACACACCCACACAAAAGAGGGAGCCCCAAGCTGACCCACTTCCAATTCCAAGAGGGAGAGAGTTGTATAGGCGTCCCACCATCGCCACAAAAGCCCAAGATCGAGGCAGAACACTCATACCCACCTCGGTGTTGTCTTTAAATGTGTGCCCACTTAGTCTAAAGGTTCAAGATCGCGCGAGAAAAGAGGGTTTGCAGAGCGGCGTGACGATCACCGGCGCAGGTCCAAGGCCAAGACGAGCAAACGTAAGAAACATGCCTCGCTGGACAAGAGCCTCAACAGTACAACACGTGTTCTAAAACTGCTTTAAGTGTGGTTGTTAAGTATGTTTCAAAACTTAAGAAAACAAGGTCTGTTGACGAAACTCGCGTGCTCTCACTTATTATGAATTATGACCTTACGACTTTCAAAACCTTCAAAAATTCCAGGACTAACCTTGTGAGAACCTTGGCAATTATATCATTCGAAAGAGAATGTAAAACAACATAAGGGTTCAAATTTCGTTCGAATCGGCCAAATAGTTATGGTGTTATTGTCAAATAATTCCCCGGCTAACCTTGGTTGGGAGGACTTTGGCAATTATTCGAACGAGAATGTAAAACCACATAAAGGTTTCAAATATCGGTAGAATCGGCCAAATAGTTAAAATGTTATTACCAAAACAAAAAAAGCAAAACAAGGACCGACCGACATAATGAGATGTAGAGTCGCCCGCCACTTAAAATGGTCAATAGGGCAAGAATTTAGACCCGCTGACGAAGAATTTTAAAATAAATATACAGACATAGAGGGTACGACGACAGATTGAGGAGTGGGAAACCATCAAGTCGAAAATGTAATTGTTGCATCCCTAAGTCTCGTCTATAGATTATATTATCGGAGTTATATATATATATATATATATATATATATATATATATATATATATATATATATATATATATTTATTTATTTATTTTAAAATTCTTCGTCAGCGGGTCTAAATTCTTTTCCTCCCGGCGCATTATTTTCCAGTATGAATAACTAGATCATGTCGAGCCTAATAAACCCTGTACCTTTGAGTTTGATATTCTTAACATGAGTAATTTTTTATTTGCTATTCTTGACATGGTAAAATTGTATTCTCTATTATTCACATATTCCGATTGACCTTCCTATAATCTCTTAAAAGATGTTTGTCCTTTACTTCAAATTTGAGATGCCATTTCATAAAAATCACCTTAAAATTGGCTTTCAAATGCTCTCTATTCATGTCATTTTCTTCTCCCATCAGAGGATTATATCCATCCAGATTGTTGCCTGCAAAAATAAGAGATGTTCTCCCAAATAAACTAATATAACAACTCCAGGAGTGGATCCCATTTAATTAAATAAATCCAAGTAATATCTTCGAGTTTCCAGTTCAATTCCTGCACATTTTGAGCTCATGAGATGAGTTTGTTCATCTCCCTTCCACTAAAAATTCTAGAGTCTGGGATATTCAGAAGCAAAACAGATTTTTATTATAAATTTGGCCAAAATTCTAATTCATATACGTACGTACAGTCCATAACAAATTTTACTGTTTGGCTTACAATGACTACAGAGTTTTTAAACCAACATATGTTCTACACTTGAAATTGCTTTCGTATTTTCACCCTTTAGTCAATGCCACAGATGATTCTTTTTCTCGAGAACACTCTTTACATTTATTTTATGCCTAGATTAAATGCAATTCTGGTTTTTATGGATAAATTAGTTTTCATCTATTTGGTTCTCTTAAAATTAGTTAAAAAATATCCTGTTTGAGTTTGAAAATGAAGACAAATTAAATTTCTACTTTGGGGGTGGGGTCCATAGGCTGCTCAAAATGGCCGACTGCTGCTGCTGCAATTTTGTCTTTTTATACGTCATCAATAAGCAGTACCATTTAAAGAAAGGCGAAGTAGGCCATGTAGCTTCTCTTATAAAAATGCCCTGTTTAAGATGTAAAGCTTTATGTCGAGCAGTGATTCACCAAATAATCATCTAAAGATCCAGTCTTTCCCAGCGGTAGGTTAAGAGTATTACTGCATTAATATCCTTTGATTGTGTTCCTGAATATTTATCTAAGTCCTTCGCTTCTTAACGCCGATATCGGGTTTGTATACAGTTTTTGAACACTGATTCGCATCATCTAATCTCAGTAGGTGTCTATAGTTTAACGTATGATCCGAACCACGGGACGCTACAACGTATACTAGCCGCCGCTAATCGAATCGAATTAGGCTCCCACCCAGCGACTAACCATACCAAATGTGGCTCTAGTGTTCCACCTGACCTACATATATACTATTAACCTGCTTTTGTGATGCGTGTACCAAATGCGCTTAATTTTTTCCCGGTGTTATTAACTTCCAGTATCAGTGATAAGTAAAATTACCTGCAGTCATTTATCGCTTCCCTTTAGTCACAATCGGGGCTCGTATATCCCCTTATCACGTGACTCTTCCCTCTCCAGTGGGGTTGAGGTCCCTTGTGGCTTGGGAAGGGTCGCTGAAACAGACGACCCAACCCTTTCACACGGCTTTTGCCTCGTCCTTTTCAGGGTTATTCCGTTGAGCGAAGGATCATTACAAAAAAACGGGAGGGTTTTTTTTACCACTAAGAGAAATTAACTGATTAAATGGATGGATGGTGACCTTCTAGGCCCCTGAGCATTAAAATCTATTCTTTAATGCTTCGTGGACGCACTCATGCACACATACATAAATACAATGGTGCACACGAGGTCGCTCCGTTGCACACCTGCCAAATACCGTACATGGGTGAATCTACAGTTTTTAAACTCGATTTTCACTGTTAATTTCCTCATTGTTTCTGCTAAGGAAATGAAAAGGAAGGAAGTTAATTATGTATTTAAGAAAACACGTGACTACAGCTCTTCTCTTCTAGAGTTTATCTGCCTTCTAGATGTAATCGGTCCTTTTGCACGTATCTCTGATGTATGCAAATTGTCTACGCTGAGAGACGAGGCAACTTTCCTCCTTTATAACTTTAGTCTGTCATACTTTTATCGAATAAGTTCTCTCTAACCTCTTTTTATAGAGGCAAAAATATTCTTTATATAGTTCAGATGCTACTTTTGTTCAAATTTTGAACACCCTTATCATCCGTTTATCAAATAAACTTTCTTTCTCTTCTTATAGAGGCAAAAAATATTTTTTACTTAGTTTAGATGTTACTTTTGTTAAAATTTTGAGTTGGTATTTTAATAGTCTTTGTATCTATTACAACCTCTCCGTATGATTAGGTTAACCAATTACTCTTCTAAAAAGTTTAAAATATTAGATTATTTTTTCTTTAATGACAATGTATGCATAAATTTTCAAGTCTTTCGAAGTCAAGGTTTCATTCAAATTTGTACGAAGTTAGATTTTAAGGTGGTACCCATAAACCCTTGAAAGCTGCGTATAGCGATATTTAATTGACAGATTGAAATTAGCAATTCTACAGTCAATTAATCATTTCCTGTGGCGCCCACGGGGATGCATAGGACCTCAATGAACTCACGCCTCATAGTCCTTATCCAAGTCTCCCTAGGCCTACCTCTACCTCTTCTATCAGGGACCACCAACCCTGGTGTATCCCGAACTATACCCTGCTTTCTATAAACACGACCTAACCATTTCCAACGGGAAAATCTAACAAACTCATCGACCGGTTCTACACCCCTCCTTTTTTTCGTACGTGGTCTTATTTTTCTATCAGAGTATATCATGAATCATGGTATTATTTAATAGGTCAATCCATCTATTCATTAAATTTCAACTGAGGAGAATCCCAAGAGAATGTTTAAGTAATTCACCTACCACCCTTTTTTTCCATCAAGGACAAGGTTCTCAGACCGAATAATGAAGTTCGCATAAAGATCAGAATGACAATCTATGACATAACCACAAACACGAGGGTTGGTTTTATTTAAAAATAAAACCAACGAGGGCATCTCGCGCAGAAAGTTCGAGACCTGTAAAGAAGAGGTGAAGATAGAGGAAGTGAAAATGTGTGGAAGATATATTCACATGTCCTGTAGGATTAGGGCCGGGAGGGCATGCACTCATCCAGATGTCGGCTACAGCATGACTTAAGCTACACCTGATGCCCCCTTGTGAACGGCCCACCCAATCCGTGTCAGGGAAGATCAGGTATGAAAACGCCTGTTCCACAATTCAGATTGCGAACACACCATTTTAATCTGCTCACCGGGAATCGAACCCGCTCCCCTAGGTGTAGGCATCCGACGCCTCATCCACTGGGTCAACGAGAGATACAAACAGGTTTGCCACAAGCAAATTTTAAAAAGAATCAAAATTTTGAGTTAAAAGGTACCGGAAAGAACCAAATATAAATTTTAGTAGGGATAATACAAGAATTCTCAAGAATTCGTCTTAAATTAGTGCAATGGAACCATTTATGTTTTAAATAACGAGACTCTCATCATACTTAACAATAATTTAATTAAATAAATACATAATAAAATTGGCTTGATTTGGTTCTTTTTGTAGTAATTTAGTACTTTTGCTGTTTTGGACACCCCTAAAAGAACCAAATCTGGTACTTTAGTACCACTTGTGGCTATCCTGGGTACAAACATAATGTGTCCGTATTTTGTCTCATCCTCAATTTCGTTCCTTGCCGACGACGAGGGAAAAAGAGCCTAACTGGCAACTCTATCAATTTTAACTTGTGTCATCTGACGATTTCGCAAATATTTTTTTTATTTCAAAACTTAATAGTTTAAAAAAATCTCCTCGGAATATGCAAATGATTGCTAAATCACCGTGAAATGAACGTTTGCTATTTTTATAACGATTGATCAATTTTTTTAAGCACCTTGAATATGAAGATGGACTGAGGGTACTAAATGTGTTCTCATTTGAGAGAAGATGTGTGAGGGTAGATACGATTGAGCTTTTTAGAATCTGTTCTGGGATGGATAAGTTGGATTTTAGAAAGTTATTTGAGTTGGAAGGTAGTAATAGGACTAGTCACCACTTAGAAATTTTAAAAACAGAGGTGCAGGTTAGATGTTAGAAAATATTTTTTCACCAATAGATTACTGGAATAGTTTGCCATCTGAGACGGTAGACAGTCCAAATTTGAATGTATTCAAACGCAGATTAGAAAATTTTATTGGGAAGGAGGGTTAACTTCGGGGGGTGTTCTGGACTCATTCCTGTAGATGCATTTTTTTATTATTGTATATTACGAAGGATTTGGATTTTGACGAGTCTCGATGATGTTTTTTGTTTTGGACACATTCCTGTGTATGGTTTGAATTGTATATTGTAGATGCATGATCTGACACAATTCTATGGATGCATTTTGTGGGTAGGTTTGACAGATGCGGATGACGTTTGATAGACCCTTGTGGCTTTCGTCATCCGTGAAGTTATGTTATGTTAATCCATCTTTGTTTTTCAGTGTCGTAACTGGGTGCCAGAGAAAGGGTAACTTGTGCGGAATGCGCGGGTGGTTCGATGCTTTCCGTACGGACGGAGGACCCACATTGTACGCGTATAGTAATCGTACAAGCGTCAGCGGCGATGTTTCCACCCTCACAATCTGCTTGGTCTTTCTTACTATCTACATCGCCTTCGTCGTTATATTCCCAGGAATTAGAAAAGAGGTAAAATATTTGTAGTTTTGATCCTGTCTCGAGGCACTAGTTGGATCCTTTGACTCGTTGCTTCCCTCAAACATTTGAACATATTATTGCCTTCCATTTATTTCACATTACTCTTTTGGAAATTCCAGCTATATCTGTCGTTAGTGGATGCATTCCAAACGAACAAATTAACATGTTGCTTTTGATCTGAAATCACCTAAACGCTTCCAATGGACGTGGAAAGCAATAAGTTAGGGGACCAACCACTTTAGTTTCCGTAAGGGTTTCACTCATTTTTAAGTGGCTATGACGCAAAACCCATCACTTAGGTGCATTCTGCGTGATGTTAAGTTGCAGTAAAACTTACATTTGCTAGCTGTTGCATATACCGCTAGCGCATGGGGGTGCTATGAAATTTCATCAGCATGCAACAGCCTCCCTCCACTAACCCGGTCTACTCTGGTCAGCCTCGCAGAAGGCGCGGCCCCACTTAATTGCGGTAACGTTGGAGGGACCTGCAGCATAGTGTGTGAGGCCAAAGCTTTCTCCCTGCCTAGATTGCGGTACAGGGCCTGCTGCATTATTAGGACCTATGCTACACTCGATACCCCCATGCGCACGGCCCAAGGGAGACTCACCCAATCCAGTTCATGGCAGTGTGTATATGGAAATATCCTTGGGGCAAGGATGTATTGCGTGTGTGGATGGAGTTGCCTACGCCCTAGTGCAACAAATAATCTCTTTCGGGTTCTCCGGGTAACTCACACTTTCACTTCCCACTAATAAGTTCTGCCACACTTTACGAGACTCCATGCCATGAATTTCTGACGTAGATGCCATCGTTGAATTGCGAGCTCTACCTTTTTTAATTACCTGGTGCGTGTGTGAAGATGAATCGGTTGTGGAGCTGTTTTCGAGTATTAGTTCTATAACTGCCCCTCGAATGTAGCCAACTAATCTCACTTTTTTAACTTTGTGACTAACGAGGTCATTCCAATGGAGGGGGATGAGACAACCGAAGGAAGAAAAAAAGAGTGAAAATCAGGTCAAGTATGATAAAGGCCGTAATAGATAACTAATTCGAAATAATGGAACAATGGGGGGGATATAAACCCCCCTGGAACAAGTTTGGTACTTGAACACGTACTCAGTCACCGTGTAATGCCTGTAGGGCCCTTGTAGTGCTTCTAAGATGTCATACACAATGATACTGAAAGTATGAACATTACTTTGACCTCAAGGAAATAATTACCATAAAGTTAAAGTGTGCCATGTGTGGTAATTAGAATGGTAATTAGTACTTTTCAACTTAAAGGATGCATTACCCCGTAAATGACCTGAGGTTACCCTATATGGACTATAACCTAATCTCTACTTGTGTGGTAGGGCATGGAAAGGGAATAAACGCATTTAAGTTTTTGCATGAGTGAGGGGGATGGGGGGGGCGATTGCCAAAATGGCGTTGCTTAGTGCGTCGTCTATAGACCCGTTCCATAGTGTACGGTTTACAACAGAACATATCGTAATAGGTTCCGTTGTAAGCCATGCAGTGAAAAGTTTTGTAGACGGCTAATTTTAGCCTAGTCTACCCCCACCCACCCCACCAACCACCCAAAATAGTTATGGGGGAGTCTGTTCAAGTGGTCATTCATAGGTTGTACCAGCAAGCAACGCTTAGAGCATAAGCGGGATTATGCCATATCGAGTTTAGTTTGTTCCCGGGTAGCGCTCCATTTTGGGTCAACTGCCATATGCTGTAGGAACCTTTTGTTCGTGTCCTTGTTGAACCCAAGGGTCTCACTGAGAAAGAAACGCAGCCGAAAGAAGTTTTAAAAGGGCGGTAAAATGCTTAAACCCCGCCTTCTTCAATGGTGATTCGCAGTAGTCGGTAGAAGAATTACACACCGTTTCGTTGGGGTTTTTTAAGAGAGGGGGAGGAAACAGGCTCGCTATCCTCCTCCCTTCTGTCCTCTACCCACGATCGGGAAAGGAGAGAGGAAGAGGAGGTGGCCTGCAGCCCATTCTATGAGGGCAGTTTAATAGAGCTAATTTGTGTGCGAATGTTTTGTCCGTTTAATTTCTTTCAATTAATGTGGTTATAAAAATAGTTTTGGAGAACAATTCCACCGAACCAACGAGGGCATCTGTCCAAAATAAATTTAAAGAGGTTTTAAACGAACGTCACTTATTTTCTTTACCCCAAATTGGGCATGTACAGAGCCTGGGATTGTACACAACACATCTACCCATCTTCCGCAACAAAAGTAGACTTCCTCTCGCAGGGAGCCCTACTAAGTTGCATCATCCGTCCTTCGGATGGTGGAGGGCAGGATAGTGAAGTGCACATAACGATCAGAATGACAATTACTGGTGAGCGATGACACCAGAGGCCGGTGCAATAGGAAAAGAATCAGTGGGCTACGAGTGAGTCTAAATGGGAGGAGGCTGGAAGAAGTGCAGTGTTTTAAGTATCGGGGTGTGGATCTTTCAGCTGATGGAGGGGGTAAAAATGAAATATTGAAGCGAATGGAAAAGTAAGTGTAAGCATATGGTGTGATAAAGAGCCTCACGAAAGGGAGGTGAATGAGCAGGCAGGCACAAATGGGATTGTAAGAGGTAGTGGTGGTTCCCATTGCTCTTTATGGATGTGAAATATGGGCGTTGAGTGCGAACGAAAGGAGGAAGGTTTAAGTTATGTAAATGAAATGGCTTAGAAGTATTTGTAGTGTGGAGTTGATTGACAATGCGACAAACGAAAGAGTGCGAAAGGTAGGCGAAGTAAAGTGAATTTGTTTGAAAGAGCTGATAGAGGTGTGATGAGATGATATAGTCACTTAGAAAGAATGGAGGATGAAAGCCTGGTAAAGAGAGTGTATAGATCTCAAGTAATAGGAAGGGGACAGCGTGGGCGTCCGAGAAGGGGATGGATGGAGTGTACGAGAGATGTCCTTGCTAGACGGGGCCTGAGCATCCAAGAGGCAGAAAGGCGTGATAGAGACGAATGGTTATGTGAGGACGAGCTGTGTAGGGTGACACACAAACGCAGGTAAGGAAGTTTTCAGGTGGAACCGGTGGAATGTCTCTGGCCATGCACCACCCCGTCCGCGGGAGATATGCGCGGGGTATATATATATATATATATATATATATATATATATAATAAAAAACTCACAAAGTGGCACGTGAGGAAAGCAATAATATGAAAATTAACCCACAGGAAAATGAAAAGATGAATCCAAGCACTTTCGAACTATATATATATATATATATATATATATATATATATATATATATATATATATATATATATATATATATATATATATATATATATATATATATATATATATATATATATATATATATTGGCACGAAATTAATGAAGTAATTAAAAAGGGTCTGAGATAGTTGAACCAACACACACACACACACACCAAACTTGTTCTAAATCTATCTTAGGGACCAGAAGATCGGTAAGGTACCCAAAACGTTGTATTTAATTAAATGAGAAATTTTACATGTCTCATTTTGAGATTTATCCTCAACCTGAAAATAAGCCTTCTTAGAAGCAAACCTATAGAATATATATATATATATATATATATATATATATATATATATATATATATATATATATATAGTGTGTGTGTGTTGGTTCAACTATCTCAGACCCTTTTTAATTACTTCATTAATTTTGTGCCAATTTATATAAACTTTATATGCATTGATGTAATTTGTTTGGGACCTAAAACCTTTTACGAATCCCTTTTAAAGTGTTCACGTTCGTTAAAAATGAGCGACAGTTTAAATAAAGTGTCGGATAAGGTACCGTTTATAATGAATGGGCAAGAGCTCTCCAACGTTTTTTGCTCGTTACCGACTCGGCATAATCTTGGCTTTCAGTAATATCGAATCAAGTTATTATTCATTGTTCTGTTTCAAACAGAGACTATGGCGCAACCTGGTATTTATTAGGACGTGTTTATGGCTTTTATTTTTTCCCTTTTTTCCAAAACTTCTGAAACCCTTTCGACACGAATTGCAAGTCATTTACTTGGTAGCACACGTTCTTGCTCCAAATGACACCCTCGTATGTTAATCCCCAAGCACAAGTAAAGAATGGAGATAGTCACTTTATTTGGACACCATGTCCCGTACCTAGTATCATGTACGGATGCTAATCGCGGTTGTGTACGCATTGAATTGCGAAGGCGAGTTAAAATAATCCTCTTTCCCTCTCCCAAATTTAGTGGACAGTTGGGAGGGTAGGAATTTCAATTTCTCTTTTCCAGATTAATTTCGAGGTTTGAAAGTTACGTAAAGGCGTTTCGTGGGTTGTCCACAAAACACCTGTGAAGGAATTATAACGATCAAAATATCTCCATGCATGAAATAGGCTTAATTAAAAATGGTTTCTCGTAACTGTATTTTATTGAAATAATATACAGTGAGTTGACATAAGTATTTGGACAGATTTTCTTTGTATATAAAAACAATTCTTAATAAATTATTTTGCAATTGAGAAAAGTATTGAATCAATAATAATTTTCATTGAATTTATAAGATTCTTTTTGTTTAACAACAATATTCTCGCAGGTTTTTAGACTAGTTAATTACTTTAGTAACACACTAACTTTTGTTTATTAACAATTGTCGTTATATACAAAGAAAATCTGTGTATTTCTTCTGTTAAATATGTTTACTGAGCTTACTGTACTTATATAGCCGGACGAAAGCACGGATTATTTCTGAGATATTGAAAAGCAAGTATTTTAAAAAACCCAAAATATACAATATTATTTAGCAACCAACGGGACAAACAGAGAATGCCCTCACCACCAGGGCCAAAATTTATTAAAAGTACTTTAATCTCTTTATTTTCCAACCATTCATCTCTTTCAATCCACTTTTTTGCATCACTAATTGTAGCCGATATCTTTTTCTAGCCTAGAATAGACGGGCAGGCGTCCGTTTTGGGCCTATCTTACGTCCCATTAGGCGAGACTTTGCAGTCGCCCTCAAATAATATACTAAAAATAAGTCTCGCAAATAATGTTTTTTTTCTGCTGCAGTTTTGTTATGGTTATTTTGATCCTTTTCTATCACTTTTTCAACGGAGCTTTTGTTTTTCTTTTCCTCTCTATAGATAATCTAATAACACGTTTCCTTTAATGAAATTAATCAGAACCATCATTCCAGGGATATTTCAACGGTTTACTTTTTTTTCTACAGAGATTTTCAACGTTTTGCATCGTGACGCTCTCGTTGCTGACGGGGATCATCATTTGTGGTGAGTTGACCTCGTTTACTCTCCTTTTTATGAATCGTTGAGCCAATTTAGGAATATTTTCTTGCGCCTCTCTCGCGTAAGAGCCCAGGGCTAATGTTTCCAGAGAGGCATATCGCTGCTGCCTCTTTTAAGGCAGCTGTTGCGCAAATGGAGTTTTCCACTTATCAGCGGCTGCACCCATACAACCGATATGTATGAATATACATAGGTGGTCTTAGCTGCACTTTTGCTCGTGGCAGCGATGAACACGTTAAAAAAAATCCATTATCACTCTTCAGGAATACTTAAATGTACTCGTATAATTTCATCTGGTTAATTCTATTTCTCTTGTGGACATTTCCCAATCTGGATGCAGCCTAAAATTGCCCCATCAAAGTTAATTCGGTGGTACCCAATGATTTCAATGATGCAATTATGCACACTTCGGTAACAGTTGAAAGTAATTATAAAATCAATTTAACGAATAAACGAATGTATACTTTTCCAAATTCTCTAAATAAATATTTTCTATTCACGCTATAAAAGGAATCTTCACTTGTTTTAACGGGAAAAAAATTCAAAAGTATGATTTCTCATAGCTGTCCCATACAATTGTTCCATTATTACAAGTTCAATTCACTCGTAATTTTTCGCATAATAGTTACGTGAAAATATTGTTGACGGCAAGCGAGTCAAAAGTGGTGGCCTCGTAACCTTATTTCTTGTCAAGAAAGAAAACTTATCGTGTCTAATGTAATTTCACATGTTAAGACACGAGGACAAACAAAAGAAAAAAAAACCGATCAATTGTTTGCCTCCTATTGTTTGGGGCCAAAACTGTAAAATAAGATTTCGTACGGTTTAAATGTTAGAAGTATTTTAGTAACTCTATTTTATATATAATTTACAGCAATACTTGATTAAGTTAAAAAGATACCAGGAAGTAGCCAAGATTTCCTGAAGTACAGTAAGAGAGAAAACTATAAATACACAGTTCTTGGGATGGTTCTTTTAATTTTTATTCCTATAATCTTAATAAACATACTACTTGAACCCAGAGCCAATATCGTGGATTTTGACATTTTTCACCTTGGACTTTATAACGAATCCTTTCAAATGAATTTATAGAACAAAAAGTCTTCTAATTCAAAGAAGACACGATCCTTCACACTCCAAAACAATGAATAGAAGCAAATGAGAATGAAAAAGTCTTTGGGAGAGCGAAAAATATAAATGAAAGGATAAAAAAATATAAATGAAAGGATAATTTGAATTGTTATTCTTGAACCTAGGAGAAAGCATGTTGCATTTTTTCCGAGACTCTTACAAGAGTAGTTTTCTCAACCGACCAAATTGGAACCGATTTGGTTCCATTCTTTAAGGCCCGAAATGAATAGATAAGTAGTCCAGGTTATGACATGGAGTACAACCCCAACCAATCTTGAATCCTAATTACGGTGTTAAAGGAAGGTGCACTTTCTTAAAGCTGGTGCAGACTTCAAGAGTATTTTTTTTCCTCCTCTTCCGTTCCTATTAAAGTTTGCTACCCAGTTCCTTTTAACTATAAACAATAATCGCTTTTTTAAAAATTCAAACTCGGGGTTTAGAACTGTCAACATTGTTATTGAACTCAAATTTCGAGCAGTTTCTAGATAAATTTGTTCCTTTGTCTCCAACAAGACCAGTACATTTATGTAAATAAGAGTGAATTAATCTATACAGATGACACAGCTCTGAAACTTATGCGATGAGGAAGACAAGCTGAGCGCGCGGTCGCTTTGTTTCTGAATGGGAAAGTTGCACCCAGAAGTAGGAAGGAGATCTCTCGACCGAGAACCGCCTCCCAAACACTATCCACCAACATGATATGACAGAAAATATATTGTTCATTAACTTTATAATAGATATATATATATATATATATATATATATATATATATATATATATATATATATATATATTGTTAGTTGATTTTTCCGTTGATTAAATTAAATAATAGCGTAAGAACTAATACAGGAATCTCATCAAATATACCCCCACAACTCAATATGCAAAGGAAAACTTTAGTTCTGTCTAAAGTTATGTTTGAACGAGTTTGTTGCCTTTCTATGCTTAGGTAGGGTGGAAGGGGAGCGTAAGATATAGTGATAACCGCCTTTATACTCAGGTTATCCACATATTTGTGAACCCCCCCCTCCCCGCTGAAAAATAAAAGAAATTACCTCTCAAGGGCGTTAATGTTTGCTCTTAAATATCCGCTGCGTCATGACTAGTTGCGTTCAGCATTACGACCATAAAGTGCCTCTGAAAGGGAAAGTAGATAGGACTAATTAGAATGACATTTGAGGTCTACTGTTTATCGACTTTTATGTATCCAAGTTGTCAACTGAGAGCACGTGACGAGTTAAATGCTAATTTTCCACTCGAGAGTCTTTTCAAACGTGATGCGAGTTTTAGGAAGTCCTTGAAGAAAATGTCTCCTTACTATGAGATCAGGCTGTTCATCTTGTGAAGGGCAAAGTCTGGGTTCAAGGCTCACCATACAAATATTCTCCGTCAATTCACCCTAAAAAACACACTCCATTTTAACCGTTGATGTTTGCCTACCTCAAAAGGGTAGAATTTTATATGCTTTTTAACGGTATTTGACGTTATCGGGTAATAAATTACGCGTTTTATCACGAGGAAATTGAATTTTACTTGGACTCTAGGCAATCAAATTTGCTAGTGAAATCTATAAATCGGTTTGGTAATACATTTCTGAATTCTACTTTGAACGTTTTCTTTCAGTTTGCAATTTTGGTTCCGACTGGGAGGTATCATCTGGCGTTATTACGAGCTCCTATCGAGCATTTTCTTCACAAAAGATCAAGGCTTCTCTCGGGGTGAGGATAGGCCTTGATCATACTAATATCACACTGAAGGTGAGTCCGTCCAGTTTAGGATTGAAAGTTTTCGATGACTCTCTTACGTACTCGGAACTTGATTTTGTATTTGTTTATATAATAAAACCAGTTGAATATCTCAAAATTTGAAATAATATGCCAATATAATAAAAAAAAATATTACCTCTGACATAATTTTCCTACTCTATGAGAGAAGGGAACAAATATTTCCCACGATATTTGTGGCAAATTCCTTTTTTCTACCCTCTTCTAGCTAGACTATAAAAATACAGCATTTCCTGAAGCACAAACGTGTGGATATATTTGTTTTCCTTCAATGAAAGTGACATTTTGTTAAGACCAAGAATCATTTTCTAACCTAAACTCTCAACATTTTTTTCAAAGGTCATCCCAACCGACAATCGGACTCTTGACATTAACTTCAATGAAAGGTTCACATGGAAAAGTCCCAAGGATATGAAACAACATTATCGCAAGGCCTTGGAAAAAGGTCTTCCGTTTCCCATCTTAACAGCTGCTGAATACCTAACCGTTGACAGGGAAGGTCTATCGTGGGGGCGCTATTACAGAAATGCAGGGTATTATACAAGTATATCCTTATGGTAAGTTTCACTTAGCAAATATTAAATGTAGTCTATATATCAATATCCCTTTATCGATTCCTATAAATGTTTAAGTAATCATCACGTTCCTAATGGTTATTGCAGGGTAGCATTCTCCAGCTGGATCCTCGGAAATATTCTCTTTCTTTATGTCCCACGTTATGGGGCCTACATGATGATGCTTAGTGGAACACTTATGATCCTTGCAGTGATAATCTACTGGTGCTTGAAACCCTTGACTCCATTGGTAATGAGATTTGAAGATGTAATTATAACGTTTCAGCTTGGCTGGTGCTTTTGGATGACTTTGGTTGTCGGTAAGTTTCCATCTATATGTCTACCCAACTGCAAGGGGGTAGCTGGTGTAATTTGAAATTTGGGTAATTCCCCTGGAGGGCCACGCCCTCCCTACCCTAGTGTCTTAATAGAATCTCTATTTTTTGCGGGGGGGATGGTTGCACCTCTTAACTTTCTTCCTACTGTATAGACCCAATAATGGATGAAATAGGGCGTGTTATATCTTGTCAAAAATGTCTAGCGATAGTTTTTCACTTCTGACAAAAAAGAAGATTCTCCAAACGCTCTTTTTGTTAAATAAAATTTCTTATTACAGGAGCACTGATTGCCATATCTGGTCTTGTGATATCCATCGTAGACTGGATTTATCCCCATAAATTTTCCACGATTCTTGAAATTGATTTCGACACTCCCTATGATCGCCATATTATAATCGAAGATTCACTTGATACCAGAAAACGAAAATTTAAAATCCCTCATCTTGAAGAACCTTTGAACGTCGGTAGGAATGTTGGATCTCGCCTTCTTCGTCGTTTGTCCAAGAGAGGAAAAGAAGCCAATGAAGATGTAGATATAAATCCTGGAGTCGACAACCATGGTTTTGAAATGGATGCAGCAGCCCCTCCCAAATCTTCGTGGAAGTCAATGAGAAGAGCAGACTCTAAAAAGTCAAATAAATCTGTCATATTTAAAAATAAGGCTTCGGGACTATTTGAGATCACTAACCTTCCTACAGAAGAGGAAGAGAAAAAAAAGAATGTGAAGAGGACAGTTTCTCACCAAAACAGTTCGACAGATAGTACTGTAATAAAAGCCTCGCTTCCACCAGAGAGGGATATCAATTCATTACAAGACCTTTCCCATATGAAGAGACAAGACTCTCAGTCTTCTTCTTCCTCTTCCTCTTCCTATGGACTCGGAATCCTCTCCAGAGATACCAGTGTCCAAAAGGTGCAAGCTGAGGAAAACAACCACGAACTCGTGACTAGGAATAATTCTGGAAACATTATTGTCTTCCACAAGACGGATTCTCGAGGCCAATTGCAAAGGTGATTTTTTTTTATCATTTTCCACTCTTAATTTTGAAGTATTACTGTATGCGGACCTGAAGAATGCCCGTAGTCTTCCGGGTCATGGCGTGAAAAGCGACTAAGCCCTCATGGAGTTGGTTGCTCTAGAAGCCACCACCTGTAAACCTCTTATACCGCCACCGCAACATGTTTCTTAAAAATAGCTAGGAGTGTCACGGAACACGTTCTGTTCATCCGGGCATTGATGCGCGCCGACCGCCCCGTGTTTTTCGGTGGTGTCAAGGGTAATGTTGTTTAAGTACTGGCAATTTTTTCAAATTGTATTCGTGAATGTAAAATTCACTTAATAGCCCATCATCAAATTAATGTCTATACTATTTCTCAGGCTAGACGAATTTGCAATATTCATCTGCTCTGATGTTGTAAGAGTCATTGTTGATCTTTATAGCCCTTCCTTCTATTACATCACTAATTGCTCGAAGCCAAACCTTGTCCATGATTGCATTTTGCTCCATAAACAGTGAGGTTGTGTAAGGATGTAAACTTTAAGCTTCTAAAAAGTGTTACTATTGGTATCCTATCGCCAAGTCACAATAGTTAGTCCTCTAAGTCGTGGTATGTGTATCTCACTTTGAAGAATGAAAGTGTGTGTGATTCAGTATTGACAGTTTGGTGATCCGAGATTAGTATTTTTCCAGAATACTTTTAATTCATTTTCCTTTTTTTTTTTACAGGCTAAGTGGAGAAGTAGTTGAAATTCAGACTGATGATTCGGTGGTGAATTGGTAATTATATTAATCATAATATATTTATTATTTGTTTTAATTTGTTTATTATTGAATTCATGTTTAGAAAGTGATCTTTCGGAATTGATTTTAATGCGAAGTTTTCTCCAATAAACTTTTGAAAGTCACAAATCTTTGTAAATAAGCTTTTAAAATAAACTACATGTATAGTTACCTCTTATGTTTTTAGTGTTTATACTTCAATTCCCTATGTGCTTTCATGTGAGCTACATATGTTCTGTGATAATATTTAGGTCAATAAGCTTGATAACTCCAGCCATTTTGTGATTAATTTTAGATGTTTTATGTGATTCTCTGATGTAAAATAAAGGATTTAAGTTTCTATAATTTTGTTTCCCTTTCCTACTCATTACGTCACTATAATGAACACCCTTTAATGGGTTTTACACTTGCGCATTTCAAGAGGTTTGTAAAATAAGGGTGAAGCTTACCTTTGACAAGTTTAGGAAAGAGATTGGTAGTAATCGGTTTCCAAATCTAGTGGTAAAAGCCTTCTTCCTGGAGAGTTTTAAGAATATGTTGAATGGATAGATTTATGGATGAGGATGTTAGGGGGGTGGGGGGAGAATGAACTTGCTGATGGGAACAGGAGTTGTCTCATATGGGCTATTGATTACCGTTTTTGAGGACTCCTTTTCTTATATGATACCATTAGATTCAGGAAAGTAGGGTATAGGTCAATACAGTTTAATTCAGGCCTGGATCCAATCCAGGGGGCCTATGGGCTGAAGCGTCCCCCACCCACACAAATTTCAGACCCGTTTATGCTTGTATTTCTTATTTAAGCCATACTTGTATTCTGCTATTTAGAAAGAGTTGTGTAATAAATATATATATATATATATATATATATATATATATATATATATATATATATATAATATATATATATATATATTAAAGGCCCAAAGAAATGAAAACTGGTAACACAACCCGGAAAAACGCTGAGGAAATTATTATTACGTAAACCATTAAAGCTTAAGAGAGAAAACGGGAGATATAGTAACAGAAAAATTAGGGGCAAACTATTTTAACCGTTATAAGAAAATGAATAGAGGAGTTGGATTTGAACCTGCGTCATTAAGCGCTCTTCGCTAAAATGACCACGACGCTCATATAATATATATTTATATATATATATATATATATATATATATATATATATATATATATATATATATACATATATATATAAGTTTAATAAACCGTTGTGGTTGAATGTATCATATATAATACATGTATAAAATACAGATAAATCTGAATAATAATTATTGATTTCAGTGTTATACCTTAGTTGAGGTCCAAAAACTTAAATTTTATCATTTTCTGATGTGTGCTCATTCCTTTATGAGATGCTGTTATTTATTATCAATGCTGTGTAAGATAACCATTATTAATCATCAATGCCCTTTTCTCCGACTACTCAGAGGGAGAAAGAAATTCAGGTTAGCCCCCCTCCCAATTTTTTTCCTGGATCCGCCGCTACAGAAGGCCCTCGTAAATTGAAATAAATAACGGCATCTCATAAAGAAATGAGCACACATCAGAAAATGATAAAATTGTAGTTTTGGGACGTTAACTAAGGTATAACACTGAATTCAATAATTATTATTCAGATTTACCTGAATTTTATACATGTATCATATATGATACATTCAACCGCAACGGTTTATTAAACTTTCATATATATATATATATATATATATATATATATATATATATATATATATTTATATATTTATATATTTATATAATATATATATATATTTATATATAATATATATATATATTTATATATAATATATATATATATATTTATATATAATATATATATATATTTATATATATATATATATATATATATATATATATATATATATATATATATATATATATATATATATATATATATGAGCGTCGTGGTCATTTTAGCGAAGAGCGCTTAATGACACAGGTACATACTAGGAGGTGTCGACTGATATGGGTTTTTCAATGGACAGACCGATATGCCTACATTTAGGAAGGGCATGGTGGCCGATATCACGCTATTTTGGGGCGTGACTGAGAAGCACTGTTGACTGCATCCCTCGCCACACAATTGCAACATTCACCGACTTCTTTAGAATTGTGAGAATGTCCCCAGGGTGAGCACTCACAACAGTCACACTGGGGAAGTTGCCAAGTTTGTTTTCTTTTATATATTGGCCTATGCTTATAACCTCAAAATGGCGATTAATCGGTCGACCTCTAGTAGATACCCCAGATGGCCGAAAGCAGAAACATGGAGGCGTAAATAAGAGGGAGAGCGCACCTCCCCTGGACCTATGTAAGTTCTAAATTTAACGCAGTTCTTTAAGCGAGCTTTCGTAGAGGAAAGATGCCGAAGGTATAACAAGAGTGATATAAGTCGTAATTTAATTAGCGAGAATTGTGGTAATCTATACCGATATAGAATATTCGTACATTAAAGCAAAACTAAGAAAGTATTTAACCATAACCAAATGCGAGAACTTTCAGTGATGGAATGGAAAAACGGAAAATGTATAGCAGCAGATCATCCTGCAGACTGGGGGCGCAAGAGCACGTAAACCTACAAATTTCGGCTGTAGCATGGTTCCCTTTGTTACACCAGGCAACCAAGGAGACTCTTCATAGGTCTTTGATCTGGCTGGCTGCGAGCGTTTTTTTGGCCAACCGTGCAACTGATGGAACTACTATATCCGGACACATGGTACTTGAACGTCAGGGCATTGGTCAATGTAGAGCCCTTGCCACCCGAATGGATACGGCGTTAGTCTTCTAACGTCGTGGTATCGGGTTCGATCCCGGCATAAGGATACACAAACGTCAGCGCACGCAATTGGTAGACTTGTTGTGCTTATCCCTGAACTAGGGTGGGTAGATCTTGCCATTCTCATCGCACACCCAGCCAATTAAAACACTGCTTTTTTTCTCTTCCGTCTTCAAAGTACAACACACACACACACACACTCACTCAATCACTCTGTCACAAGGAATCTTACTGATTGGTATCTATATCCACGTACCTGTGACACGGACCAGGTCACTCTGCCAGGGGGTGACGGAGGTTCCGATCGTATGCCGTTTGGTTTCAAAACAATACTTCATGCCCCTCCCCCCCCTTCCCTAAGAGGACTGGTGCCCTCGAGCTTACCAGCGATTATCATACTGACCTTTGTCTATTCCATTATCCAGTCGGGATCCGCCATGGCCAAGAGAGGATGGTGAACTACTACTACTTGGTCACTGTGGCAAATTGGTTGGTCTTCAGACACTCAGTGGTAAATCTCAGTGGGTGACAGTACATCCTACCATGAACTTTATAAATGTGGTAGTGGAAGGAAGGGAACTGGTAAACAACGCCAAATGGTCGCTTTCTACCAATCCTGACGTTTTTCGTCACTTTATAATTAAAAAAAGGATTCCTGTGTCGTTGCGGGCTGGTTGGTACTGCTACCGCATTAGGGCATTCGTATCCTTATGGATGAGATTTTACTACTGCTACTGCTTCACTCACACGAATAGAACTTGTAAAAGTGAGCCAAATACGGTTCTCTGCAGATATTTGTTCACTTTTCTAAGCTGAGCTTGCTAAAAATGTATTGCGCAAAGCAAGTAAACGCATCGTACATTCTTAAAAGCATAACGATTCATATTTGCTTGGAAAAGAAGCCTGGCTAGAGACAGAGTGTCGATTCGGGAGATGAGAGGTAGGCAGGTAGTGGTCTCTGCGACCAGACCCCTACTATGCCTCCCAATTAAAAAAAAACTTCTTTTCTCGCCCCACCAGGCCTACGAACATGATGGTCCCCCCCCCCTCCCAGTCACAACCTTTCAGTGGGTTCTACCTCTTCCCGTAAGCCTAACTCTGCTAAAACTAGGGAACTCTGCCCCCACGTGACCGATTCTCAAAAAACGAAGCAGGCACGCTTATACAATAAGTCTCTTAATTCAGTGGACGAAACCGCCAGGAAGGAGCAAGGGGCCACCCCCTGTGTAGCGTAGGAGAATTGCAAGCGAGCGGCTTAAAAGCCTCGATTGAATGGAAGGTTTTTGAGACTCAAGATGGCCGAGTAGGTTCGCCGCTGGCTAACAGTGGTGCAGCGATGCTGGAAGCTGTTTGCAACTCTCCTACTCTTTTATTTTTTCTTTGCCCTTTTCCTACCCTCCTCTAACTACAATGCTGCCTAGGAGGGAAGAGTTAACCCTTGGATAACATTTCCAATATGTTCATTCTAGGAGGGGAGTTGTGTAGCGTACAAGAAGTGCAGGCGAGCAGCTTAAAAGCTACGCTTAAATCAGTCTTTTTTTGAGACTCAGGATGGCAGAGTGGATTCGCCGCTAGCTAAAAGTGATCCAGCGACGCGGGCGGCTGTTCGAAACTCGCCTACCATATAATTTTTTCTTTGCCCCTTTTCTTACTCTCCTCTCTCTACACCTGAACACTGCAATGTTTGCCTCTATACAGGAGGACAGCGCCAATGGAACATCGGTTTACTCACCTATGTTTGTAGACGGACAGGGTGCGATTAGTGTTCGCCTCCAAAAAGACGGGAATACTGACCTCAAAAGCGCCTCGCCTGCATAAGGGTTCAAAGCACAAGAAGGCTCCCGTACCCAGCTGGGTATTTTCCGATATGTCCTCAGCTAACAACCATCGGAGGTCTGTCTCCGAGAGCACTATGTAGAGTGCCGAGAAGTTAGTGCCGATTAAGTTTTTTTTGACACTAAGGATGGCGCAGTTGATACACTACTCGACAACAGTGATTGGACGACGCAGAAAGCCGTTCGCAACTCACCACAAGCTACTTTGGTTTTATATTTTTGAATGCCACTTTTCCTGTAACCTCCTATCCACAAATGTGCTCAGAGTTGGAAGTGGAGCGTTATGCCTTGAATAACGCTTTCGAGAGGCGTCCGTCTTCCCCCTTTCCCTACACCCCTCAATACACATCTACATATATCCAAGTAAGGTTCTTCTAAAAATGACGCTGTAGCCCCTTATAAATAGAGCCAGAATTCTTTTTCTGATAAATGACTTCACGAGCGAATTAAGAGGAGATGAAGAGGCTTTTCTTATCCCGTTTCCTATTATTAGTCTGTTTCCAGGACACCATGTTGGGTGTGTCTACCTTGCCCACCCTGCACTGCCCTTGCAACCACTTCGGGTATCTCTTCTCTGCATGTTCCTCAGAACCACCGTGGAGGGAAAGTTGCACGGATTTACAACTTGTCCTTCTCCCTGAATCTTCCCCCCCCTTCCTCCTCTAGCCTCATTTGAGGCTCTCATTGCTGTCTCAAGTGCTGTGCCAGCTCTGACTATTGTGGTCCTTTACCGCCTTCCCAGTTCGTCTCCGGCCTTATTTCTCAAGGAGTTCAGTAAACTATTCCCGGACCTATCCTCTATTGGTTTTCTCCTTATTCTCGGTGACTTCAATCTTCCTAGCCACAATGAGACTTTTCGTGCATTCATTGACATCTTCGACCTCTCCATTCTTACGCAACATGTCACCCTAACACACATACATGGTAATACCCTGGACTTAGTCATTTTAAACCCCCATATCTCTAATCTAACAGTAACTGACCTTTCTAATACGATTTCCGACCACTTCTTGGTAAATTTTAAATTCTATATTCCCTACCACCTACTTCCTCGCTCGTCCCGAGATCCTACTCCTTTCCGGCGACTATCGTCAATTGATACTACTTCTCTCTTTAACGACGTTGTTTTTGCCCTACCTCTTATTAATACTACTGTTTCACCTAACCAAACCTTAAACTCTCTGCACCAATCATTACTCTTCTGCCTTGACGCGCACGCCCCCCTTATCACTCCTTCAAACTGCCATTATTTCGCCCTTTGGTTCACCATGGAACTCCTTCGTCCAAGGAGGTCCTTATGTGCCCATGAACGAACTCTTCGTAAAGCACGCTTACGTGTGCAGGACACGACCCCCCTCTCACTTGCCTATCGCATTGCTACTTCGAATTATTCTTCCAAATTAAAATCAGCGCACGAGACTCATTGACGAAATCTTTTGTCCCCTCCTCTTTCGCATCTACTTACTTCCTCTTGGCTCCCTTCTTCGCGATTTTGGCCTGTCCTTCCACCTCTATACTGATGACACTCAGAATATACCTTGTCTCATCCCCTGTGTCCTTTTCTCAATCAATTACCAAGCTTCTCTCAGCCTACACCTCCATAAAAGAATGACTGTCTGCCAACTTTCTCAAACTTAACCACGATAAAACTGAAGTTCTACTTGTTGGTACCGCTCGATGGTGGATAAACCTAAAGCTCTCTTTCCCTCCCTTAACCTTGGGTAAACCAATGTCGCCTTCTCTGATACCGTCAGTAATCTTAATGTTATTTTTGCCGAGCAACTCTCGTTTAAACCGCACATTCATCGGAACTGTAAGTCTTTCCTCGGTTTCCTCCGCAACTTCTTACGTGTTCAGACCGATTTTGATCGCCGAAGCCTTGAGACTGCTATTCATGCCTTCTTCACCTTACGCTTAGACCACTGCAATTCTCTTCTAGTGAATCTTCCTTCTTCGTCATTTTGCCCCCTACAACTAGTTCAAAACTATGCTGCCGGGCTCCTCCTTCGCCGCCCCGGGTTCTCTCCTTCGATGCCTCTGTTACCTATGCGCTTCCGTACCCAATGTAAAATTTTTCTCATCGCCTAAGAGGCCCTAAACCTCGAGGCTCCACCATATCTATCGTCTGCCCTCTCCCGTCGTCAAACTCCTCGGCCACTCCGGTCTAACCTCGCTTCCCTCGTAAACACTCCTCGTTCTGTCCTCTGCTCGATGGGAGACCGTTCGTTCTCAGTTTTTGCTCCTAGACTCTGAAATGCTCTTCCTGCCGAAGTCCGATCCCCTCCCTCCCTTGCTACTTTTAAACGTCTCCTGAAGACTCATCTCTTCAGAATTGCCTTCTCTTACCTGTAAACATTTTCTACACTCACTACACAACCTGCGCTCTAAGAGGGCTAACAGCCCTGAAATATGCATTATAAATACCTATTATTATTATTATTATTATCTACTTTGTAGCTGCTGTAGCTGTAACAGCCCGAGGTTCGGATTTTATGTGAAAACTGTAAGTCTAGCACCCTGTAGAGCAAGAGTAAAAGAGTTGTAGTGTGGTCAAATATTTTGAAGTGGATATGAGACACACGTCCCACTTGGATGTATGAAGTTAAGTGGCAGTAGAACTTCTACTTCCTAGTTGTTGCATGGACCGCTAGCACTGGAGAAGGGGGGCTATAAAATTCCCACAGCATGCAACAACCTCCCTCCACCCTAACCTGGTCCCTCTGGACAGCCTCGCAGAGAGCGCAAATTTAATTCTAAGAGCACAACAGAAACAGGGATTCAACAAAGCCTTCATATGCCACATCGTCATTTAGGCTGCTTACAGTCAGTAATAAAATACAAATAAAAATGAGTATTACAGTTATGTTTAATTAAATTTAAACGAAAACCAACGAGTGGCATCTTTCACAGAAGGATAGATCTGTAATGAAAGTGGAGAAGTTGGAGGAAGTTAAAATGTATGGAAGATATATGGTTGCAGATCCTCTGCGATCATTAGGGTTTGGAGGGCTGGCTCATGATACACCTGACGCTTATACACTCGCAGGGTACACACTAGTGCCGGGAGGGCGTGTCATTCCCCCTTATTCAGGTGTAGAGGGGATAGGGACTTGCCCTTGCTACACAATACCCTTCCCTTTATGGACTGAGAAAGTGGGATATCATATCGCCCCTATTTTTTTAGGGTCCATCTAGCGACTGCCTAAAAGGGCATAAGTCGCCGTAATTTTCGTATGGCCTAATGGTAGACTAAATAAAAAAACACACAATAAAACAAACAAACCCAAAACCAAAGGCAAAAACAAACAAACAACAGGAATAAGAAGCAAGCTCTGGCGTCGGGGAGAGGCTTGCTTCCCCCCGGCACGGGAGCATGCAACCAACACCAAAAACAATCGAATAAAATGGAAGAAGCCAGCCTCCTCCAAGGAGTTAAATAGTCCAAAAGTCTGTGTACAGGAAAACAAACTGAGTCCCCCCCTTCCTCCCCCCAAACTCTTTAGAGTAGAGTTTGAGGAGATTTTGAGGGATCTGCAGTGGGAATAAGAAGAAAAGGGAGAAGTCGCCTTTGTTTTATAATGACGTAGTATTATTGAGTTCAACTCCAGAAGTATTACACTTAATGATAATACAATTATCACAAGCCAATCTCAAAGACGAAAATGGTAGTCACTAGTTTTACAAGAAGAGAGAGAACAACTAGGATTGACTATCAAATTTTAGGAACACGGATCACTCCACTATATAGCAATCACCGCAAAGCCGACCTTAATATTTTCTCCATCCTTCGATTAACCACACCTGATGTGGTTTAGCTTCGATCATCGAGATGGGGATGTTTCTACTCCTTTGTCTCCTAGCACAGCAAACATGTAGCAAACATCTACCCAAAATTATATAGGAAAAGAACCATGCCCCATATTTCTATAGATTATGTCTCATTTATATGTACTTCTATCCAACTGCAAAAAAATCTTCCATATTCGTCAGGTAGTTTCTCAACCCTTGGGGCCCTTGGGGAATCTTCTTGCAACCATCATTAAACGAGTCTCATTATTTCAGATAAAGAATATCTCCACAAAACTTTCCTTCTTCACACTGATTTTTAGTTCACTTCAGCCTCCCAAATAGCCTTTGACATTTTTAGATGACATAAAAAACGTCCACCTCCACTTCCCTAACTGTAGAATTTTATTAAAAAACATTATAAGATCGTCGTTACTGGATGCACAGTTGCACAATACACCCCCTTGTGCATGACTAAATCTAATAATTCGACGTGATTGTTTAATTGTAGTTGTAAGATCACTACAAAGGAAAAACGAATTACAGAGGAAAAGTAAAGTGTCATGAGGTCACTAAAGACAAATTCCAATGGAAAATGGAGACAAAATGTTTCGATCAAGAGTAGCATATTTTTTGAAATTCTTATATTGTGGCATAAAAAAGATCTTCACTTGCTTATTATTATTATTTGGGGGGTGAAGGCAGATTCATGAGAGTTGCTGACTCTCCTTATCATATAATATCATATAATATACTTACAATGGGTAAACGTTTCACGCCACGCGCCCATCAGTTTACGCGCTTGCGTGAATGACCGTTAGTTATGAGTGAACAACATTGTGGCCGCAGGAATAGATCGAGCGTATTATAGATACAGATTTTATTAAATACAACAGACCGCTTCCTTCATCAGCTCCTGTGGAGAGGCTGTTCAGCTTAGCTGGACATACATATTCCTTCTCCAAGGCAAAACCGGCTTTCAGATAAAACATTTTGTAACTTAATATTCCTAAAAGGAAATTTTTGTATATGTTGACATCCTAATTTATCTAGAATGAAGTGAAAGATTGATAAAATCGGATTAGTAAAAGTATTATACATTATTTGAATATAAGTATTCTTTAAGCCTCTGTATGGGATGAAAGAGAGAATATTTTTATGTTCGAGATAGGGATTAAAAACCTTCATTTTTCAAATTTCCATCCTTGATAGCAGTGGCCAGGTCTGACTTTACAAATTTAATCAAATTTCCTCCATAAACTAGACTGAATGGAATCTGCTTCCCAGAAGTAAAATTATAAATCAATCTAACTCAAATAAACATTCTAAAAAAATACAACTATATTTAAATTTGTTAAAGCAAAGATTTTTGTGTTCATAAGAATAATAATAATAATAGAGACGTGTACATGTATGGTTAATTTACCACTAATTTGGGAACTGATGGTAGATAGTTTATCCAGGTTTGGGTAAATTACAGAAAATGATTAAATATAATTACGTAAGAACCGTCATTTTCAAACAATTACAAACATTAGAGGAATTACATGCTGTTGTGAACACAATAAAACTTAATATAACGAAACAATATCAGAAATATTACTAAAGTTTAGACTATGAATCAACGAATAATTTTAAAACTTAATAATGGGACTTCATCTATTTAAACATACAGGATACGAAACTAATTTTTCGACGATATTTACAGGATAGACACTCCTGTAAGACGTCAAGAGGAAATGGTTTGAATGCTTTAGACGAAATATGTGGTTTCTCTCTACCAGCGCTGAACAGCGCCTCGGTCAATGGACACCACTTTCAGGGAATCCCTGGTTAAAGGTTCAAATTTATTGAAGGTCACTTTTGAGGTCATCGCTTTAAGTAATATAACCCACTGTTGTCCTTTAGGATTCTTTGAGTCACGCCGTTAATTTAATTTGAAAATAATTGAAATTAAAAACAAGAAACTCGTTTTATTCACAAGGCATTCGAGATGTCCCCAGTAATTTCCTTCAGGAACAACACCCATATTATTGACATTTATTTAAATCGGTTACCAACGCAATTTCTTTGTTGTTATTGAAAATAGGTTCGTAAGAAAAGTGGTGAAGTTAGGGAATGAAAAAATATGCGAAAGGTAAACAAACCGAAGAGTTAAAAGAAGTTACTTGAAGTGTCAAGGCAGGCGGGGAGGGGGGGAGTATACAACTCTCCGAAACAGATCCTCATTCCACATTTAAAAAAATATAAAGAGAAAATCAACGAGGGCATCTCCCGCTAAAACTATTTGTAAGATTTTTTTCACGATCCCCTTAAGCGGCCGCCAACTAAAGCACAACCGCCAAAATTACTTTAAAATAAAACAATAATGAAATAAATAAAAATAATAAAAACTACATAAACTATGGCAAACAACGACGACAACAAAGAAAAAAAGAAAATGAAGGATTGTCTCCCTCAGCGACCAAAGCAAACCACCAAAATTTTAAAAATAGAGTACATACGAGTATGTCAAAAGCTCCATCACAACACATTCCATGTGCCGGAATACTCCCCGAGAAATCACGACACGAGGTAGTAACTCCGCCTATCGCGGTGCTAGGACAGGTACCATTTACGAAGCTCCCTTATACTTAGAATAACCCCCAAAATGCTGTACAGTTTGAGGAACTAAGCAATCTTCATATAAAATTTCGGAAAGCTTTCCTTCATACGGTGCAGCGTCCTACGACTCGTCCCATTTGAAAACGACTGTAAATATTTGACTTGATACTCGTATCGTTGGAGCTTCAATTCCCGCGCGCCGTCTCATATCTTCTTGGTCATGAATCCCTAATGCCAGACCTGATCCCTGCTATGTATTCAGGCTGGAGTAGAGTGAAACATTTGTCCAGGCTCTCATTCATTGCAGACACTCTGGGACCCTCACCAGGATGTTCGTTTCCAGCAATTCCTTACACATCCATAAACCCCCCAAAAGAGAATTTTTACATCTTCCAGACTCGTAGCAACTATAACATCACGGATACTGCGAACCAGGGGAGATGGAAATTCCAATGCCTCACGATCATTTAGTGCGCTTCTTGAGTCATTGTATAAAAAAAACTTTCTCTGTATTGAGCGGCATTTTGCAACCATTTCGGCGGTGAAAATAGACCCAGCACCCGGAAGAACCCCCGCCGGCTTCAAACAAGGGAAGGTAACATGAAAGCCGCCCTTCCCATCGAAATTGGAGTCATTTGTGTACACCAGTAATCGTTACAAAATACATTCTCCAACAAATGCGAACGCAATACTCCCGGTGCTATGGAAGCTTTGGGAACAGATGCGTGGCAATAAACGTTCAGAGGTGGTATCGTCCAAGGGAAAGGAGGAAAAGCGTCACCGGCGTAAGATTTACGCAAAACTGTTTTATACATATACATATTCGTATAAGAATACAAAGATGCAGCGCAGGAAAGAGGAAGTACAAATCCTAACTACTTTCGAACTCTATTGAGAATAAGGAATGTAAGGTTTGAAATTAGTGGAAATTCATGTTTACTCTTTCCTGTGGACGGTGGTTTTGCATCCATTGTTATTTTGTGTGATCCCTCGAGATATTTCTATAGATTTTATGCGATCCCTCTAGATAGTGCTATAGATTTTATGCAGGCCTAATAGGGCAAAGTAACTTGACTTATTCAACTTTTCTATATTATTTAATTCAATAGGGTTTCCCTTAAATACGGAACCTCAATGAAAACTTAATATTCTTCAAACCTTTCATCCTACAGAAAACAAAATAGTCTTTTCCAGTATATTCATTCTTTAGCTCAAATATAAGTCATACAAACCCAAATATGTTTTCAGCATGATTATATATGGAATTTGGGGAGGTCAAATCCTTATAATTTTTGTAATTTTCTTGACGTCTTATATTTAAAGGGCACCATGTATATTATTATGATTTGGTGGCAATGTAAAACTGTCTTTTTCAAAATCTTAAAATAAAACAATGTCAATTAAATGTTTAGCCCCCCCCCCCTACTTTTGTTACTACTACTTTAATAAATATTATATTAAAATTATTATTACTAATCTGCTGGTATTTTCACTTTTCATTCACCCCTAAACCCCTAATAGTGACTCATATATCCTCATCTTACAGGGCTGACTTCTTTTATTCTTATGTTCTTATCTTGAGTTTTTTTTGTGGGTCGAAATCTAGCACAGCACTGAATTATTATGTCGCCCGGTAACTTCTAAGCGATTTCGACAATAGTCTCTTTAAAGTCCTCATATTATAGCTGTAATGTTGGCACGACAGATACTTTTATATAATTATACATCTTAATTTTATCAGCCCTTATCAATGGTAAATATGGATAACTAAAAGTTGCATTTTCGGCACCTACTTCTTTTTCCTATTTAAAAAGGATGATAACGCTGCAGAAACATGTAAAACCATTTGTAATGGTTATAGTGAATGCGCTATAGGTGAATCAAAGGTTTGGAGATGGTTTTCAAAATAAAAACGTGGAAATTTAGGTTAGAAGATGCAAGCTGCTATGGAAGACCACAGTTGGACGGCAATCTTTTGAAGTTAAACAAAGAAGGCAGCCCTCACAACGTCTCCGAGAAAAACTGCATGGATCCGATATTTAATCTATGATATTCTCTTAAAACGGAATGAAACTGAAGCGTTATTAAATCGCTTCGTGACTGGAAATGAAAAATGGATTCTCCTTGGATTCGCGTGGAAATTCGCCCCAAATAGTTACCAAAGCGGAATATTCATGCAAAAAACTTATGTTTTGTGTCTGGAGAGATTTCAAAGGTATTTCCGACGTGTACTGCCGCCAACTGGAGAAATTAAATAAAAAAGTTTACTAGATGAGGCCAACAGGAAAGTGTTTGTGTCCCAACAAGATACCACCAGACCCCTTATTTTTGACTGCCCACACAAATTTACATGAACTTGGTTGGGATTTCTTACCGCATCCCTTGTACTCTCTCGATGGTGCAGCATCTGATTTGCATTTGTTTAGGTCAATGCAAAATTTCATGAGCGAAAAATCATTTAGTGATTTAAATACTGTCAAAAACCACTTGGATAACTTATTTTCCTCCAAGACAGCTTAGTTCTACTGGGATAGAATTATGCAGTTGCCGAATACATAGGCTGAAGTTATTGACCCATGGAATGTACTTTGGTGAATAAAAATGATTGTAATATGAATAAATTTCTTTTATTTCTATCCTTCAGAATTGTTCAGAACTTTCCGGACGATCTGATATATATTTCTTTTAGACGTACAATTCCTCTTTTTCGAGTTGTTTTTACGCCTCACGTAGGTTAGATTTTCCTCCAATTATTCATTAATCAATTGTTAATCTACAAAAATATACTCTATGAAGTACCAAAATTTATTGATATTTAGCAGCAATAAATTTTAACCCGTTTTAAAGAGCATGTATGTTAGTGTTTAGGGAAAAATTCGGATTGACTTTGTTCGGCAATAAAAGGAAAGAACAAATAAAGAATGACTTGAAAAAGGTAAGATTATTAGAGTATAAGGGTAAATATATAGAGAACGATGAAATATAAGAGAAAAGGTTAAGCAAATATATTATGTATTGTTGAAATATGTTTAGTTCCTGGAAATCTTTATCTCAGCAGGAAAATGAAGACCCACGAGTAGTAGATGGAGAAGGAGATTTAGTTGAACCCATCAGACGTTTCCTTCCATATCTAAGATATCTGCAGTTATCCTATGTAAAAGTCACAGAAATTAGTAAAGTAAAGTTGGTCAAGTTAAAATTAAAAATGATTTTTTAAAAAAGCCAATAAATATGCAAAAATTACTTTATTAAAAGACAAAACATCGAAATATGACAGGAAAAATTCATTAAAGAATAACTTTTGTGTCCTTTGACATCTATTTTTTTCCTTTTAACAATTATAAGTTGTGCATATTTATTGAATTTTTTTTAATGTGATAATTTTAACTTGAACAGCTTTAGTATGCGACATTTCTTTGATTTTTATATAGGACCACTTAGGATATTCCAAGATAAGGGATGAAATGTCAGATGGATCCAAACAAATGTCTTTCCTTGTCTACCCGTAAATCTTAAATTTCCTGATGAATATATTAGATTCTCGAAAAAGTAATTTCCGTCTCTAACTACGTATCGAGAATAGAGGCTCCTTGCTGCCATGTGGCTCCTGGAAACCACGAGGTCAGGCTCGAGGTCAGTCCACGTGAACGAGGACCGTGAGAACAGTCAGAATATCGAACTACTTTCTGCGATAAGTGAGCGATTGGAATTTCAAACGCGCGCTTCTGTCGTCTACCAGGGTGTTATCAAGAAACTCGCGAGAGAGTAATTCCCATCCCTCAAGCGCCGTGTTAGTTCGTGGAGAGATCGCCCCCCCCCCCCTCCGTCCTTGGCAGAGGCAGTAACGGATCTGGCTGGTCCCTATATATTGTTGGTCCCAATAGGGCATCGACAGTATTGGTCTGCCTCTTACAACAAAACACATCATTCTCGATCGCGCTCCCTTTTCTCGACGAGCCGAAGGCTAGAATTATACCGAAGGATCTGAGCCCCAGTCAATTGGCCCATCCTTGGTTTCGGTACATTTCGTTTGGCACAAATACTCCCTCCAGTTAGTTTTACTACTAGAAGTTAAACACCCCGTAGTTAAAGCCCATTGAATAACCATCCGATCCCTCGTTTCATCTCTTAAAGCCTCGAACCCAAGCCAGGCTGAGATGAATCAGTCATTCCTCTGTGTGTTTGTACAGAAGCTCTCTAGCCCCTCCCTCCTCCGTAGAGCCCGCTCTGAGTAGCTCTGATACGTTCGGTTCTTATATACATAATGTATTTATTGCCTTTATTTCATTTAATCTATTTATTGTGTATAACTGTGTATATATATTAAAGTTTATTTGTGTACCTACCTTTTCATGAGCCTCATAGACGAAACAAGTACTACGCGACATTAATGCATGGCATTTATTAATCAAAATAAGAACCATTTACTTCAACAAAGGGGCGGAGCTAGACACTCTCATTACAAGGGTGACTTGGTACACCAAAAAAGTAATAAATTATTTAATTTATTAGTGCGGTCACAAAATGAATTTAATCTTGCCTTTACCTATCTTAGAGATTACCCCGCCTATTTTCTGTAATATTAATACTTTATCAATAAGTTTTAATTTTAATGTAGTAATGGATAACCACTAATGTTAAAATTTAGTCTTGGTGTCATCCATGTTACTCAAGAAACAAAATTAGGTGCTGTATTCCATCTATGTATAAGATTAATTGCACATTTAATCCATACTTCAAAATGTTATAATAATAGCGAAAAAAAACAGACTAGAAGTTCGAGCTAGTTACGGTGTGCCATTTTTGTTACATTTTGTAATTGATGAGAATGCTTTTCCAACCTTCAAAAAGATTGAAAAAAAATTCCATAAAAAATGATCCAGGGCTTTTGAAAAAGCATTCCAGGCTTAAGCCCCCAAAGCCGATCCCCCCAGCTCCGTCACTGCAGTTCAACACACTTTTGCCAATGTGCGATGATGTTTATCCTCCTTTCAAATGAAACCTTAATAACAAATAAGCCTTTCTAAAAAGTTGGGGGTTTGGTTTGTTTTGTAATAGTTATTTCCTCTCTCTTCATTCCCCCATTAACAAATCCTGCTACAATTCTTGAGAGCAATAAAATGCGCATCATCTTATCTGTTTCATTCATTATTCCTCTTCACTTTATTTGAAAATACCCTTCGCTAATATAATTAAGGTAAACTTCTCCTTTGTTCGTGTCGTGGGTGGGATCTTTCCCTGCTTATTAGCCACTTGAGGGCCAAAGGGGTTTTAAAGCTTGCAACTTCGATGTCATCGAGAAAGAGGGAAATATTTGTGCTATCTCTCATTCTTCTATCTTTTTTACTACTGCCACTACCAACACTACCAACACTACTACAAACACTACTACCAACACTACTACCCCCACTACTACCCCCACTACTACAACTACTGCTGTTACTACTATTGCCACTGCTATACTACTGCTATTACCTCTGCTGCTAATACTGTTACTACTGGTGCTGCTACTGATGCTGCTACTGGTGCTGCTTCTACTACTACTACTACCTCCACCCCCACGACTTCTACTCCTACCTGAAATAATTCATTACCTTTTTCCTTTGTTCTCCTTTCTTTCCACCTGCGTAAATTTACCTTCGTTGAAAGTTAAGGGCTTTATTTTCTCCTGAATTATTAAATAAATTACCTTCCATTTAACTACAAAAAAATTATACAATAATAGAAAAAACCATGGGAAAATTCTTTAAAGCAAATTATCCTTATGATGCTTTGATATAACTTTGACTCCATAAATAAGAAACAAAAAGACTTGTGTCCAATGGAGTTAGATATTTAAAAAAAGAAAAGGAGTAAATAAAATCAATATAAAAAAAACGGTGATAAAAGACTTCCTGAATGACAAAGAGGACAACTCCGGGTCTAAAAACTAAATCCAAATTGCCTGAGTCAAGAGAGGTATTTCCGCTTTTGGAAACGTTGTCTATTCGAACCAAACAAAAAAAAAGGAAGTAAATTTAGCCTGAGACCGCAGTTGACCGCTCTAAAATGAAAAATCCCCCAATTTTCCCAAATTTAAATAAATACGGACAATTTTGTTCCTATCAACTGAATGGCTACCAAAACTTGTTCGTATAGTGATGAAATTGCGGAATTCACTTTTAACCTATGTTTAGAAGTTACTGAGGCTTTTTGTCGGTCCCAAGGGCGCCACACGATTTGGTTGTTTGAATGATTAAAGATTGGAGTAAAGTCATATACCAGCAATCGGTATTTCGCCCGGAACCTATTTCACGCAGCCCCTAGAGCAGGGGTGTGGCTGACTTAGCCTTCACTCTCGAAAGGAAAATTTCCTCAAGATTCTCTTTTTCCAATTTGGAAACAAAAAAGGAAAGCTAGTATAAGGGGGATATAAAAGAAAAAAGAAAAGAAAATAAATGAATAAAACGTAAAAAGAATTCATGCAATGACAAGGAGACCGCAATCTTTTTTCATTCGTGAATGGTGAGGTCGAAGTGCTTCTCTTTACCGAAGGAAAAATTAACTACTCATTTTACCAAAGGAAAATTAACTACTTATTTTACCAAAGGAAAATTAACTACCTTTTTAGAAAGGAAAATATATATACTTGTTTTATCCCAGGAAAAGTAAATATTTGTTTTTACTCAAGAAAAATTAACGACTTGTATTTACCCAAGGAAAATTAACTACTTGTTATATCCCAAGAAAATTAACCACAATCTTTCACAATGAAAAATAACTACTTGTTTTACTCAAAGAAAATTAACTACTTATTTACACAATTAAAATTTACTACTATTTACCTAAGGAAAAAATAACTACTTGTGATATTCCATGAAAGTTAAATACTCTTTTTATACCATGAAAGCTAAGTACTTGTTTGACCCAATTAAAATTAACTACTTGTTTACCCAAGTAAATTTCAATGTTTGTTTTACCCAATGAAAATTAACTGCTTGTTTTATTTACCTAAATATAATTAACTACCAGCTTTCATCAGGAAAATTAACTACTTATTTTACCTAAGGGAAATCAACTACTTATTTACCCCCCCCCCCTCCCCCTCCCAATTGAATGCTTGTTTTATTTCAAGAAAATTACTATGTTCTTGGTTTACCCAAGGAAAATTTATATACTTGTTTAGCCCAATTAAATTAACTACTTGTTTTACATAAAGAAAATTAGCTACCTTTTTACACAAAAAAATAAACTATTCGTTTTATCAAAGTGAAATTAACTACTTGTTTTACCCAAGGGCAATTTACTACTTGTTTTACCCAAGGTAAATTGACTACTTCCTTTACCCAAGGAACATTAAGTACTTGTTTGACCCCCCCCAAATTAACAACTTGTTTTACCCAAGCGAAATTAAATACTTGTTTTACCCAAGGAAAATTCAATACTTATATTACCCAATAAAAAAATAACTATTTTTTACCCAAAGAAAATTAACTACTTGTTGTACTCCATGAAAAATGTTGTACTCAAAGAAAATTACTAATTTTACCTTAGGAAAATTGTCTACTAGTTTTGCCCCATGAAAGTTAACTGCTTGTTTTAGACAAGGAAAATTAACTATTTGTTTACCCAAGGAAAATTAATTACTTGTTTTAACAAAGGAAATTTAACTACTTTTATCCAAGTAAAATTAACTAAAAGTTTAAGTCAAGGAAAATTAGCTACTTTTTTCTCACCCCCCCCCCCCCTCCCCATTTCCCCCGGGAAAACTAACTACCTGTTTTCATTCGAGAAAATTAACTACTTGTTTTAGCCAAGTAAAAACACTTCTATTTTTACCAAAGAAAAATTAACTACTTGTTTTACCTACGAAGACTCCGGCCCTTAATTATTGTTTCTTTTTCACTTTCAAGACTTTTCGAGACTCGTGACATCTTAAGGAGGCGCGGCTCGCTTGTTTCCTTCTCTCGATCCAACTGAGTACAGAAATACTCGAGAAATAATCAAGTACCACTTCTACCATTGCAAACCCATAAGATATTCCGATCCCAGTATTTTGGGGTGGGAACTTTTCTATTGTAGTCAATCACCCTTGATATTTGTGTGTTTTTACCAATTTTTTTTATTTTTACACATTTTTCTTTCATATATCTATTCTTTCTCATATTCGCTCTGCCCTAAGTAAAAGTAATCTTGTTAGTTAGAACATTTTCCTTCTTTATGTGAATATAAATTCTATTTTGTTTCTTGTACTTTATTTCAGCTACTATTTCAATCAGTTTTATGGTATTGAACATTTTTTTTAATATAAATTTCTAGTGAAATGTGATAAAAAAGAACTAGGATATAAAAGGATCAAATTTAAATATATGAAGAAAATTGCAGATTTGTCGTAAAAAAATCAACGACCAAAACCTATTTGAAATTTTAGATTCCTCCATCTGAAGCAGGTCGTTCTTGGACATTTCAAACGTTATTCAGAGAGAGTTGATGTATGGGTAATTCATTTTGGAGATCAGTTTCATCCTTTTGAGCGTTTCTCCTTTATACTGAATTGTCACTATAGGATTAGAATACCATTATCTGACCACGATAATTAAGGCAGACAAGATCTGCACGTTTGGTCACATTATTGTAAACATTTTCATTATACTTATTTCCGCGCTTTCATTTTTGCTTTTGTGAGTCAAACCACTCTCTGGTGAAACCAATTTTCTCTCTCTCACTCAGAAATATTGATTAATAACCCTTTTTAATGTGATTCCAATTTTCCTAACGACTTGCGAGATATAAAAAAAGGAATGAAAAAATCCCTATAAAATATCAGAAATACTCTAATAAACAAGAGGTCAATCTTGACGTCAGTAACCCAACTTCATTTTTTTATGACGTAAATATATCCTGGTTTCAAACTTTCCTCCAAACCTGATCTACCATCTGTTCAAGTATTTCCTCCTAACGGATGAATAATGTCGATATAAATAATTAAATATACCGCTTTAAGGCCATTTCGATATTTATTTACTTAACTTCGACACAAAATTAGCCATTTTAAAAATGTCTCTAAGAAAGGGGTGTTTCAGCTTTCTTTTTTAGAACTTATTTCTAAACTATAATATGATTGTCAGGGAAATGTGTTCGGATTTGGTATTTTGTTGATAAATAAAATCAGTCTGCATGATGAAATTAACTTAACGAGGCTTAAATTCCCATGCTCTTTACTATTTTGCTTCTTTGGACCCAACGTAAAAATTAAACCTCAGATGAGAAATCTTAACAAATGTTTTACTGAAGTCTAGATATGCCACTTAGCTACGATGGCTATGATATATTAACAAATTCTCTAATCTTCTAGAGTTTGTTTTAACTTTCTTGAATTTTGTGTTTTATAGCTATTTTCCGAAGTTTTCTATTCGGCTTAGTTAAGCCATCTAGTATTTTATCACTTGTAAAAATAAAAATTACGCTCGAACCCTTCCACTCATTAGGAAATTTAAAGTATTTTACAAATTAATTAAAGATGCCTTTTAAAGTAATTGCCATTGCTTTCTGGGGTAAGAGGGATACACTGAATGTTTTTTTTCTTTAGCCTTCATCTGGGAGTGAAAGCACAAATTTATGGAATTTCCTACGGTCAAAACTTAGCTAAAAGTAGAATATGTATCTAGGACAATCATCATTTCATTATCCAATTCATAAATTCCTCGTTACTTTTTCATCTTATACTATCGCAGTTTCTAAAGTGGAATTTATAAAAGATAAAAATAATAATATTTTCTTTTGATTTTCTGCTCAATCGATTTTTGTCGACCTCTTAAACTCTTGTATCTCCCTAATAAGGGACACGTTCAACGAATTAAATGTCTCCAATTTCAAATGATGTAGCTTTTTGGGGTGGAAGGAGTAAGATCCTTAACGCAATTCAAAAATAATGTGCTCAGAAACTATAGTAGTGAAGAAATCAGCCAGTATCAAATAAATCTAACTAGTTTCGTTGATCTGCGCTTAAAATGTTTCTATGCTTTTACGAGGGGTGGAAGATGGTCATCCTTCAAAGGAGTAGTGCCCCGGTTTAAAGCTCATTAAAGAACTTCAAACTTCTCTGTCGCTAGAAAAGTTATATTTAATGGGGCAAAAGGTTAGCAGCACAAGAGAGCCTATAGGATTTTGTGGGTTAAATTTGTCCTGGCTACTATCTTCTTATTAACCTGAAAAACGGATTAACGCTATCTAAACTATGCCACGCGTCTCTATGTTGTAAATGGTAAGGGCTAAATTACATTATTGTTAAAACAAAGGCGGATTCTTTGCACCATATTTTCCATGACATTTTCCAAAACATCAGGAGTGATTTTGTCGATTTCTTCAATGATGTTTTGTTTCAATTCTTGAATATTATTAGGTTTATTAACGTATACCTTTTCTTTAAGGTATCCTCAGAGGAAAAAAATCTGGAGGGGCAAAATCAGATGATCGTGGTAGCCAAGAAACGTCACCTAAACGTGAAATTAACTGACCAGGGAAGGCTGCTCTTAGTGTTGCCATGGTTTCTCTCGCTGTGTGTGGTGTCGCCCCATCTTTTTGAAACCACATATCATGCATATCCAAATCTTCCAGTTCTGGCAATAAATAATCTTGTATCATTTCTCTGTAAGTGTCCCCTGTTACTGTCACTGTTTTTCCGTCAGCATCCTCGAAGAAGTAGGGACCAATGATTCTCGAACTGGTTATGCCGCACCAGACCGTAACTTTATGTGCATGAAGAGACTGCTCGTGAATTATCATGGGGTTTTCAGCACACCAGAATCTGCAATTTTATTTATTTACGTATCCAGTAATGTAAAAATGGGCTTCATCGGACATGATTAGGTGCGAGGTAAAAGTCGGATTATTTGTTAGTCCAAAAATGCGCGTGCAAAGTTTATTCTTTTTTGATGGTCTGCAATATTTAATTGTTGAGTTATTTGAATTTTGTATGGATGAAGTTTCACTTCTTTTGTTAGGATGCGTTGCAATGATGTTCGAGAAATTCCTAGTTGACTGGAACGTATCCTAGTTCACGATTATGGCTGTTGTTGAACACTGGTTAACACACGCTGAATGACACCTGCATTTCGCACAGATCTCGGTCTACTAGAGCGTTCTTTATCACCTGTAGACCCGGATTCTCTGAACCTTGGTACTATTGCAAGAATGCAATGCCTCAAAGGACTGTTTCGTTGATTAAATGCTGTTCTAAAGTCCCTCTGCACAGTTAAAATTGATCCATTATGTTTTAAATAGGTAGTCATAATTCTTGCTCTCTGTTCTTTGCTGTATCTTGCCATTCTGGTTTAATAATTAGTCGGGTATTATTGTGTATTATATTCTTTATATACGCATTATAGATACACAATAAAAATGCGAGGAAACTTTTGTACTACAATACAACCCCAAGATCTCTTCTTCCATTTTATATATGACCTACTTTTATAACTTAATTAGTTTTTGTGTTATTAATTTTTTAAAATCTAAAGTAACTTTTGGGCCACCCGTTAGTATTAAAAATTGTTAGTACCTAAGAGAATTTCGCTTGAAAATAAGATTTGAGACAGCAGGATATACATAAATACGGAAAATAAAAAATAGATTTTATTAACAATAAGTACGTCACGGTAGAGACTCATCGACTCAAATATAAAATAAGGAAAATGCGCAAAATTTATGAATAAAAGTTTATAATTCTAAAAAGATGCAAAACAAGAATAAGAAATATAGTAATAATGGAATAAATGTTTAATCCAGATATGGTAGCAGCAACCAATAGGAATAATTGAAGTATTGATGATCGATAAGGAACAATTACTGAGCCAGGCCAAGTTGCTAAAATGTTGCATATCCCTAGATTCACAGCTTAAAAGAAAATATAATAATATATAATAATAAAGTTACCCTCTTTCTCTAGTCCAAAATTGGAATAAATACAATTATTATTATATTTTCTTTTAAGCCCTGAATCTAGGGATTAGCAGAACATTAGCAAAATGACCTGGCTCAGTAATTGTTCCTTATCTATCATCAATACTTCAATTATTCCTATTGGTTGCTGCTACCATATCGGGATTAAACATTTATAATTTTCAAGGTCCTCCCAAGTTAGCCCTAGATTTTTTGGGGGGCCATAACATCATTACTATTCGGCCCATTCTAACGAAATTTGAAACCCTTATGTTGTTTATGTTGTTTTACATTCTTTTTCCAATGATATAATTAGATTAAAAGTTTTGAAGGTCGTAAGGTCATAAATTAGAATAAGCGAGAGCTCGTGACTTTGGTCAGCAGACCTTGTTTTGTTTAGTATTTTGGTGTTCATGTTATTTTCACGATTTAGTTACATTCTTTATGCACATTCAGCTAGACAGGGCTGCTAAATATACTTTCCCTCAATAGAGTTACACATTAACTTTTGTCTAAAGAACTTTGTTCCAAAGAAACTTTGGTCTAAAAGAACTTTGGTCAAGAGAGACTTTCGTCAACGAGTACATTCCTTGAGCTGTAAATTTCTGCATATATGTATTCCGCATAATGTATATAGACATATATAAATACTTAAATGAATTTAATTTGAGTGGGAAAGTTTTGTAAAAAATGCAATTTTTTAAGCGTTTTTTTAATTATTTTGTGATGAAATAATTACATTAGCTTTGAACAATATTTATTTAGGTTCAATATAAAAGGGGTTTCATATATGGACACGTAGAAAACCTTTTTTTAAACCCGTATTTTTAACAGGTTTGATGGATATTAAATCATAAAAACTGACATCTTCGAAAGAAATTGGGTGGGGGGGCCTTTTAGCCACTCTTTTCGGAAATTGCAACCTTGTGTTAAGGATAGTATCATATTTACTACACATTCGTAGAAAAGGCAATAAATACATTAAAATCAAATAGGCAGCCAGAATATTTATATATTTTTATAAATTATTATTCACGTATGCTGTACTTACATGTATTGTGAAATATGTGCAATGCACGTGCACACCTGTACATGTAAATAGATGTTTCATCAACGTAATTTAAGTTTGACGGCCATAAAAACTCATCCCCAAAAGAGGACCGGCTCCTGGGGCCCTCGGGCCGTCCAGCGATTGTCATACTGACCTTATATAAATTTCATTATCCGGTCGGGAATCCTCACAGTATCATGGAAGGATTAGTGCTGACTAACTAACTAACTAACTATCCCATCCCCTTCCTCACTACCCCCTCATAGACTTTTGCCTTGGGGAATTCGGAGAGGGAAGAGGGGGATTTGTGGACTATTTTAAATAGAAGATATATATGAATTCTAAACAAGACTTCTTTTTGCCTCACAAGAAAGCAGTCTTTCCAAATAGGCTTTTAATCCAACTTTCTTCCGGAAAAATTTCCAAGTCAATTTAAAAGACCTGAGATGACAATTGAAAGATTAGTAAAACGGGGCTACTGATCCGTTTCCAGATAAGAGGTCAAATATGAGAAGATTACCACTTAGTGGGTAATTAGCATAAGGGTATAGTCGGTCAAAATTCTCTCTCCGGAAGTTCAGTATGCCCAATGATAACATGCCTGTTCATAAAAGTGTCATTATTTTCTTTTCGAGTACCACTCCAAGTCCACACCAGTAGCATGCTGAGTCAAAATAACATCTTAATCTTGTGTTTACTCGCATAAATAGTTGATTTCTAAATTTAATTATCTCGTTAACCCATAATGGATTGTGAAAGTAGTTTTGTGAAAAAGAAATCTATACTATTCATGTTGAAATCCATCGGGAAATTCCCCCTTCTTATTTTTAATTTTTAACCAAACAAGACGGAAGAAATTTACTTTAGAATGTTGTCGGCCCTCCTTGCTGATTGTATCGATCGTTATGGATTGCAAATTGAAGTATCAGATGTAAGTGTTGATTTTGAAATGGCTGCGTGAAAGACTTTTTTGCGTGTTCTTGTTGAAATCACCATACATTTCTGTTCTTAATCATTTGTGCCAAACTACTTGGGGAAAACTACAACAATTGGGTCTTTCTAGGCTTTATAATAATGATGAAGAATTTTCCCTATTTTGCAGAAAGGTTAACGCTGTAGCATTTCTGCCTGTTGCTGATATACCTAAAGCACTTGAACTTTTGCAACGAAGTGTACCTGACGAAGCTCTTCCTTTCATCAAATATATATTGAAGAAACTTATATTTTAGGCAAGCTTAGAACAAATGGAAGGCGCGCTAAAGCTTTGTTCACCCACACCTGAATGGAATGCTTATGAACTGACTCTACAAGGTTCCTCTCGTACAACTAACTGTTGAAGCTTGGTATAGAAGATTTGGTGTTTTAGTACAAGCCAAACCAAATATATATATATATATATATATATATATATATATATATATATATATATATATATATATATATATATATATATATATATATTATGTTATTGATGCTCTGAGGAAAGATGAGAATGTAATTAGAACAAGAATTTTGCAGCTAGAAATAGGAGTAAGCCCGAGGAAGAAAAACTTCAATGCTGAAAGAAAAGAGAGACGAAACATGAATATCGTAATAGAGTACAGCAATCGTTCTATGAAGAATTACCTTCGGAATATTGCTTATAACCTGGTTTTATTCTGAATGTTTTTTTAAAATAAACTTTGTGAATTTCATTAAAAACGAATAAATTTTAGATAATACAATTTTTTTTTAAATACCTAGCTGTAAGACTTTTTTGACGAAAGTTCCTTCAGACTAAATTTCCTTTAGACTAAAGTTCTTTTAGACGAAAGTTCATTTAGACCAAAGTACCTTTAGACTAAAGTCCCTTCAAACCAACGTTCTTTAGACGAAAGATCTCCAATTTATATTTATATATCACACCTTATAGTTCATGAAAGAACTGGGCTTTCGAAGAATCCCACTAAAGCGTGTTGTTTTAACAGATTGAGGCTGACTCTGATGCGGGTATTGCAAGGGTCAACAGTGCCCTCAGACGTAAATGTATGGAGGGTTTTATTCGTGAGGTAGGGTTGCCCGTAAAGGGGTGTCGGACGAAGGCGTTTAAGGTCTCGCCGTCGAGTTTGCTCTTACTCCCAAAGTTCTTACGGGAAATCCGTTTATAGGCTGAGTTCGAAAGTTAACTCAGTTATCAGTGAGTTAAAAGAAGGAATCGAGAGGAAAATGATGTTTAGTAGTCTTTATTCTTGGCTTAGGTCTACCTTAATTTGGGCAAGCGGGATAGTGGAGTCTTACTCGGCTTTGTTGTAAATTCCCCTCTGCGTTAAATAGTTGGGGATATGACGGCTCGATTTAAGGACGAGGAAATGAAGCGTGACGCTAATAATAAACAAGTCAAATATGAGAATAATGACAAATGAATAATAATAATGAGAATGTTTCAATCCATCTATTTATACCACCTTCAATTAAGATGGGGTGACTTCTTTTCTCCAAATCTGGACGCAGGGCGGAGCATATAGCGTCAGAAGTATGTTCGTTTGTTTATTTGTTGAGACTGCTATGCAGAGTCAAAAGGTATGTTTGTTTCAATGTAGACACATTTGGCAGCACCTGGGCTGGCAACGATAGCGAGGTGATAGTAAATTTGACTTGTCGTTTCGCAGTTCCACGTCAACTTTAGCTGGTCAAACCTGACTCCGTTCCGTCTTGTATCGAGACCTTTCATCTCGCAGCTGTTTCCTCGTGTGTATGTTTGTGCATTCGCGTGGGAAACTCCAACTATTTGTTCGCCTTTTTACATTCATTTTTTCTTAATACGTGTACAATTGTAATTTAACTTTATATAAAAGTATTTCGCTTTATTCTACACTAGTTCATTGCTACTACATGGCATATTATTTCAGTAGTTAATATGTACGATTTCAAAATTTCATAGGTCCAAAAGGATTATCATTTGTGAGTTTCCTCGTTAAGCCTACTTTACATTGCAATTCGGGCTTGGCTACAGACGAAGAAATGGCACTTACAGAAAAAGTAGAACCGAAGGTGTTGTTGTGTGGTTGTTCTCTCAAAGTGACGGTTTTCAAGGCAGCAGCGTGTTGAAGTTGGTTCGCCGAAGACGGGGAGATCGAGAACGAGACTTTCTTGAGGTTGTGGAGAAGTCATTGGTAAGAGAGGTGTAGGTTGCAGAATTTGTTAAGAAAGAGTACGTTTAATAGAGAGGATAGAATTAATTAAAAATACACTCTTTGCAGGGACCTCTGTACCCTTTAAAAATGCCTGTAGAAGTAGGAAGAAACACGCTGTTCGTGGTGAACATCGTTGATAAGGGCAGGTTTCAGGCGCCCCAGAAACAATATCTTGCTTGGTGCCACCCACCACGCCACACAAGCAAATTTCCTCGCATGATTGGTTGGGAGCGACTAGGTCTGCAGTTTTCGGCGTGTATTAAGACATTCGAGAGCCGCTTAAAATGAATTACTTTGTATATTATTACTAGTTTCATTTTTCGCTACACTACTTCAGCCATTGATTCATTCGCGACTTTCATTTAGCTTTTACACTCAAATCGGGATACGGGAGTGTAACTTAGCTCAATTCGTTCAATTCGTTCAATTCTTTCAGTCGTGCTTTTTAACCATTTCAGTAAAAGTCGAACACTGTATGGTGGTTGGTCGTCAGAGGTTGTGGAGAAGTCATTGGTAGGCTGCAAACCCATTAGAGTGATTTAATTGGTTTTCACCACTTTGACACCCGTGTTATAGTTTCATTTAAGAAGGATGAAAAGTTTTGCTTCATTATCATAATTGGTGAACGTGCAAGATGATTATTTTTTAATAAAGGTCCTCCTGCAAAGACTGTGTCTTTAATATCCATTTGTCAAGAGTAACATAGTGTTACCCAAATGCGTCACGACTCTACATAATTTTCTGGTGGTCTTGGAATAACGTTAGACTCACTCTCACCCAAGATCAATGAAGCAATCACCAAATATCAAGGGTTCGCAACAGCCATGGTAAGCCTAGTTTTTGTCCGAATTTCAAAGTGATCACGCATTTCGTGGCTCATGCAGTGGAAATTCTCTTTCACCAAGAGATAGTCACCAACGACTTCCAGAAACTGGAGTCATTGGTATCGGCACTCCTATACTTCGTAATGGACGGAATATCACCACTTCTCAGTGAGCTTGGCAATTTATCTTGCATATGCCCCGCTCAAAACTGCATTCCTTGAGCGCTTCACCCATCTACCCTCTAACCGCTCAAAAAATGGATATCCTCGCCAGATCCAACGAGCTCCCTCATCGACATCCCGTCGACCTATTGCGGAAGTTACGGGACACTCTGAATGATAACATGAGCCAAGAGTTCCTTCAGGAATCCTCCGCCCGGTGCCTTCCATCACACAATAAAGAGGCGGAGGGATTCTTGTTTCCCGAAACCTCCTTGGATAAACTGCCACCGTTCGCTCGATAAGACCAGTTATTAAATGGTGACTTCTGAAGTGAATGACCTAATGCAAAGTTCTCAACTTTCCCGAAGACTATCGAAGCTCGAACAAGCCAGAACCTCATCTAGGAGAAGATCTCTTTACGGCCGCCTCACTACTCCCACCCTGTACTGAGACTAGGTGGGCTCACTAGTGCTTCCCCGTATATCAGTACAGCCAAGCAAAGTCCTGGACGGGAGAATAAACCCTTGCCTACACGTCAAACATCCCCTCACCGGCAGGAGGTTTCTCTTTGAACACCAGATCCATCATTTCAATACTTCCGGCCACGTAGGCGGACCAACAATAGGAAGAATCGCGCATTCCTCTTCAAATGACGGCACTATAAATAACACTCAGAACATTTGATGGGAAAAGAGAGAATTTTGAAATGAAAGAATAGCTACCTGCGATGTATATGCATATTATGTTGTATTTTTACTAATTAATTAAGTTTATCGTGAAATACCAAAAAAATAATTGAGTTAGCGCAAAAAATGCGGTTTTATGGCTCGGAAATGGTTGACTCAAACTGACGGAATTATACTTTCTAAATATGACTTTAATTTGGACAGGTTCAAGAGCCAAAATATTTTGATAGGGTAGCTATCAAAATAAGTTTTGAATAGGCAAGATCAGTAGCGGATCCAAGATAAACGTTTGGGGGTCTAACTTGATTTCCTCCTTCTGAGAAGTCCTAGAAAAGGGCATTGAACATTAAAAATGGTTATCTTACACAGGATCGATAAAAAATAACAGAATATTACACGGTATAAGCATTAACTATCAGATTCAATGTTTTTTAAACACATCAGAAAATTATGAATTGTAGTTTTTTGAGAATTTCCTGTATTTTAGACATGTATCATAAAAGGTACATCCGATCACAAGGGCTTAAAAAAAAGTGTCTTTATATATCTTCTATATTATTACACAACTCTTTCTGAAAATCAGATAAAAGTATGACTAAAACATATATACAAACATAAATGGGTTTGAAATTTGAGGTGGGAGCTTCAGCCCCTTGACCTCTACCCCCTGGATCCGCGCCTGCTGCAAGATATAGGGTAGATAGGGGCAAAAGGCCTACCCGGAGCAAAAAGCCTTTCTGGCTCACCTACTGCACATGCGCAAAAATGATCAACTGAATATGGCAACATTAACTCAGTGTAAGGGAAGTTCTTGTGTGAAGAGGCTGTGTCACCAGTTCAACTTAGCCAAAGGGTATGTATAATTATGGTTTTTTAATGATAATAATCTAATATTTCATAAAATTTAATTCATGAAATGAGATGGTTCTTTGTCTGCAATCTGTCTATAATGTTGTAGCTTATACAAATAGCCTAGTATCTCTTAGAGTTTTAGTGATTTATTTGCAATATATTTTCACAATGGCTTCTTGAATGCTACATGGATCTTAGGGGCAAGAGGCCTACCTACTTGTTGAGGCAAAAGGCCCAGGGTGGGCTTTTTGCCCTGCTGTAATTGTAAGCTATAAAAGGCCTATTGATTAAGCTATAAATTGAGGTACATAAGTAACCAAGCTTTGTTTCTTTCTTTTCAAATTAGGCTTAATGCAGGATGGTAGGGACATACAAGCGGAAAAAAATAGGGCATCCTACAGTGACGATGACCTAAGAAATGCTGTTGTAGCCATCGCAAATGGAGCTTCTGTTATGAGAACATCCAGAGAGTACAAAGTTTCGGCCAGAATTCTGCATCGTCACAGAGATGAAAAAGTGAAAAATCCAGGGTCAACTACATTTGGATCATTCAAGAAAACTTTCAGTGAGGAGCAAGAACATTAACTTGTGAATCTCCTAAAAAAATGGAAAGTTTTCTCTATGGATTTTCTGAAAAACAATTAAGGCGTTTAACCTATGATTATGCTGAAAAACTCAAAATTGAACACCAGTTCTCCAAGGAAACCAAAATGGCTGGGTCTGATTGGATTCAGAGTTTTCTGAAGAGAAACCATCTTTATATTAAAAAGCCAGAAGAGACAAGCATGGCTAGAGATACAGAGTTCAATAAAGAACAAGTCAATAATTTTTTCTACATTTGTGAAAATGTTTTGAAAGATGTGAAACCCTCCTCTCTCAACATTTGGAATATGGACGAAACAGGAATTTTTGTTTGTGCAGACACCTGGTAAGATAGTAGCATCAAAAGGCAAAAGATGTGCTGGAAAAATCACCACTGCAGAAAGAGGTAAGAATATTACAGTTGTTTGTGCTACTATTGCTGCTGGGACTTACATCCCACTAATGTTCATTTTTCCAAGAAAAAGAATGGTCCAGACGCTGATGAAAAATGCTTCACCTGGATCTATTGCTGCTTGCACTGAATATGGGTGGATTGAGGAGGGCTGTTTTATAAACTGGTTGACTCATTTTATCAGTGTGGCAAAGGCATCCAAAGAAGATCCTCACATTTTAATCCTTAATGGCCATCATTCCCCCAAAAACACTAGCTGCAATCGATTTAGCCAGGGAAAATGGTATAATTATGATCACACTTCCCCGCCAGTGCACCCATAAGATGCAACCTTTAGATAGAACATTTTTCAAATCACTTAATGCAGCATACAGTCAAGCCTGTGACTCATTTATGTTTTCAAATAAAGAAACAAAGATAACAACCTATGACATGGCAGAAATTTTCTCAACTGCATAAAACAGAGTTGCAACAGTTGACAAAACAGTAAATAGCTTTAAAGTTTGTGGATTGTGGCCACTGGACAAAAACATATTCTCTGATGATGACTTTGTTTCATCAAATATGATTTAAGCAGGTGGCAACAACAAAGATCCTTTGGAAGGACCATCTGGCCTTCAGGCTCCATCTAGGCCTATCTCTGAACATTACCCTCTTGCTGTAGATGAAAATGACCAAGAGCCAAGCAGTCCACCAAAATCTCCACCTAAGGTATTAAAAAGCTTGATATCAAGCCCAAAAACTTCAAACCACCCAATAACAGGAAAAAGAAAACATAAGCAAGCTTAAATTATTACCTCAAGTCCTTTCAAAAGGCAAACTGAATTACTCTCTCATAAAAAGAAGGCCAAATCAGCCCTGAAGAATGCATTCACATCGAAAATGAAGAATCAAGAAAGAAAAGAAGTCAAGAAACAGATCTTAAAAACGAAGAAGTTAAGGAAAAGAAATCCGGATGACCTCAGTGACTCGGAAGAGGAATGGCCTTGCCTTAATTGTCTAGAGCCATACAAGACAAGTCGTTCAGGACAAAAGTGGGTCCAGTGTTTGGCCTGCCCAAAGTGGGTTCATGTAAAGTATTCATCAGGAGATCCTAGTTACTACTGCCCCAATTGCCTGTCCGATTACAGTGATTAGGAGTGAACTATTTTTGGCATTTTTATCATGAGGCATGGCCTAAGTTATCTTACATATTTTTTGTAGCTAAGTACCAAAGTGAGTTTTGTTTCAATTGAAAATTAATTTGTGTGTGGCTAGGGCAAAAGGTCAAAATTAGGCTACTATTTTTTGTAATTTTTATAAAGGGAAATGGTCTTTGTTTTCATTAATATTTTTGTAGCTAGGTACCAAAGTGAGTTTTGTTTCAATTAAAAAATTAACTTCTGTTTGTTTTTCGTGGTTAGGCCAAAGGGCCCATATGAAGGATATTATTTTAGTCATGTTTATTATGCGGAATGCCCTATGTTTTCATACATATTTTTGTAGCTACGCACGAACGTGATTTTTGTTTCATTTGGAAAGTGATGTCAGTTTGTTTTTTGTTTTTTTGTGGTTCGAGCAAAAGGAACATATTAGGCCCATGGAGGCTACTACTATTTTTGTCATTTAATTATGAGTCATTGCCTATGTTTTAATGAATATTTTTTTAGCTAGGTACCAATATGATTTTTCATTCAACTGGAAAGTAATTTGTATAATTTTTGTGGTGGGGGCAAAAGGCCCATATGTAGGCTTCTTGCCCCAGCAATGGGTCTTAAGGCCTATTTACACATTTTGTGAATTTTGTATTTTTTCGCAACTTTCTTTAAACTGTAAAAGAATATTTCTTTGTTATAATATGAGGAAATACTGTCAGTGCATCATTACAAAATTACACAAATTTTGAATAAATAGTTTACTTTTTATGAATATTTTTTTATTAAGGTGGGCTTATTACCCCACTCTACCCTAAATACGGGAATGTAAAAAAAATTATTAATAATACGTCGCGATGGAGACTCTGTAGTGTTAAAACTATATCGTAGGATGGAATGAGAATCAAAGGTATCTAAACATGAGGACTTTGAAGTTTTAGGAAATCTTATAATGGGTTCACACTTTGAAGCGGTCTAATTTGAACTCAGTTTGTTAATTTGAAGGCCTTAAAGAGTAATTGATTGTTTTGTCGTAATATTAAAGGAAAATTTTCTATTAATTCCTTGTATATTATCGAATAGCAATTGTAGGACTTTATAATAGGGCAAGAATCTGTAAAATGACTTAATGCAAGTAGAGTGAATATATTTAATTTTTTGAGAACTAATTAAATGTATAAAAATAATTCGAATTGAAATGTCAAAATACCGCATGTATGAAGGCCGTTTATGCAAAGAGGGAGCTAGGAGGCGCTTAAGGTTGAATTCTCTAATCAAGAAAAGACATCTGAAGAACTTCCAAGTTCCCACCGAATAAGCAATATTGAATCCACCACAGATTCCTTTCCCTCTGAGGAAATTTCTAATCACCTTTACCCAGCCTACGATCAAGCAAGAAGAGATAGAGCTTTCTACCATTCGGGAGTCAATGTTTCGTGAATACCAGACACTCCCAGCAGAAGCAAACCACAAAGCCGAATCAAGAAACCCATTTGGCTGCCCCAAGAGTGGTACTAAAACTCGGGGACAAATCACCCTTTGTAATCACGCCACTCCCTAAGAGCTTACACAGTCTACCAACCTATAACTCAAAGACTCAATTGTAAACTAAGGGATCGCGGATGAAATTAATGAATAAAATTTGATAATTTCAACGGTTAATGGCACCACGGGCAAATGTACTAGCTTTGTCCACAGTATCGATTCGAGGACCGAGTAGAAACAATTGGTCAATCAAAAAACGCCACAAAAGTACTACTTTAAAATTATGAACATCTATTGGGAATAATTTTGAGTAGTTATTATTGGCAATCAATACAAAGAAATGTATTATAAAAAGGCTAAAGAGAGCTCTGTTCCAAGCCTCCTCTATAAATATGATCATAGGATGAATAGGTATTGGATATTAATAAAAATAAATAATTTATTGATAAAAGTTCAAGATTTCCTAACGTAACCCATATGAAATATGGAAAGATGATACGCAAGCGATTTCTTCTTTTTATAAGACCAAACAAGGATCATACATAGATTGAGAAAGAAGGAAGAAAGAGATAGCAAACAGAATAAAAATAATAGAAACTTATTTACCCGTTAAAGAATGAGAAATAATAGATTAGGTTCAAACCTATGACATCGAATGCTCTTCGCTTTTCAGGCCCCTGGCTAGCCACTAGGCTACCATCTCCAATAAAGGATACTTCAAGTGAGCTTATAAGCAGAACAGTGTAGATGCTTTGAAAAGAAATAAGAAATATCACAGATATAAATAAAACAGAACTGTATGAACATTTTGTTTTTAAATATCAGGGCTGGGAGTCGAACCCAGGCGTCCCGATTGCCGGTTCAACCTACTTGCTCTACCGGTTGTTTGCTCTACCGCTAAGCTACTAGGCACAGCAAATCACCCGCAGACTTTGTCTTTGCTCTTTCTCTGTGTGTGATATGGATAGTGAGCCTTTAATTTATGAGCGTGTTGGAGATATGGTCTAAAAATCCATTGGAAGTATCTTATATCCTGGAGAGATTTGGGGTTTGATAAGGTGACGCTTTGGGCAGATTTGATTTTCTGTGCCTAGTAGCTGATCGGGAAAGCAACTGATACCTGGCAGAGCTAAGCACGAAACAGATTATGGTTAATTGATGGGGCTAAGTTTTTCCTTAATGATTTAAGTTAAGTTTTAAAACATTAATAGACTAATTAACTTTCGTTATATTTACCTTCCGTTTACTTAAGCCCGTTAAACTAAAAAATAATTTAAAGTACATCAGTATCTCATTCCCAGTTTCAATGTTTAAAATTTCGGTAACTGTGCCGAGTGCGCAAGAATGACAGAGTGGTGCTCTCAGTTTGCGTCTAGCAATAAGGAAGAAAAGTTGTGCGTGACGGTATGGCGGTGTTAGACTGTTTCGAAATGAAAACAGAAAAATACTTGCAATCCAGTGCGTGCTTTTTTTAATTATTGCAATAAAAAAATTTCATGCCAATTTGTGTCAAAAGTTTCATAAATAACATATTTTGTAAGTAATTAACTAATTATGCCATATATAGAACTTGAATGCGTTGACATCGCTGATGCTGAAACCATCTCAACAGGGAGAGGCAAGCCTCAATAATTTCAATCAGCACAAAAAAGAGTTCCCACCAAGCTAATTTCTTATAGTTTGAGGAGAACATCAAGGCAGGTTCATCTCGTGGTAAAGCGGCAAAACACACGCAGAGATTTTCTTATGCTTCCAGGAGCAGCAGTCTTTTCCATACCCTGGTGCTAAGAAAGCACGACAGCTAAGTATTGGCGAGTCTCTTGGGCATCAATCCCAGCAAGAGCCCCACATCACGGAGGAAGCTGTGCAGGCGATTCGCTAAATCGCATATTGACTTGAAACAGTAATTAATCAGGTAATAGTCATATGTTTTGCAATCTTTATCCCCAATACTAAGAATGCCATTTTCATATTGCTTATACTTCTAGACGGTATGTCCTATTTCAATATATTTAGTATTGATAAAAAATAATACCAATAGATCAATACAATTTGATAAAATATCTCGTTTATAAGGATGGCTTATTCCTATAGTGATATTTCGACAATTCTGTTATAGTGAGGTCATAATAGTAGAGTGAGTGTTGCTACCTTAATAGAAGGTATCGTGTACGGTATATTTATACTTGAGTTACTCTATATCCCCAAATTTACATTTCAACTTTGAAAATTAAAATATTTAAACATATGATTAAAAAAAAATCACACTTCTTGGCGATGTTCCCCGTGTGTAGGCCACCATAGCTGACTGCTGGTCTGCCCAAGTGAAAGCTTACCTGGACATGACTGTCTACTGGTTGGGCTCCACCATCATGTTGAAGAGGCATAGACTGCTCACGTGTATTAGTCTGACAGGCCTATCATTCCTATGATGTCTTTCCACAGGCTATAAATCAGTATCCACTTTGAATTCCACATTCATAATAAAGTCACGAGGTTAGATTTTAGAGTTGATATTCTAATTCTATTAATATTAGATTATTGTTTTATTTTGTATTACTTTATTAGTTCTATTAACAATTTGTATCAGAATCGTATTTAAAAAATGTATATTAATTTAATTTATAAATTATTTTTTTATTTTTAATTATAGTACTCATTTTATAACTTCAAATGTCCTTCTATTTCAGGATAACAACAGACAATGGCAGTAACTTTGTGAAAGCCTATGTCCATCTTAGAGCAGATGCTGACACAATGCTGGTGGCTCAGTATGTGGACGACCACCCTGAAAGTGGTGGCGTTGTCTTAATTGTCCTGCTGGATAGATCCGTTGACGAACTCCAGCAAGAATTTGAGTATATCTTCCTGACTAGACTACCTGGCTGTGCCTGTTATTGACCCTGGGCCTGATGATGTCGACACCATAGTTGACAATCCCATCAACCTGCGCGCCCAGCTGAGGTGTGCTAATTACACATTTTCTCCAGTGGCCATTAAGGATGCCGAGGCTGCGATGCTGAGTGCAGCATTCAAAGTACCTTATAGTGCTGACAGACTCTACTATGAGGTGGGAAATGGGTTGGTTATCCCCAACACGACGAGATGGAAGGCCACCTTTGACTCTGTAGTATTCTTAAACACTACTCTTGAGCATAAGAGTCCTGCTCTCTACAAGGTCATGGCCCCGTTGAAATTCAATAGCTTCAACAACCGGGATTTCGGCTTGCTGAATAAGTCTGAAAAGGTAATAAGTTATTAACACTAGAACATCCAAGCGGTCAATTTGACCGCATTTTGATTTTTAAATGCACTTATCTCATATATTTTTTCCTCAACAAAATTGATATTAAATGACTTTTCCTGATATATGATGCAGTGTATTGGGCTTAAATATTTCAAAAATTACTCTTATAGCTTTTGTTTTTGACATGCTATACCTGAAACGACCGAGCAGTCAATTTGACCGCATGTTTTTTTCGGTACATAGACTTGTGAGAACATGCTAATTCCTGTTGAAACGCGTCAAACGCTGATACAAAGCGTTACGTGATAGCTTCTCAGTCGTTGCTTGATCTACTGGCGTGCTGCAAGCATGTCTAAAGGATCACTTTTTCTGATAGTGAAATTCTGAATGTTTAGAGAACAATTCCTCAACGTGACTCTGAAGCTGATAGTTTATCTGACACCAGTGAATAGGATTATACTCCAAATATTATCCAAAGTTCATCGTCTGAGTCTCAAGATGATGCGATGCCAAATAGTGAAAGTTTGGAAAGACGTGGAAGATTTTTAAATACTCTTGTGCACGTAGGACCTTCGTCACTGGTTACTGATGTTTTGGGTGAGTAAAATTTATTCTATTTATTAGCAGCTTACACATATACATAATGGAGCAGATATTTGTCTGTCCGTTTGTCTGTCTGTCCGTTTGTTCCATATATACAAACTTCTTCGTCACTTCGCCCCCTACAACTAGTTCAAAACTATGATGCCCGGCTCCTCCTTCGCCGCCCCCGGTTCTCTCCTTCGATGCCTCTGTTACAGGAGCTACACTGGTTACCTACTCGCTTCCGTACCCACTATAAAATTCTTCTCATCACCTACAAGGCCCTAAACCTCGAGGCTCTACTTTATTTCTCGTCTGCCCTCTCCCGTCGTCAAACTCCTCGCGCACTCTGGTTTAACTCGCTCCCCTCCTGAACACTCCTTGTTCTGCCCTCTGCTTGATGGGAGACCGTTCCTTCTCAGTTTGTGCTCTTAGACTCTGGAATGCTTTTCCTGCCGTATTCCGATCCTCTTCCTCCCTCGCTACTTTTAAACGTCTCCTGAAGACTCATCTCTTTGGAATGGCCTTCTCTCCCCTGTAAACTTTCTCTACACTCGCTACTCAACCTGCGCTCTGGAAGGGCTAACAGCTCTGAAGGGCGCATTATAAATACCTATTATTATTATTATTATTATATATATATATATATATATATATATATATATATATATATATATATATATATATATATATATGTGTGTGTGTGTATTTAGTAATATATAGGTACCTATATATGTATACCAGCAGATCCGGTCGATCATTCGTATACAGTATATATAGTGAATATAATATATTATACGGTATGTATATATTATATAATGGGACATTACCCCCAAGCTAGCGGATCGGTCTAGTAAGGCAGCATCCACTAGTTATTATAATTGATAGTAGTAAACTTTATTTTATGAAAATAAGATTAATTCGTTTGTTTCGATATTTTATTCGTATACAGTTCGGAAAACTTGATTTTTCATATATTTTACTGCTATTATTACAGCTTCTCTTTTATTATAATATAGAAACATTCTGAATTCAAATTTAAGCCTGATAGAATCATTCCCATATTACTTTCAGAGAAGAAAAGAGGACGTGGAACGAATGAAAGCATTCAACGTGCTGCAACAGTAAGATTAGGAGAAATTGGTACAGTTCTCACCGGCAAGGATGATACACAGTGGGAAATTATTGAACCAAATAAAAATGGCACAGGAAGATTTGGAGCTCAAAATATTCTTCGGGAATTACCTGGGCCTACACCACTTGCAAAACCACAAATTATTGAAGGTTGATGATTGATGATTTCATTATCAAGCACATACAAAACTGTACTGAAACTGAAGCTCGCAGACAATTACAATGTGACTCTTGGACTATATCATGTGAAGAAGTTTATGTCACTATAGGCATCATGATTGCACGAGGAGTTCTTGCTAAAGGACAATCAGTGGAACATCTCTGGTCAAAACAATGGGGTGTTCCATACTTCCGCAAATCAATGACACGAATGAGTTTCAAACAATTTATGAAATTCATCAGATTCGATATACGATCAACACGATCTTCTCGATTGAAAACAAATAAATTTGCTATGGTATCCCAAATTTGGGAAAGATTCATTGGGAACTGCATTTCTTACTATAAATCAAGCGGCAATATAGCAGTGGATGAGCAGTTGTTCCCATGGGAGACTAGGTGCCCATTCACACAATATATTGCCAGCAAGCCTGATATGTTTGGTATCAAATTTTGGTTAGCAGCCGATGTAAAGTCTAACTACTCTGTGAATGGATTCCCTTACATTGGAAAAGACCAAGCTGGTCATCCAAATCAACCACTCTCTGAATACGTGGTTCTCCGTTTAATAGCACCATACATGGAAAAAGGTAGAGATGTGACGGCTGATAACTTTTTCACATCAGTAAAACTAGCTGAAAAACTACCGGCAAAAGTACGAGCATCGTGGGTACAGTAAATCGTATTAAAAGAGAAATTCCACTAATTGTAACCATTTACTATCCATGGAAAAATTATTATATGTGTAAAAATGTTTGAATCATTAAGTTATTTACCTACTGTTAATGAAAAGGAATAGCATTTCTTGAAATTAAATGAATTGCATTTAGTTTTTTGATTAAATACATTTTTCCTTACTTTATAATTATATCAATGATTTATGGAATGTATCATTAAAATTTGATTTAAAATATATTATTTTCTTATCCCATATTGCATATATGACTGATATGTCAACAAAGATATAAATATAAGGGTATTAAAAAAAGCGAGAAAGTGCGGTCAAAATGACTGCTCGGTCGTTCTAGGTGGTGCAACTTTCCGGACTTTCTAGTTTTAAATTAATAATAAAATTAATATTGACATTTACATTATTCTATTTAGCAATGTATTCTTTACTAGTATGTTTCACTATAAATTTTAATTTCTAAAATTTACTAAGTTACTAATAACTAATATTTGATTGCTTTATTTCTCGCTAGCAACAGTTGCTACAAGGGCTTTCAGTCTCAAGTACTTGAAGTCAAAAGACCTCGTCTACCATTGCCCCTTGTTCGATGCACTTTTGGCAGGCATAAACAAAAGGTTTTGGGATCTCCCGGAGGAGAATGGATATCAGCTGGCTGCTGCCATCCACCTCAAGTTTCGCCTTTTGTGGTTGGGGAAGTAGGACAAAATCCAGTTCGCCAAGGTGAGCAAAATCATGGAGAATAAAGTCGAGGAGGCCTTGTCGCACACATGGACAAATTTATCAGCAAAAGTGGGAGCATCACAACGAAGATGAGGAGTATGACCACTACCGTTAGCCAGCAACAAGAGAGCAGCATAAGCCCCAGGTCAATCAAGGTCAAGTCACAGAACTTGGTAAAGACCTGGCGGGAGACCAACTCCAAAGATAGTCTGACAGATGCTGCTTTCTTGAGAGAGCAAGTGTTGGCTGCTTTTTCATCAGATTCAACACAGCCACGCCCTCTAGTGTATTGAGCTGAAATATTTCAAAAATTACTCTAATATCTATTTTTATTTGACATGCTATACCTGAAACGACCGAATGGTCAATTTGACTGCATGTTTTTTACGGTACAGAGACTTGTGGGAACATGCTAATTCCTGTTGAAACGCGTCAACACTGATATAAAGGGTTACGTGACAGCTTCTCAGTCGTTGCTTGCTCTACTGACGTGCTGCAAGCATGTCTAAAAAAATCACTTTTTTCTGATAGTGAAATTCTGAATGTTTAGAGAACAATTCCTCAACGTGACTCTGAAGCTGATAATTTATCTGACACCAGTGAATAGGAGTATACTCCAAATATTATCCAAAGTTCATCGTCTGAGTCTAAAGATGACGTGATGCCAAATAGTGAAAGTTTGGAAAGAAGTGGAAGATTTTCAAATACTCCTGTGCACGTAGGACCTTCGTCACTGGTTTCTTCTCCTTTGGCAAGGGTATCTTGATGACCAAGCGATTATTCCTGTCTTATGAAAACATTCTCATGCAACTTTTCATGAAGGGGAACATATATCGCATGGACAAAATTAGGAATGGGAAGAATAGGAAAACAAAAACAAATTATGTTTCCATTGTCTATCGTGTTATTCTTTTTATTTATTTCTTGTTATTGTTTTTCCTTTTATTTCATTCGGCTGCTTTATGATTTTTTTTATTTAAAGTTTTATTTACTTTTGGCGTTTAAAATTTTGGCAAGTTTGGGCAGTTTTCAGATCGTAATATAGCAAAAAAAAATCACGATTTCTGTGCATTATAATAATAATTAACGTTAACACCTTAGCGTTAACTTTCGATACATTTTTAATGGATTAATAAGTAACTAATTTAACTTTTTGGTTAACGGTCTAACGTTTAACAAAGATAATTTTTTCATTAACTATGCCCACTTATAGGGTAGTCGAACGTTTCGTCGCCCGCCGGATGTTTCGTCCCAAGACTGTTTCGTCGCCGGACATCTCGTCGCCAAACGTTTTATGTTTTACTATGAAATTTATTTTGAAATAAAATACATTTGTTTAAAATTCTTTATTTCAAATTTAATTTAATTATATATCGAAAAAATAAAACTTAAAAATTTCACCCCTATAACCTTACAAATTATGAGCAAATACCTTTTATGTATTGCAATGCATCTTTGTTGGAATAGTATTATAATGTAGGAAAATGTACGCTAATGTATGAAGATGAAGATCTTGCAGTTTCTCTACTAACTGGACTCCTAGGTTTGTGAAACCAACATTATGCCACATATACATATATTCTTTGTTTGTGAAATGTACATGTGCTTATATTTGTGTTTGCTTATGTGAGAGTGTGTAAATTATATCTATTATTTTATTTATATACTTATGTTCTGTAATTATTTATTTTTAGTGAAATAAGCCGAACTTTGGAACCTTTCTTAACCTGGGCTACTTTAAATAGTCATCTAAGAAGGTTTTTTTATATTCTTTAACTTACAATTGCACTTTTTTTACTATCTCGTGGCATAATCCCAGCTAAGGCCTGTTGTATTGTCAGTTCTCAATCAGTTTGCTCACTTTTTAATTTTGTAAATAGGCGATGTAAATTTGGATGAGTGGGTGATATATAAAAGGCAAAATTTGTATACGATAAACAAAATAAGTTTAAAACAATGAAGAGTGAGAGACGTAGGAAGTCTCAGTGAGCGCAGCCGCGATAAGACAATTCCTCATCCTCAGTGAGCGAGGTTTGAGCCATATCCAGGCCGTCCTGCTCTCCGTCTCAAATAAATATGAGCCGCATTGTTTCGATTATTAAGAAGAGCAAAAGGGCGGCAGAAACTATTTTACCTCAAAATAATAATAAATATCGCTAAAAATTCTTTAGTTATTATAAAATTAATAACAAATCTAACAGTGATAAAATAAGGCCTTTTAGATATGAAGAGGTTTTGAAATAATCTGATGAGGAAATAGTAGAGGTTCTTAATCATCATTTTTGTTCAGTATTTCCAGAAGACAATCCCGATAGATTAATTGATGATAATTATACCTCAAGGGAAGTCGTGTTGAATACCATTAATGTGAACATGGAAATAATTAAAGTGCTTATATTGGAGTTAAATACTAGACAACATTCATTCCAGGTTACTTAAAGCGGGTGTAGATAGTAATGCAGTAGCTCTTGAGAAGATATATACTAGACCACTAAGTCTGAGAAATACCTAATTATTCGAAATTAGCGAGTGTAGTGCCAATTTTTAATTATGGGTGGAAAGAGGACCCGAATAACTGTAGACTGCTAAGCTTAACTTCTATAGTTTGTAAAATTCTTGAGAAGATAGTTTAGAAGGGGATTTCTGACCATCTAAAGAGTGGTATGTTAATAAATGATGCTCAACATGGGTTAAGAATTGTTATATCATGTTTAACAGATTTACTGAATTTTATGGATTATGTGACTAAACAATTAGATAAGGGAGAGAATATTGATGTAATTTACTTAGATTTTAGCCAAGCTTTTGATAAGGTTACACATAGGAGACTAGTTCACAAATTATAAATGCATGGGATATGTGGTAAAGTTTTGAATTGGATAGCTGAATGGCTGAAAGACAGGAAACAGAGTGCTAGTGGTACTAAATGGGGTGAGGTCACAGCGGAGGGACGTTATCAGTGGCGTACTTCAGGGATTAATTCTAGGCCCATTATTTTTCCTAGTTTATATAAATGATCTTTGGGAGGCTATAAATATTAAAGTGTCAAATCTTTGCTGATGACACTAAATTGGCAGCTGTAGTCAAAGAAGTCGAGGGTAGCTTTAAAGTGCCGAGTGACTTAAATAAGTTATTAGCTTGGGCTCAGAAGTGGCAGATGACTTTTAACAGGAAAAATGCCAAGTTATTAGCATGGGAAGAGGTAATAGAGAATTTAACTATGAAATCGATGGGCATTGGCTGAATTCAGTTGAAGATGAGAAAGACTTAGGAGTACTAGCAGATAAGTCACTCAAGTTTTGAAGGAGTGTATTGAGGCAAAAAATAAAACAAATAGGGTGCTATGATACATTAAGAGCAATGCTAGCTACAAAAGTAAAGAGGTTGTCCATATACTCTACAACTCATATGTCAGGCCAGACCAAGAGTACTGTATTCATGCATGGTCACCACATTTTAGAGATATCAACACGATAGAGTCAGTACAAAGGAGGGTAACAAAATAATACTTTCCCTGACCACCAGGAAAATATAGATAGAGTGAGGATACTAAATATGTTCTCATTTGAAAGAAAGTGTGTGATTGGAGATATGATTGAACTTTTTAAAATATGTTCTGGGATGGATAAGTTGGAATTTTGGCAAGTTATTTGAGTTGGAAGGCAGTAATAGGACAAGGGGTCACCACTTGTAAATTTGAAAAACAAAGGTGCCGGTTCGATGTTAGATGTTCGATGTTTATTTTCACTAACGGAGTGGTAGATTACTGGAATAGTTTGCCACCCGAGACAGTCGGCAGTCCCAATTTAATGTTTTCAAGCACATATTGGATGATTATATGGGCAGGCAGGGTTAACATATTTTTTTTTAGGGAGGGCTGGGTATTTTGGACTTGTTCCTGTGGATGCAGTTTGTGGGAGTAGTTTTGACGGCTGCTGTTGACCTTTGATAGGCTCTTGCCTTGCGGCTTTTTTCATCCATGAAATTATGTTTTGTTATGCTATGAGGAAGCAAGATCCGTTTCGGCACAATTCTTACTATTTACCTTTCACGATGCACCTTTTTTTGCAAAATCCTGTAGAAGTTCTCACAAATTTCGGGTTTTACCAACTCTGCACGCCGACATGTTCTATTAGTATGGTCTAAGTCTAAGCAATGAAATTGGTATCCCCCTCCTTCACTCCTCTCCGCGGTAAAGGAAGGAATGCCTTAACTCTGAGTTTGTTACGATTGAATGTGACAAAGATTGTAGACGTGGGTCTTGATGCTCTATCCTATTTTTTAATTACATGTTCGACCTTGATTCCTCCCTGGTTGGCCAGATCTTCTGTGATGTCTTCTAAGGGGGCAGTTAACGAATTCCATCGAATAGATTACTCCTTTCCCGAAGTTCTTATTAGAATGTTGTGTCACCTGAGCAGCGCAGGCATTGAATGTGTGTAGAGCACTCGAAACCGGCGACTCAAAGACAAGAGATTACGAAAATAAATATATTAGAAACAAAGGGGGATATAACACAGGTTTTAAATAACTTGGATCAGTATGTTGGAAATGTAATAAATGAGTACACGTTTATTTAAACTAATGTGAATTACCACAAAGATGAATACGAAATACAACAGAAAATTACTAAAAGGTTTTAACGCGCAGAGGAAATTCTGAACTTCGAGAGAAAGTAATTATTCTCTGGGAAATGAGAAATAATTTTATGTCTCAATTTAATTACTATATGTGTAAGTTAAGTAAATGGTTTAATTAAGTTAGTAATTTAACAACATAATTTAACGGATGAGAAAAGCCATAAAGGCCTATCAAAGCCAGAGGTGGGCAGTAGATAAATACTGTATTTAAATACATTCATTTACTTAAAATTTTATTTGTAAATACATTTGAAATCATGTATTTAAAAACTTTTTACAAATACTTTACTGATAATAGGTTTATATAGCTGTTAAGAACGTGTAATGCATGTTTTATCTTGTCGAAACTTGTATGACACAAACGGTTGACTGAGTGATCCGGCGAGGAAAGATTACTTGCATCAGTTCAAATTCAGTTAACAGATGTCCACAGTTGTGTTCGGTTGTATAGTGAGAGCGCTCAGCGTTACTTCAACTGCTGCATGGCAACTTAAGCTACTTAGAAAGAGTGTGAAATGGAGGGATTCAACAATAATAAAGACGCGGAAGATAAAGAACAAGTGATTATAGTCATCCTTTACTCGATGGTATTTTTTTTAGAGGGAAGAAAGTAAAGTGTGTGTATGTACATCATGTAATAGCGAAATCTCTGCGGTGAGCAATGCTACTTAAAATCTACGCATTCATTTGAAGCTAAAAATGAATTAAAGCTAAGTATATGATACTTAATTGAATTGACAAGTTTCACTATTTCTTTTTTTTTCAATCTCAAAATTGCTAGTAGCTAACGATAATGTTAAGTAGCGTAGGTTTACCATGCATGAACCTACCTACTTCCTTTTGCAACACTTTTATTTATAGTATATGCTGAGTGAGTTTAACGTGAATTATGGTAACGTGAAACAAATATCTTTCAATTATCTGATCATGTACATTCATCAACAGAGAAAGAATCCTGCTTTGGTGCAAAAAGCGGATAACTACGTGACAGCTCAAAGAAAAGATTAAAAAGTAAAATGTTTAGTATTAGACGATTTTCCTTCATGCAGCGATGTTAAAGTAAAGACATTACCGGAGTGTTTTGCGGTGAATATTAAGAAGGTGAAACAATATGCTGTTGATAAACTGATTGCAGATTTTATCATACAAGGTGTGCATCCCCTGTCAACCATGAAGCAACCAACTTTTGTGAGATTAATTAAAGGTGAGTTCTGAGTTACAAATGTTGTTTACAATTATAGTATTAGTAATACAGGTTAAGCTCTAATAACGACCGAATACTAAAGCGTTCGGATCATTGGTCACTACGTAGGAAGTATAACAACGGGTAAAAAAAAGAAGACATATACAAACAACAGAGGTTAATATATTGTAATAATTTCATGAGAATCCACATATATATATATTCTTAAAATGCACTATCATTTACTAGAAGATATTATTGAATAAAAAATTTCATGAATAATTAGTAAAATTATTGATCGATTATAAGTAGTTATTAGATGAATTCCTATAACGATGTATTTCGTTATAGTAGCAATACCTGTATATCATTATGTCAAACCTAGCATGCCCTCCCGTCAAAAACGTAGGACATAAAACTTGATAATATATATATATATATATATATATATATATATATATATATATATATATATATATATATATATATATGTATATATATATATATATATATATATATATATATATATATATATATATATATATATATATATATATATATATATATATTCATAACAATACTGTAAGTCAATATTTTACTATGTAATTCTGAATATGAATGACAAATAATATATTTATTAATTCCAGTCATATATACCTATAGGATATTCATATAGCTACATTTTATATATAAAATTTTATATGCATACCATTTATTCTCATATCACTGAAAATCAATTTCACTCTCAATAATCATACATTCCACTACCGCAGGTCTAAATCCTCAGTTGACGTCATTTCAAGGCGGACGCTAGGCCGAACTCTTATAGAAGAAGAAAAAGCGATAAGAGCTCTGCTGAAGAATAAACTAGAAAGAACCTCTTACTCGTACTTATGTCTTACTGCAGATATTTGGTCAACTTGTCACCGTAGTTTTTTGGGCGTTACAGTTCATTGGGTATTTTAAGATTTTGCTCTTTAGGAAATATGAAATTGAAAATGTCTTTACAGTTAGGGAGTTATCAGCTCTTGGCTGAAAGCAGACCTATTTGTTGGTGGAATTTATCTCAATTATATTAATATGCAAAATTTATGGAAACATTTATGAGACAAACGTTGGACTGTTATTTCTTTTTTTTCAGCTTGAGGAAGCTTCTCTTGTCCGTCACAGTGGAGCATTGGTATGCGGTCGCTCCAAAGGAGAACATAACTACATCAAAATTGCTGAACATATGGAAAATATAATCAATGAATACGATATCCCCCTGCAGAAAATCACGAGCACCGTCACTGATAATGGCTCTAATTTTGTTAAAGCGCTAAGAATTTGCACTAACTGCTGCAAATGTGTCCACAGATTCAGAAGATGGAATCCAGGTAGGTGAAGATGATCAGGGTGAGCATGAGCTGGAGGATAGTTTATTAATGAAAAGTCCCTTAGATCAGGAAGAAGACCTTTCGTCTGACCCATGCAGCTTCAGCCTACCTAAGCATGTGCGCTGTGCTTCACACACACTAAGTCTCGTCGCCACAACTCATGCCAAACAGGCACCGAAAATATCTTCTTTTGAAAATATCAATCATGCTGCGATGGGGAATTGCTCAGCATTATAGAACAAAAATGGTCGGTAAAATCAGCAGAGATTATGAAAACTGTTATCAACTGTTCATTAAAGGTGCCTTGCATTACAAGGTGGAACTCTATGTTTGATGCATTGTCATTACTTTTAAAACACAAGGACAAATTACATAAACTCATGCCGCCCCTTGAACTACCAGTGTTCAGAAGTCACGAAATTGAATTTCTTAGAGAGTATGTCTCACTTTTAGCTCATATTGCAGTGACAATTAATCGCCTACAGGGAGAACAAACCTGTTTTTATGGAGAATTGCTCCCTACCTTGCTCACTGTGGAGAAAAAGCTGAAGAGCCTTCAATCACGTTCTCTGAAATTTTGCCAACCTCTTCTAAGTGCAGTCACTAAGAGCTTTGGAAAGCGCTACCAATTTTATTTGACCTTGGCAAATGAAGCCAGCGTTACATATACCATTATTGCATCAACAAGCCATCCATTCTTCAAGCTCCGCTGGTTAGATATCAGTATTTCATGGGACAGTTAAAGCCACCAAGAATATGTTAAAAATATTATGATTCAAGTGATTGAGAATTTAGCAGAGGGACCCGAGGCTGAATCATCCAATGGTGTATCGGACAGTGACGATTATTTTGGATTTACAAAACCCACTCAAACACGATCAACCGCAGATTTAGAATTGTTCAGTTACCTTTAGGATTCAAATAAAACACTTCAAAGTTTAAAAAGATATCCAAACATAAAAAGTTATTTATTAAATACAACACTACCCTTCCTGTGGAACGGCTTTTCTCTTTAGGAGGATTGACCTTATCTCCAAAATGGAGTTCTTTATCTGACGAAACATTTCAGCAACTGATATTACCTAAATGTAATGCTGATATAAATAGCTATCTGAAATTTCATTCTATGGAACTTTCTATTTTTTTGTAGCACCTAAGTCCAATTGTCATAAAATCCTACATTAGTAATTATAATATACAATTTGATTTTAATGGATATTTTTTTGTTGTATACCAATGGTTCTTATTGATTGTCATTATATATTATGTATTTAAAATGTATTCAAAAATATATCTAAATATATTTAATGTAGTTAGTATTTAAATACTAAATACTTTAAATGTATTTAGTGCCCACCTCTGGTCGCTACAAGGTATCACTTCGGGGGTCATGTGATAATTGTATGGTACGAAGAAGTTGACCAAGTAAATGTCTGGCTTGGTGGCATTCCTTTCCGTGATGAATTTCGGGAAGTCGGGCCCCAGTCTCTGCACGGTGTTCCTGTCCAGCAGAGTGTTCAAACAGCTGCCTATAACCTTAGTGCGAGTGTACCCGGACTCAGCACATCGTGCGTTCAGGTCTCCCATAAATATCGTAGGTGCCCTTCCCCCGAATATACTCGTGATGGCTTGGTTAGGCAAATAGTCATGCCTTGGAGGTTGGTATCCCGTGGCACCGATCATCTTCCCCAGGCTCATCTCTACCTCAATGATGAGGTAGGACTCTTCTAAATTCCATAGCTGCTCGAATTTTATTCCCTTCTTGACCGCAATGGCTGCACCGTCGTATCGTTCTTGATTATATCACTATCCGTGCTAACCCCGTGTTGCGAAATGAGTATTATATCTGCATCGATGTTTCTGAAAATGTTACCGTACTGCACTCTTTTCGTGATCCATCCGTCGCTTCTAATGCTTAAGATTTTTAAGCTGTCTCTTTGCAGTTTCAATGTATCAATGTCTATTAAGAATGAATTAAAAAGAGATTATACATTCATGTAAAAATGAATAGAAAACAGTGAGGAAAATAGAAATTAGCAGAGAAGAGAAAGTCATTAGCACAAGTAGGAAGATAAAGGTTCCAGGAGATGGTAATGGAGGGTGATCATGCCTATAGTTTTTAAGTATTTTTGGTTTTGTAGTTCCTTTGTTGTTTTTGATTTAGTTCATATATATATATATATATATATATATATATATATATATATATATATATATATATATATATATATATATATATATATATATATATATATATATATAATATGGCGTTCACGCCATTTGTATTCAAAAAGCAATTAATGTCCTTGGATATTATATGCGAATTTGCTATCGTAGTAATAATTACTTTATTAATTACTTTAGTGATGTGCTTAGTGTCTTTGTCTTTATTTTGTATATCTTGTAGTGAGTGTAATTAATGTTTCTTGTTTTTTATAGATGTCTTCTTCGGTGAATTTGGGTCTTCATCGGTAAATTTGGGTCTTCTTCAGTAAATTTGGGTCTTCATCGGTGATTATGTAGAAATCTGTGAGGTTTCACAATTAGGTATTCTTTTTCTTGATCTGGTTGTTCATTTGATTTAGGGTTAAAGACATTTTTATTTACATGTATAGAACGACACTTCTGCTCTGCCACTAAAACCCCGGCGGAGCTTGGAAATCTGGCGTGACTTATTCCTCTTCTGTTCTGCCCAATCATTTGGACAATATCATCGTCCAATTCACGATTAACTATTTCCTGCATATTCCTTGTCCGTTCTTCTATAATAATGTTAATGGGACTTAACCCCGCCTCCCGGTGCAGTTCTTTCTGGCGTCTTCTTTCTTGCCTTACTGTACCTGTAATTAGGTACGCACATTTGTTCTACACCACTTGTAGTTTTCTCTTTTGTGTCTTTGAGACTAAAAAAAGGGAAGAAGCGGGGTATAGCACCATCGATCTTACAAGTGCATTGTATATCTTTTTCTTATTGCTTTGACGAAGATTTCTGAACCTGTATAGAGTCTTGACTGCAGCAGTGGCCTACGTGATTCTTTCTTGGATGTGCTTCTTGTACCCGAATGAGGTCATCTTCATTCTGAGTACATTGCACACCGTGGTGTAGAGATAACGTATATCTCCCACACTGACATCGTAAAATAGTCTCCTGTTTATGGGAACTACTTTGAACTTTTCCTGGTTAGTGCGGATCTTCCACCGGGCCTGGTAGGTGTTAAGATTTTTAATTTCTGCTGCTGTCATATGAGCTTGCCAAGGCGCATCCCTCCATGGGCAAGTGATTATCTGGGTGAAATCATTGGCGAATTAAATGTTGAGGCAAGTGGGGTTTACAGGGGCTAGGACATCAGCGGTGTAAATCAAGTATGGAGTGGGGGGACAGGCGCCCCCCCCCCCTGCGGGAGGGCCGCAGTGAGTGAAAACTTTAGTCTGTCCGTGCACCCTAAACTGATGTACGCTGCTCTCTCCATGACATAGTCACAGAGAGTTCTTTCTAAGTTTTCACTTAGGCCCAGTCGTAAGATCTTGTACTCCATTTCTCGTTGTGACACCTTATCAAACGCCTTTGATACATCCCGACAAACTATTCCACGTAACTCCTTTCCCGTTTTGCTTGGGCTACCTATTCCGAGATGACATTAATCGCCATCTCCGTACTTCGCTTCCTTTTGAACCCGAATTGATGTGGTTTAAAGAGGGAGTTATCCTCTAGGTGAGACACCAGTCTTCTGTTGAGGATCTTCTCGAAGAGCTTCCCGCCAAATACTAGAAGGAAATTGACCGGTAGCTCTCCTTCAACGTTGGGTCCTTTCCGTGCTTAGGCAAGAAAATAATCTTATTCGTTTTATAAGCATCTGGAAAGTATCCCGTGTTCAGACAGGCGCTATATATTCTTCTCATCCCTTTGATGAAATTGGCTGGTGCTTTTCAAAGTTTAGCTTTGTCAGCCCCGATTGTCCTGGGGCTTTTTGTCGGAATTAGAAGAGCGTGCGGAGTAGTTCTTCTTCGGTAATCTGGGCGTCTCCGTCGCGCTGTCTATCCCCCTGGTGGTGAGGATGCGTCTTGTGTATTTGTTCATTCAGCTCGTGGATGATGTTGCTTTCAAACTCTAGGTCATAGTCTTCGTTTTTTTATTCAGTTATACTTAAGATTTTTTCCCAATAACTTCAGAATAGCTCTTCAATTCTTCCTTCTACCGTTTCGATGTTTCCATCTTCCTTTTGTAGCTCGATCTTCTGCTTCTTCTTCCCGGTCAATCCTTTGAGATTTCTGATCTTTTTCCCCTAATCTTTGGGAATTACTTCGTGATTAATGCTCTCGATCGCATCATCCCATCATCTCCATTGTTGTTCAAGGATCAACTGGTTCAGTTCGTCTTTGACTTCTTTACTTCGCTGTATTGAGTGAACTGACGCATTCCTGATGTTGATTTCATACAATAACTTCAGCTCACGGTATAAATCCTTTATTTATTCTGTCTATCTTTAGGTGGAGATGGTCCTATACTCGGATTTAGGGATACAAGCCCTATCTGCGCTGATGAGATGGTTATTGAGGTCGTCGAGTGCCTCGCCAATCTCCTCTTGAAGTATCTCTTCCAAGTCAGGCGAATTGTAGGCCTCGAGAAGTCACGCGTACCGTGTCCAGTCTGTTCTTGTGTATTTCTTTCTGACTACAGCTGGAACCTGTATAGGGTTCCATGTAGTAATTGAACGGCAGCTGAAGATTTGCCAGACACATGTCTGGTTTTGTGGCACTTCCTGCTCTGACAAAGGTGGGGAAGTCGGGGCCTATTCGCAGGGCAATATTTCTTCCCAGGAATAGATCCAGGCTTCTGTCTATACCGTTGAAGGTCCTGTAACCGGATCTTCGGCATCTGGCGTTCAGATCCCCCATTAATATAGTGGGGGCTCTTCTGCCAAATAGGCCAGTGAGAGTGTGAATTGGTAATACATCTCTCCTTGGCGGTTGATATCCGGTAGCAATGACTAACTTTCCTAGGTCGAGTTCGACCTCAATGGTGAGGTAGGATTCTTCTAGATTTCTTATTTACTTGTATTTAATCCCTTTCTTTATTGCAATAGCGGCTCCGTCGAACCGCTCTTGTGAATAATTTGTTATCAACGCATCGTAGTTCCAGATTTTCATTTCTGCACTACACGTGTCGATCCCATCTTCCGAAATTAAGATGACCTCGGCATCAATTTCCCTGAATACATTTCCGTAAAGAAGTCTTTTCGTCGTCCAGCCGTTGGTATTAATTTCCAATATCTTCAATGTTGCGTTCCATAACATGGTGAATTGTTTTTACCTGTACTTCTTCTTATTCTTATTCTTCTTCTTGGGGGCTGGCTGGGCGATTTTACTTTGCCCACGGTTTTCCTTTTTCGGAGAGGTACTCGGAGTTTTGGATCTGCTCTTCCTAGCTCGTGTACAGGTGCAGGGACCCTCTTTGTTATCAAAAGAGGAGGATCCCTACTCACTTTCAGCCCTTTCTTCTTCGTTGTCCTCTTCGGATTCCTCCGATGAGGGAGCTTCGACGATTTGCTCCAGTTCAGACTTGACGGGGTTGTTCTCTATAACTCTCTATGACTGACTCCTTGACTGCCTTGGAGCATTCAGGGTCTGCAGTTATTATCACTGAAGGGAGATTGTTCGCTGTCAGGAGAGCATTGAGAACCTGGTTATAGCAGCCAGGTCTCCCTGCATTAGCCACATGTGCGTGGGTAATGCAGATTAGTATTTTTGCACTTAGATCTCCCGTCATGTTCATCTGTGCAAGTGCAGGTGCAGGCTTTATTTCTGCATTCTTCATGGCGGCGTTCGCATATGTTGTTTCCTTGGTTTTTCTCTCTTTTTCTTCCTTTCTTTTTATGATTTCGCGGCGCTTGGGGAAGTTTAGGGCCATGGTCCTATGTTCCCCTTTGCAGTTAAGACATCTCATCTACGTGCCCTCGCACTTATCAAATCGATGACCTTCTGTGGCGCATTCACTGCACCACAGTTTTTTTTTGTCCGGGCATCTCGTTGTAGTGTGTTCCTCAAGTTTGTAGCATACAAAACACATTTGTATGCTATTAAATTTCTCCTGCTGAATTTTTTCGCCTGGTATTCTCCTATTAAATACCAGTATTCCATTCTGCGTAGATTTCTTGGCCATTTAAGTGGTAGCGAATGTTATCTTAAACACGTGGGTGTGTTCGCGAAATTTGATTATTTCACGAACTTGGGCCCAGGGATTGCTTTTGATAATCTCATCTTTGAGCTCCTCGAGTGTATCTTCACCCACCCAGCTCTCCACTTTGCGGCAGATCACGCTTCTGTTTGCTGCCACTTGTGGAGAGGTTTTCGCTTCCAGGACAGTGTTCCTGGGGACCCTCGCTCCCTCTTTAGTTAGGAGCTGATCCACGTCCTTGATCTCGGGGGATGGTCCTTAGGAGGACCCTCGAGTGAGGGTCTCCATAGTCTTCTGCGTCCTTACTATGTCGTCTTGTGAGGTCTTCTTTTTTATGAAACCAAAGTGTAATTACAGTGTTTTGTTATGCATGGATACGAGTCCAAAAAATGGTGAAAAAACGACCCGTCTATTTTCCTGTTGGTTCCCTGCGCGTTCGCTGCCAGAATGATGGGTGATGGATGGATGGATGGGATGGATCTCGAGTGGGAACCTCAAGAGGGGTGAATTATGGTGGACTTGATGCAGTAGCGGCCCAATCAACGCCCGCTAAAGTTTTGCCACCCCCTCTTGTATACTTACGCCATAACTACATCCAGCTACATAGAGACGGGTGTACTTCCCTCTATGATTCTGGCCGGGTTCCCAGGGCGAAGAGGATCTCTCCTCCGTCCGAGACTCGCGGTAATGCCCCAATTTCGAGATTATTTCTGACTTCCGCTTCCGCTGTGGGCTAGTCCTCAAACTAGTTTTCACATAAGCCCTTAATTATGTCAGTCCAAAGTGGCCGGCATAGTTAAGACGAAATCAATGAATGGCAGACATCCCAGCAGGTTCACACGCAGGGCGATGGACGGGAGCATTGAGGTGCTTAAGCCCTCATTGAGTTATCAGTCGTCGATGAAAAAAGTATTAGCTCTTTTTGAAGGGGGAGCGTAATTCACTGTAAGACTTCCAGAATATGTGTTCTTGTAAGTGGGAAATGCTCAAGGTCCGTTACTATCAATAAAAAATGCTTTATCCGACGGTGTCAGCAGAGCGTAGTAGTCTTATATTCGGCCGTCGCCACGACCAGTGAATTGTGAATTGTTGTAAGAGTAGGTGTGGGAAGGGGATAGGGAAGAGTGTATGGACAAATAGTGGAAAATAGACCAGTGGTGAAAAGAGAAAGAAGTGTGGAAGGGTGCAAAGAAATGCTAAAGCCTGGTGATCAGGCCTATCGCTTTTAGGTATTTTTTTGGTTTTGTAGTTCCTTTGTTGTCCTTGATTTAGTTTATATATAATATGGCGTTCATGCCATTTGTATTCAAAAAACAATTAATGTCTTTGAATATGATATACGCATTTGCTGTTGTAGTAATAATTACTTTATTAATTATTTTAGTGATGTGCTTAGTGTCTTTGTCTTTTTTGTATATCTTGTAGTGAGTGTAATTCGTGTTTTTTGTTTTTTATAGATGTCTTCTTCGGTGAATTTGGGTCTTCATCGGTAAATTTAAGTCTTCATCGGTTATTGTGTAGAAATCGGTGAGGTTTCACAATTAAGTATTTTTTTCTTGATCTGGTTGTTCATTTGGTTTGGGGTAAAAGACATTTCTATTTTCATGTATAGAACGGCACTTCTGCTCTGCCAGCTAAAACCCCGGTGGAGCCTGGAAATCTGGCATGACTTATTCCTCTTCTGTTCTGCCCAATCATTTGGACAATATCGTCGTCCAATTCACGATTAACTATTTCCTGCATATCCTTTGTCCGTTCTTCTATGACAATGTTAATGGGACTTAACCCCGCCTCCCGGTGCAGTTCTTCCTGGCTTCTTCTTTCTCACCTGACTGTACCTGTAATTAGGTACGCACATTTGTTCTGCACCACTTGTAGTTTCCTCTTTTATGTCTTCGAGACTTACAAGAGGGAAGAAGCTAGGTATAGCAGCGTCGATCTTACAAGTGCATTGTAGATCTTTTTCTTATTGCTTTGAATAAGATTTCTGAACCTGTATAGAGTCTAGGCTGCAGCAGTGGCCTACGTGATTCTTTCTTTGATGTGCTTCTTGTACCCGGATGAGGTAATCTTCGATCCGAGTGCATTGCATTCCGTGGTGTAAGGATAACGTCAATCCACCATCCTAACGTCGTAAAGTAGTCTCCTACCTATGGGGACTACTTTGAACTTTTCCTGGTTGGTGCGGATCTTCCACCGGGCCTCGTAGGAGTTAAGATTTTTAATTTCTGCTGCTGTCATACGAGCTTGCCAAGGCGCATTCCTCCATGGGCAGTGATTATCTTGGTGAAATCATCGGCAAATTAAATGTTGAGGCAAGTAGGGCTTACAGGGGCTTGGACATCAGTGGTGTAAATCAAGTAGATAGTGGGAGACAGGCATCCCCTCTCCCTTGCGGCAGGCCCGCAGTGAGTGGAAACTTTCGTCTGTCCGCTGCACCCTTAACCGATGTACGCCACTCTCTCCATGACATAGTCACAGAGAGTTCTTTCTAAGTTTTCTCTTATGCCCAGTCGTAAGATCTTGTACTGCATTTCCCGTTGCCACACCTTATCAAACGCCTTTGATACATCCCGACAAACAATGTCCACGTAACTCCTTTTCCGTTTTGCTCGGGCTACCTTTTCTGTGATGACATTAATGGCCATCTCCGCACTGTGCTTCATCCTGAACCCGAATTGATGTGGTTTGAAGAGGGAGTTCTCCTCCAGGTGAGACACCAGTCTTCTAGTGAAGATCTTCTTGGAGAGCTTCCTGCCAAATTCTAGAAGTGAAACTGGCCAAGAGCTCTCCTTCAACGTTGAGTCCTTTCCGTGCTTAGACAAGAAAATCATCTTAGCCGTTTTATAAGCATCTGGAAAGTATCCCGTGCTCAGACAGTCGTTATATATCCTTCTCATCCCTTCGATGATATTGGCTGGTTCTTTTTAAAAGTCTAGCTTTGTAAGCCCTGGTTGTCCTGGGGCTCCGAGCGCTCCGAGTAGTTCTTCTTCGGTAATCTCGGCGTCTCCGTCGCGCTATCTATCCATCTGGTGGTGAGGGTGCGTATTGTGTATTTGTTCCTTAACTCATCGATGATGTTGCTTTCAAACTGTAGGTCATAGTCTTCGTTTTCTTCCTCAGTTATACTGAAGATTTTTTCCCAATAACTTCGGAATACCCTCTTCAATTCTTTCTTCTTCCGTTTCGATGTTTCCATCTTCCTTTTGTAGCTCGATCTTCTGTTTCTTTTTCCTAGTCGATCCTTGGAAATTTCTGATCTATACCCAAAAATCTTTGGGAGTTGCTTCGTGTCCGCGGATTTGTGCTGCTTTGCCGTACGACAACATGGATCGAATTCCACCTATGATTATTTCATTGCAGAGTTACTACTTTCATCGATCTCTGCGAAACTCTGCAGCATGAATGATTCGAGATATTTCTACGCATCAGACTACTTCGAGCAACCTTGATGAGCTAGAGGAAACCAGCAAACGTACTCACGCCTTCCGTTCGGGCAGGGTGATCAGAAATTGATAGTAATAAAGGAAGATTCCAGTGCAAATAAGGTTTATAATGTAGATTCAGTGCTATTTTTTTTTAAAAAAAAGGTGCAAAATAGTTAAAATTCCAGTGTCCAGTGATGAGAAAAATTCGTGTATATATCAATATAAATTTAATTCCTTTCCGTGTAGTTTGAGAAAAGTGATGTGGTGCCTACACACAAAGAAATGTAGATAAAAGAGATTTAGTTTGCGATGAAAAACTACAGCTTTTTTAATCATGTTGTTAAATCTCTTGGCATAACGTAGGTTATACAAAGAATCTTAGGACTGCTCACCCCTCTGAAATCTATGTTATGCAGTCAAGGATAACAAATGAAATACTATATATAATGTGGGCGCGCGCACAAAGCTGTAAGTATGCTTATAAATATAAATTTGACTTATACTGCAGCCAATGTTATAAATGAAGGATGGGCATAATAAAGTTGTGCCGTGCACACACAGGCAAACATAATTTGTTCGCATTTAAGAGTTGTAGAAGTTTTATAAAATTCTATAATGGGTTCACAGTAAACCAAAATATATTTTCATGTAAAGGGAAATCAATAAGTGTTGTGAAGGCAGCAATGAGATTTTTAAGCCATCATTTAATGATTACTTCTCTGAATAAGTGTGAATAAAAATTCCCCCTTAGACTGTTATCTTTTGTCGGCGGTGTTAACAGGTACTAATCAAAGGCGTTTTTTGTACTTCCCAAAACTGTTACCTTCTTTACCGGGTAGTGGGATGTAAATAGCCAATGTATTTAGCACAAGAATTCTGAGCAGCTAAAAATAAAAATCTTAATTGCGAATTGATGTAAGTGTGTGTATATGCATAAGCGAAAATAGAAGGGGGGGGGGTGTATTAACAGGTGAAAATAGACACGTGGTGAAAAGAGAAAGAAGTATGGTAGTGTGCAAAGAGATGCTAGGCGCCTAGTGGTCAGGCCTATCACTTTAATAAATATTATTGTCATGTGTTTCCTTTGTTGTTTTCGTTATAGTTTTTATTTTATGGCGTTCAAGACATTTTTCGTAATATTTTTTAATGTTTTGGGGATATGTAATGCGCATTGACTGTTGTTTTGAAATATATTACTTAAAATTTGTGCTTATTTTTAATTGTATTTTAATTATTTTGTTATATGTGTAATTCGGTGTTTTTCTTTTTCTTCTTGTCTACTTTCTTCACGTTACGTTTGGTTTAATGGAGTCATGTTCGTTGTGCGCTCGACAAAATCAGTGATTTTTTCTTGAATCGAGGTTGTTATGTCTTCATCGGTTTGTTGTCATATTTTTGATGGTTTTTACATTTTCGTCGTGCGTAGAACGGCACTTCGTCTCTGCCAGCCACTAGGTTAGCGGAGGTTAGAAATCTGGCGCGACATATGGCTCTTCTGTACTGGTTAATCTTTTAAATAATATCCTCATTCAGTTCCTGATTAACCAGTTCTTGCATTTTCTGAGTCCGTTCTTCTATGACTCTGTTAATAGGTGTTCTTCCGCTTCTCTGTGCAGCTCTTTTTGGCGCCTTCTTTCCCGCCTACGTGTACACATAATTAGGTACACGCATTTATTTTGCGTTGTTTTTAGTTCCTCTTTTGTGTTTTCGAGACACAAGAGAGTAGGGAAGCGGGGTATAGCAACGTAGATCTAACAAGGGGTTGTTGATCTTTTTCTTGTTGCTTTCACATAGATTTATAAACATATACATAATCCTGACTACGACAGAAGCTTTAGAAATTATATCATCGACGTGCTTCCTGTAACCGGATGAAGTAATTTTTATTCCGAGTACATTGCACTCTGCGGTATCGGGATAGCGTCTATCCTCCAGCCTGAAATATGCGAGTAGTCACCTGTTAATGGAGATTACTTTGAAGTTCTCTTGGCTCGTTTGGATCTTCCATTGTGCCTCGTAGTTGTTCAAGCTTTCGATCTCTGCTGCTATCATACGAGCTTGCCAAGGTGCATTCCTCCATGGACAAGTGATTATCTGGCTGAAATCATCGGCGTATTGAATGTTGAGTCAAGAGGGGTACACAGGAGCTGGGATATCTGCGGTGTATATTGAGTAGAGAGTGGGGGACAGACACCACCCCCTGCGGGAGGCCCGCATTAACCGGAAACTTCTGTCCGTCCGTGCACCCTAAACTGACATGCGCCGCTCTCTCCATGACATAGTCAAAGAGAGTTCTTTCTAAGTTTTCACTTAGGACCAGCCATAGGATCTTAAACTACATACCCCGTTGCCACACCTTATTAAACGCCTTTGAAACATCCCGACAAACAATGTCCACTTAATTCCTTTCTTATTTGGCTTGGGCAAGCTTTTCCGTAATGACATTTATCGCCTTCTCCGTACTTCGTTTTTTTCTAAACCCGTATTGAAATGAAATGAAAAGAGAGGTGGGAGACAAAGAACAGCTCATCCGACCCTCCCCTGGCCCCCCTTGGCGCTCATGGAGCGGCCAAGGAGGAAGGGGGGAGGCCAGGTACTCCTTTATAGATCCCCATAGTCACACTGCTTAGAGCCAAAGTAGGCTCCAAGCACTGTGAGTACGGCAGTTAGGAGTGAGAGGGAGAGGAAGAAGGTTTTAGGATAGGACAGCGAAGAAAATAGTAGGAGACATAAGTGGATTTAGTTAGTAATGTAACCTACAGCTTAACGTGGAATCTGAACCACGATGTGTCGCTTGTCTCTAACTCTAACTATAACTATAACAATCTATCGTGACCCCTGTCCCATTCATCACTGTGAGTCCCGTATGTGAATTTGATAGGAAAAAAACGAATAGATACAGAAGGCTGAAGGAAATAAGAGGTTTGCAAAGAGATGCTAATTGCCTGGAGGTCAGGCTTATCTCTGTCCATTTTAGGTAGTATAGCTAGCGTGATAAAGCTAGAAAGTAGTATTGGTATTTATGAGGCGTTCAAGCCGTTATTAGTAAATAATCTTACTATAAACTGGTGTAGGTTTCTATCTCTCTATCTATTATTTCCTATTCCTATCATACTTATAATTGACTATATGCTATCCTCTGGTTTGCTATAGTTAATTAATTACTCTTAGTTGTCGTCGAGTATTAATTTCTTTCTCTAGGTGTAAATTTTTTTCTTCGTCTTCTTCTCCTCCCTCATCTACCCTGGGGAAACTTGGGAATAATCTGTGTGATCTCCATCCTTCTCTTTGGGCAATTTGGTTGATTAATTCAACTCCAACTTCATTTTGTGTCTTTTCTAAGACTTTCCTGGCTCTTTTTACAATTATTCTGTTAAGTGGCTTTATCCTTGCCTTCTTATGCAGATCTCGTAGTCTTGTTCTTTCTCCTCTTCTGGAGTTTTTTATTAAGTTGATAGCTTTGTTTTGGACTTTTTGGAGTCTTAATAGATTACTTCTCCAGATCGTGTACATCGCGATGGTTGGATAAATAATCGCGGACTGTACTATGGCTTGATAAATTTTTCTCTTGTTTTTCATGCTTAGGTTAACTAACTTGTACAGTAATGCCAGGCCGCTGTTCCTTCGATTTACCCTCTCAGTTACGTGCTTTTTATTACCTGATTTCGTAATGGTTAGTCCGAGCACGTTACATTCTTTGTCGTATCTGTAGCGCTGTCCTTCTACATATACATCTCAGATGCTCCTCCTGTACACTGGTACCATTTTAAATTTATCCCTGTTGGTTTTAATTTTCCATTTTTCTTCGTATCTATCAATGCTTCTTATCTCTTTGCAGTCATCCTAGCTTGCACTGGTCCGTTCCTGTTCTGGCAATTTGAGTGACGTAGTCGGCAAATTGGATGTTCACGCAACCTTGATTTCTTGGTGGTGGTATATCTGCTGTGTAGATTGAATAGAGAGACAGACTCAGACATCCGCTTGGGGCAAACCCGCAGAGAGCTCGAATATTTCACTCTGATGTCGTCCTATTTCTATATAAGCACGTCTCTCCATTACATAATAACATAAAACCCTTTGGATCTTGTTGTTCATTCCTAATCTGAGTATCTTGAGTTGTATACCCCTCTGCCATACTTTGTCGAATGCCTTGGACACGTCCCGGCATACGATGTCTACGCTCATTTTCTCTCTCTTTGCTTTCGCTATCTTTTCGAAGATGTCTCCAAGGGCCATCTCCGTGTTTCTATTTTTCCAGTGTTTTCTCCAGTGTTCTCTAAATAATGCCTCTATTTCTTCTTCATCATCTAAAATGTTGTTCCCTGCATCTTTAATTTTCATTTTACCCCTTGTTTTCCGAGTCTTTAATCTGTTGATATGTTTCCAAAATTCCCTTGTTGATGTTTCCACATCTATTTTCTCGAAGGGATTTGTATAGAATTCTTGTTTAGGTACATTAGAGTCGCAGTGTGGTCACTGCAAGCAAAATCCACTGGTTCCATAAAATAGTTAAAGAGCAGATTGAAGTTAGCCAGGTAGATGTCCGGTTTTGTTGCATGTTCTCTTCGTAAGTATGTAGGGAAATTGGGTCCCAGTCTTTGCAGTATACGTCTATTGATAAGCGTGTTAAGTTGTTTTCCGACTTTGTTTGTATTTCTGAACCCAGAAGCCCCGCAATTGGCGTTTTAATCGCCTATCAAAATGACCGGTATCCTATAGTTGAAGAGTTTTGTAAAGTTTTGTACCGGTAATTGGGGGTGCCTGGGTGGCTGGTTTCCAGTTGCGACAATGATGTTGCTTAATTCCATTTTAATTTCTATAGCTAAATATGCATCCACCAATCCTTGTATTGTTTTGTACTGCAATTCTTGCTTGACTGATATTTCCCCTCTGTCGTGTGTTTCTCCTGAAGGATTTGTGTTAATAACATTGTAGTTCCATAGCTTTAATTTCTCGTTTTCTGTGTTTCTTCCATGTTCTGATATTAGTATAACATCTGGGTCAAACTTTCTGAATAAGTTTCCTTACATAATTTCTTTGTTATTACATCGCATGTGTTAATTTGTAGTATTTTTAATTTCTTAATATCCATAATCCAATCGTCCATTTCTGTTCGTTTATTCGTTTTCCGTTTAGTTTGTCTTATCTGTTAAGTTATGGGTGTTTCTTTTTTTTCTAGTTCTTCTTTCGTTTCTCCTGGGTTCTCCCTCTAATGACTGCATTCGATGGTCCCTCTGGTAGTTTATCTTTGGGTGATGGACCCCTTTTACTTGCGGATTTAGATTTGTCCTTTCTTTGGGCTTTCTTGCCTGTAACCCGTGTGCACTCTTGCTCTGTGTCGTCGTCGGAGTTTTCAGTCTCTGACTCTTCTCTGATTGTGTCCTCTTCTGATTTTTTCGGCTTGTTGATTTCCCTTTGCTTCCTCGATTAACTCATGTTTTGTCTTTTCTGTGACTTTGATTCTGAAAAGGGCCGATGAGTCGACTTCTTTGAGGAATTTCATCGGTTCGAGTTCGTTTTCCTGCAATATGCTGTCGACTGTTGTTGCATAACTTCCAGGGTTAGCTATATTCATCACGTGAGCATGTAATATACAAGTTAGTATTTTTACGTTGAGCCTACCATATAAATTAATCTGAGTTGCCGGTCCTTGTTGGTCACTTTTTGCCATTGCGGCATATGAGTTTTATTTACGTTCGTATTATTCCTGTTTGATTCTGTTTCTTTTCTCTTTATAATATGTCTTGTTTTGGGACAAATCATGGCCATAGTTCTGTGTCCCCCTTGGCAGTTAATGCATCTTTTAACTGTGTTATTGCAGTATTGCCAAGAATGGTCTTCAGTTCCATATTTAGAACAGATTATAAGGTCTTTTGGGGGGCAATTTTGCGTCGTATGTTCTTCCAACGCATAACATCTGAAGCATATTTGTATACTTGTGAAGACGGACGTTTCTTTGTATGTGGGCGGATGGGATCTTCATGCTGAAAGCGAGAAGTCCCTGTTCCATGATCCTTGAAGCCATTTCTGTAGATTCACAAATGACCTTGAAAATGTGAGTGTGATCTTCAAATTTGATCATCTCTGCAATTTTGAGCCATTTCTGTCTCTCCTGAAGTTCTCTTATATCTTGGCATGAGTGCTCTTCTACCTAGGACTCGATTTTTCGGCAGATGACACTTCTGTTAGCCATGATTTGTGGTGGTACTCTAGGTTCCAAGTCCAACTTCATTAGCGTAATGCTCGCCGTAGATGACAGTAGCTGCTCTACGTTTATATTTTCTAGGCAACTAACTGTGAATCCAGATGGTGTCTCAATGTATTTGATTAGTGGTATCTCCAGATCTATAAATATGCATTGCACTACTTCTTGTGGTGATCTTTTCCTTCCAGTGGGTATGAGTTTCAGGGAAAGCCTTTTAAATTCCGGTGGGTCTATCTTCACGGGAGTCGGCCCCTCTTCGAGGAGAGGGGTCCTTCTGTCGATCTTCAGCCGTGCAGTCTTAACCAGTCTTCACAAGTAGGAGGAGCCCCTCTATCTATCCTAGTTCTATCTCGCCTCCCTTTCAATTTTCGCACCCTTCTTGGTCAACCCTACCTATCTGGGCCTAGCCCTAACAGCGGTGCACAGTTGGGCTCTTGCTCATGACCGAGAATAGGCTCCCCGTTTCTGGACCCCTAAGAGGGTCTCCTTCAGGGGTTCACTATACCTTACTACCAACTGCAACTCAGACCTTGCCTGTGACCAAGTTATGTAGTGCTAGTGAGAAGTAAGTTTGTGGTAAAAAGTATGGAAAGGGAGTCCAAAATTTAGAATAAGGAAGAGCAACCCCTTGGGGGGGAGGGGGCTACTTCGCTCAAGAGGAACAGGAGGAATCTCTAATCAGCCCCAGGAGTGCATATATTTCTTCTTAGAAGTTTTCTTGAGAAGGCGTTTTCTTTAGGTCCTCCCTAAAACTTTTCCTCCTTTACCTGTGATAACCTTTACTAGTTCGCAGCGCGAGAGCAAGCGTACAAACTGAGTAAATCAAAATCCGTTTTGAAATGAAATGAAGAGAAGGGGGAAACAAAGAACAGCTCTTCCGACCCTCTCCCCTTATTGATATGGGTTGTAACGCTTATATGTGAGAACCAGTTAACATAAACTATTTCTTAAAAATCTTCTTAACGCTGATTGGCCAAGTTTGTAGCGTTTATGTTTAAACGTAAAAATTCGTCTCAAAGCTAATTGGTCATTTTGTTAACGCTATGAGTGAGAGAATAAATCAAACGTAAAATATTTCTTAAAAATCTACAGTCGCGGCAAAAAAAATCGTAACATTCATACGATGCGATTAATAAAAACAAATATTTCACTTACATGTATTTTATTGTGATTATATCCTTAAACTTAATTTCTTTGACATACTTCCTTTGTTCTTTAACCCCATATGAAGTCTTTTAAGCATTGATTCGGCCAGCTTGGCAAAGTCGGAGGTGTCTATATTGATCCATTAGCCCTTCACTGCCTCCTGTAGGTCTTTGATGCTGGTTGGTTTGGATGCTTTTACCTTATTTTTTATAAAATTCCAGGCATTCTCGATAGGGTTCAAATCGGCGAATTACCTGGCCAGTCGAACACATCAATTTGGTTGTCTACAAGGAACTTTTTGACCGCTTTTGACTTGTGTGAAGGGGCCCCATCATGCATGAAATAATTGCACTCATGAATCCTGCAGAAATATAGCAAATGTTACTTCAACACATCAATGTAATTGCTCCCTTTCATGGTAACGTTCTTGGGGAGGAAGTACAGCCCTGCTCTGCCATCTCCGCCACTGAAAGCACCCCACACCATTACAATGTCGGGATGTTTTACCGTCTTCACTGTGTACCGGGGATCGAACCATGACACACGTCTCGGCCGTCGCACTGTCTTGGACTCCCTCCCTGACCAGCCTGAAGGTACTTTCGTCGCTGAACATTACCTTTTTCAATTCTTTTGAGGTCCAGTCCTTGTATTTCTTGCAAAATTCAAGGGGCTTTTTCTTCATAGCATTGGTGAGAAGGGGTTTCTTAGCTGCGCGTCGTGCAGGTAATCCAAGTTCTTTTTGCAGCCGGCGCTGAATCCTCCTAATAGCGACGTTCTGGAAGATGTCTGGATGTTTTTTTCTTGAGTCCTACAGCTGCTATTGAAGGGTTTACCATTACCTCACGTTTTAACAGCTTATCCGGCCTTCCCATCGTCTTTCTTGATGCTCCATGGCCTGTTTTCCTTAGGAGTGGTCGTGTCTCGTTATATTATCCCCCGCGTCCCGGACACAAAAAATGACTTGTCTAGACACCTTCAGGTCGGTGGCTACACGAATCACAAACATGCCATTATCTAAAAGGGCGATAGCACGAGAGATTCCATCCATGCTGAGCTTAGTACGTCTCATTGTGTGCAAATTGAAAGGAATTATATGGCTACAAAGATAGGGTTACGGATAGGATCGGTGCTAAAGAGAGCAGCGCACTATACCACATTTCAACACAAGCACTCGTCGTGCACTGAGACATGCCTGGTTGGCAGTGTGTAGCTACAGCCGCGTCAGGGCCTCTGCATCAACACAAGCTCTGCCCACTCTATCTATGATGGTACAGCAAATAAAATCTTAACACGCGAATTCCGTGTTACGATTTTTATTGTCGATGATGTTACGATTTTTTTCCGCTAATGTACTTAACCCTGATTGGGCCAAATTTTGTATCGCTTATGGCTAACCAGATAAACTACATATATATAGAGTAGAATTTTGTAAAAAAGAGATTATATTTAGAGATCGACAAGGTAGAATTTCCTATACATTACTTGAAGACAATTCCACGCTCCCACCGAATTAAGAACTTGATATCCATCTCTAAATTTTCTTTACCTTTAGAGGTGGCTACGATCACCTAATAGCCCAGCCTACGAAACAACTAGAGGGACCCTTCTCACCCCAATAACCTCTTTCCATTGACTTAAGCGCGGGGTGGACTAATGGTTAGAAATATGTTCGCCAGTTCCTTTGTTGACCGTTGGACGGAGTTATAAGAGGTAAGTGCGTTTAATGAAACTACATATTTTTCCAAGTTGAGCCTACATCGAATATCAGAAAGATTGTTTTCAAGATAACAGGGCCTCGAAAATTTTAACCGGTCAAAGCACATACCACCTTGTATTTTCTCGGCTTGCCCCTGTTATCTATTATTGAAATCGTCTCGTCTGGCTGCTGTTTCCTAATGTGCGTATGTTTGTGTGTCTGCGTGGGAACTTTGGCTGTCCGCTTGCTTGACTAATACTTCTCTTAATAAGTGTACAATTGTGATATAAGTATTTCTCTCTATTTTACATTGGTTACTACTCATTATATAGTACCAGGTGTTTAAAAAAAATTGGTATCATTTTGCAATCCAATAACTTTGCCAGTTCCCGTTCAAATGACTTCAGATTTTAACATCATGTGTAGAAACAGGTCAAATTTTATGGTTAATGCTTGATGTTATCTTTACAGGTATAGAAATGCCACTCACTGGAAGTGAAAAGGCGTTTTGTGTGTTGGAGTATGCTCGAACACAGTCAAACAAGACTGTTCAGCGTGCATTTGTGAGAGAGTTCTCTAAACAGTTACCAACGGCACTGCAAATTTGGACATGGCACAAATAATTCAAAAGAGAAAGGCTGCCTGTGCAGGGTAAAAAGATCTGGACGACCAATAACATCAGAAGCGACGGTCGTGCGTGTTCACCAAAAACTTTTGCGAACCCCCAAGAAGTCCATAAGAAGAACAAGTCTGGAAACCCACATTCCTCCAACGACAGTTTGGCGCATCCTAAGGAAACGCTTGCTAATGAAACCCTACAAGCTGCAGCTAGTTTAGGCCATGACGGCAGATGACAAGCGAAAGCGCAAACAATTATGTGCTGATATGCAAGAGAAACTCGAAGAAGACGAGTTCAAGGAACGTCTTGTTTCAGTGATGAGGCCACATTTCATACGAATGGCAAAGTCAATAAGCATAATGTTCACATTTAGGGTGAAGGAAATCCCAATGCCACAATAGAGCACGTGAAGGATTCACCGAAAGTGAATGTGTTCTGCGCCATCTCCAAGAACCATCTTCATGGCCCGTTTTTCTTTGAGGGAAATGTGACCAGCCTTGTTTATCTACAAATGCTTCAGAACTGGCTAATGGATGAGCTCATTGCAAATGAACAAGAAGACTTCATTTTTCAACAGGACGGGGCTCCATCTCACTGGAAGTTCACTGTGCTGGATTATCTCACTGACAACCTGCGAGGGAGATGGATCGGGCGTGCTGGTGATGAAGACAATGTGCTGTTGAAATGGCCGCCACGTTCACCTGACCTGACACCTTTTCTCTGGGGCTATGTGAAGGGACTGGTCTATGTCCCACCTCCCCTCTTCCTGCATACCTAGAGGAACTCAAGCACAGAATCACTACAGCACTCGAGACTGTTACCAAAGACATGCTGCAGCGTGTTTGAGTGGAGCTCGACTACTGACTTAACGTGTGCCGTATCTCAGGTGATGCGCATATTAAACATTTGTGAAATCGTTCATGGAATCCATATACCTTTAATTTTCTCATTCAAATTTGGAGAAATAAATCTTATGTTGCTTAACATTAAGCCTATTTAGTTTCATTTGGCTAGACTAGGTATTTTCTGTGATATTTACATCTCAAATAATATCAAATTTTTTAAACACTGCGGCGTTTTGTGATAGGATGACAAATGGTTATTGCATTGATGATTTCCCATGGTTCGAATCACTTACAAGTTCGGCTAAATGGCTAAATGAGTCTTCTGACACTAGATGGTTCCACCCAGCACCAAATCCGATGGCAGAATTGAAATCTCCAGGGTGAATAACCATATGCCCCATGGTCATATGGGTCATTTCATTGCTCTCTCTCTCTCTCTCTCTCTCTCTCTCTCTCTCTCTCTCTCTCTCTCTCTCTCTCTCTCTCTCTCTCTGCATTAAGGCTGTTCTGGCTTAGCCCGAGTATAAATTTAGTACAATGAACGTGTATTTGCAAATTAATTTAATTTCTGCCAACAGTGACTTCAAGTAAGTAATTGCAGCCAATAACTTGGTCTCCTTGTATTAGGCCTGGTCGCAGCTCATATATTTTCGCTCAGCGTCTGGCGGTCGTCTTAGAGGTGCCCTGTGTCAAAAAATATCATTTGTAGCAGACGTTCTCTCGACATCGTTCTCACGCGCTTGACTCAGGCTCAGAAGTTATAGTCCGAGTTGTTATCTATAATCGTAAAAAATAAAAGTAATTAAAATTAAATGTTTTCTTGAAACAATAGCTTTTATAGAGATTAAGATTTAAATTCCAATGTTTTAAAGGTTTCTGTTCTACAATATTCTTAAAGGAAAAAAAAATATCCAGCAACTCGGGCAAATACGAACGAGCCTGGTAGATGTAAAAGACTAACTGACATCTCTTGTCAACAGTACAGTACAGGCGACAGTCAGATCGGTCCCTGGCTAGTGTTTGTTGCGTACGCCACTGTCGTTATTTAATTGCTGTTATTATGTGTGTCTGTCTGTAAAGATCAGTTGTGTTCCGCAGGGTTGCTTTATTTTTCCCCTTAACTTAGAAATGGAGAAAGACATAGTGCTAGATATAAAAAATTAGCCATTTGGGGCTAGAAATTTGCGAAAAAACGTGAAACGCCATCAAACCAAGACGACTGGACTTCATATATAAATGGAGTGAGTAATTTTTATATTAAAACTATATTTCTGTGTTATTGTTAAATCAACAGTGCACATATAAGTCTGCGGTGTGCATTACGTCTCTTACCTTCTTTTATACATGTGACAGATGAGCCCGAATGACGCTGGTGACCTGGAGTCGCCTCTGATATATATATATATATATATATATATATATATATATATATATATATATATATATATATATATATATATTATAGTGCAAATGATGATCGATTTACGGTTAGGGAACAGTGCTCCTTTTTGAGCTTTTATCATTCGGACTCCCTTCAATTGAACTTTATTTCTAGTTTAATGTAAACCCATTATAAAATTTTATAAAACTTCCAAGTACTCATTTTGAGGTATCTTTGACTGTCATATTCCATCCTACGATGTGGTTCTAACACTATAAGTATAGTATTCTATCTACCCTACATATTTGCTTGTTAATCTTTAAGCGTTAAACCAAGAGGGACCGGGGAGGGAGGGGGGCAGGAAGCTAATTTTCCAAGGCTATGTGGGCTCTATATAACCTACTTCGGGAAAGCACTAAAGAGAGTAGTGCATTGCAGCAGTTTTATTTTAAACAATTTTCCGCGGGAAATTATGACCTTTTGAGTATTGTTCTATATTGAATATTTTCAGTGGTATTATGAGAAAATGCTAGTCATGATACCACTACTATATAACTAATATATTACCTTTTTTTATAATTCGGTATAATGAAACACCGAGGAATGAATCAGGACGTTCGCCTATAGCAAGGCTTTATTACACTAAAGACATTAACATATCAGAACACAATCTGTAACACAAAAAACTATAATGAGCAATTCAAACATTATAAGCAAAATAAAGCAAAGCAAAAAAACACTACAAATACAGATCATCATATTCTCCTTCCCTTTCGAAGAATTAAGCATCTTGAAAACGATGCAGTTTTCTTCGTTCCCGCTGAGACCGAATCAGTTGTTCAGCAGCAGGTGGATGAACGTTCACGCAAAGATCGGGAGGGACATCAGTAGGACAACGAGTCGCGAACTTTGGTGAATAAGGAAACAACTCGTTTGAAACTACAGACAAATCGTTAACCGGTTCGGTCGATTCGATGGCCACATCGGACACTTGCTCAGTAGTTGTGGGAAGAAGATTCTGAGACCTCACTGGAGCAGTCTCATTCCAATACACCGGTGAATGTTCAGCCTCCGTCACACTAGTCAATTCATTACCAGCTAGAGCCAAGTCACGCACTGAAACAATAGACCCCGTCAGTTAGCGAACCGAACATGGGCGTACTGTGTGTTTGCCATTCCGGAAGGGCACTGCAATAGAACAGGTTCAGGGACTAATAACTAAGTTGGCAACGAACGAGCATTAGTTGATCGACGCTGGTAAAAGAAAAGACTCTCATGTGGCGTCGCATTAGTTGCTGTACAAAGTAAGGATCTGATAGAATGTAGAGCTTGAGTTAAAACAGTCTCCCATTGAGACTCGGGTAGTTTCTCGGATTCGAGAGCAAGGGTAATGTGCTTCCATATGATACCATTGTACCTCTCATTGTACCCCGTCAAAATCGCCATGGGCTTAGCCGATTCATATGGAACAGAAAAAGTCGCAGGGTGAATACAGAGTGGTCGGTGATTTCCGCTCGCATAATTCGATCACATAGCCAGACAGATATACATTGCCGCGAATAAAAAGTGTGGCAAACCACCTCAATGGTAAAACATTTTTTTCTCGGTTGCATCTGGTTCGTGCTTACCATAAAATCACGATGAACCCGTCGGACATATAAAATAATGCCTTGGTAACTCCGCTTGGCTTATGGGAATATATGACATTACCTTTCAGCCTCCGGAATGCAAGTTGCACATTCCACCGACATGTGGATAACCTTTTCCGGGGATTAGAGTTCGTTTATGTACCTATATATAGACGACATACTGATATTTTCAAATAATCTGGAAAACGATCTGGATTATTTAGATCAAATTTTCAGGGTCCTGGTCGAGAACAATCTACGGATATATGGAGAAGTGCGAACTAGCAAAGGAGGAAATTGATTTTCTAGGGCATCATATTTCGGCTGCGGGAATTTTCCCGCTGGCCAAGAAAATAAAAAAAATTGGGGACATGCCGTTACCGAAAGATTACAAGGAACTAATACGGTACTGGGGCATGTTGAAATACTATCGAAGTATTATTCAAAATTTCGCCACAATTGTAGCCCCACTGACCGTGCTTACACTCCTGCAACCCAAGGCTCGTGAGCTCGAATGGAACAATGATGCACAAGAAGCATTCAATAGTACTAAATGAGCTTTGAATTAAGAGGATGATGGTGAAGCACTTGGGTTTGTCTCATAGGATTGGGTATTCCCATTTGTAAACTTGAAGCCTCTTCCATCAGGTAACATTCAGAGTATCACCATCATCCTCTTAATTCTAATTCATTTACCATATTATCTTCCCCTTCAGCCTTAACTTCTCTCGATTTGAAAATCTTAGAGTCACTATATATCAATAAAATAAATCCAAAGCTAAATAACTACTCCTCCTCAATTAAACTATTCACAATATAACCAACTAACACTTCAATAGATTAACTAGCCAACTGACCAACCGAACAAATTTCATAAGTAGTGTTATATGTTTAGTTAGTTGATTTCTCAACTCCCACGATAAAGGTTAGTCACTTTGTTCATTTTAATTTGTTTTCAGGTTTTTTTGTTGTTTTTTACAATTTAATATAATAGGTTATTTTTTGTTTACTCCAGTAACTTTTAATATGTGATATTCATGTCAGTTTATGTTATAATTTCACTTTCTATTATTTATTTATTTTTTAAATCACACTGGGTAGTATTATTTAATTCTATATATTGTTATTAGTGTTTTTACTTTAATTTTAATAATTGTCAATTTTATTATTTTAACTTGCCTTCTTCCGCTTTTTTAGCCATTATTTAATGCATTCTTTTAACTTTTATCAATTAATGTTCCTTTCCCTTCTCATTAGTCGACATAGTCGATGAAGATGGTCCTAGTAAAGGTCCGAAAGGTCCGGCCAATAAATGATTAGTGTAATCACCTGAGTCTTAAATATTCTTGCTATATATATATATATATATATATATATATATATATATATATATATATATATATATATATATATATATATATATATATATATATATATATATATATATATATAATAAAAATAATATAAAAAATCAGGAAAATGAATAATTATTTTGTCTCGGTCTTCTGTGCCTAAGGACAAAAACTTAATTATTACTAATTTCATACATCCCCGCGGGGTCCCCTGAAGCACGGGGCATGTAGCACGTATTGCATGTGCTACGAGGTTAAATCCGCACTGCCTGGAATTAAAACATCCCTCCGTCTAATTAAGTCTCGATATTTTGGGCCTAATATGGACAGAGACATTCGCTCCTGGTCCATGCAGTGCATTTCATATCAATCCTCCAAAATCCATTGCCACACGAAATCTCCAATCCTGCACATTAATATTTCCTCGTCAAGATTCGAAACGTGCACATTGATATCGTTCGAGCACTTTAACCTGGCACGTTACCTGGACAATCATACCCGTCGCATGACCGATATCTACTATCGGGCATTGATCGGGCTACAAGATAGATCGAATCGTTACCGGTTCCAGACATAAGTGCTGCAACTGTTGCTTTGGCCTTCCTAGACGGATGGATTTCCAGATTTGGTGTACCGTCATATGTGGTAACCGACAGAGGAGCCAAATTCGAGTCCGCATTGTTCAAGAAATTATCAGCCCTCGTTTGTTTTCATCGTCTCCGCACCACGGCGCACTGCCCATTTACAAACGGGATGGCGGAAAGAGCACACAAAACTTTGAAGTGCTCTATAATGGCCCTTCGACAAGGTTGGCTGATGGCCCTTCCGTATATCTTCTTGGGCATTTGCTCCTTGCGTAATGACTTGAGATTTTCGCCTTTCACAGCAGTCCCAGGGACTACACTACTGTGTCCGAAACCCTTGCTTTAATCCTCGTCGTCGAAAACCGATTCAAAATTCATTAAGAAATTTTCCACAGCTATGGCACATGTCGACTTCATACAGTCATCCGAAGGACACCTGCACTCGGTGCCCAAGCCTTTCGTGACCAAAGCTCTCCGCTAGAAAACGCGTGTGTGGGTCCGAATAGATGGTATTCGAAAAACTAGAAGCGCCATATGCTGCCCTTTTCCAGTGGTCGAGCGAGGACAAGGTATACAAGTTGGAGTTTCCTGATGGCAAACGGGACACTGTTTTAGTAGACACGTTGAAAACGGCGAAGCCCCATCCGTCGCATGATGGCAATGTATTGAATTATCAGCGCCACCCGAAGACTCATGCAGTGGATTGGAAAGAGATCTCTTGCAGTTCACGTCAGAGGGGAAGGGGGGCAGAAGATAAAACGGAGGACAATAACGTAGGAGGATATCGAAGAGAAACCTCTCCGGACATCAGGCAGAGCAACAATAAGCCGGACATTTTTACTCGTTCTGGGATACAGGTTACGTTCGCCAGAGATCCGTCATTCTTTTATTTCTAAACCTGGTTACGTTCATTTCATTTCCCCGGCCTATTCTAATAGAAGAGAAAGAGGTAAATTATCTGCACGCAAAATAATTTTGTACATAACACTTCGCCTGTAAACCAATTGTATGTACCATGTATTGTAATCGATACATATAACATTATCAGAGGACTAGTTAAAGGGATAGAGAGAACCCGAAATATTAAAAATATGCATATGGGTGTCGAGCAATATAAATGTGTAACATTATAGATGAGACACACTGTGTATCCCGAGTCAGTGTATATTAGTTCTTCATTGATAATACTCTGTTGATCGAGGGGGAAGTTTTGTAGCGACACCCTAATTGCAAGTTGAAGTAGGCTAAACGATGAACCTCACAAATGAGCACCCTGTTAGACTTATGAAATGTTGAAAGTGAGCAAACATATTAACTACTGAAATAATATGCCATGTAGTAGCAATGGATTAATGTAGAATATAGCCAAATACTTATATATAAAGTTAAATCGCAATTGTACATGTATTAAGAAAAACATGAGTGTAAGAAGACAAGCAAATAGTTGGAGGTTCCCACGCAAATGCATAAACATACACACGAGGAAACAGCTGCGAGCCAAAAGGTGTCCATACAGGATAACAAGTCAGCCGGAAAAGAGTCGGGTTTGACCAGCTAAAGTTGGCGTAGCCTTGCGAAACGAAAAAAATCAACTTTGCTATCACCTTGCTATCGATGCCAGCCCGGATGTGGCCAGATGTGGCCAGATGTGTCTACAATGAAACACATACACCCTATAACACCACTCACCAGTCTCAACAAAGGAACAAACGAACATACTTTGACCTATGAGGCCCCGCCTCGAGTTATGATTAGAGATAGCTAAGTCACGTCCCCATTTCATAGAGGTTCGTATAAATCAGACACGCAAAGAATTCCCGAGTAGTAATATCACAATTATTAGTAGGATTCATTCATCTCTCTTGATTCCGGATTCACATTAATCTTTTTGGCGTCACGAGTCCGTTCCTCATCCTTAAATCCAGCTGTCTTTAGCCCAAACTATCTAACCTAGATTGAAATTTACAACAAAGCCGCGTAAGGCTTGACTATCTCACTTGCCCCAATTAAGGTAGACCTAAGCCAAGAATTAAGCCTAAAAAAAAACATTTTTCTTTCGAATCTTTACTTTAACTCAGTGATAGCCAAGTTACTTTTTGATCCCACCCTTAAACGGATTGCCGGTTCGAACTTTGGGATTCAGAGCAAACCTGACCGTGAGACCTCAAATGCTTTCGCCTGACACCGCTTAAGGGTAACCCAGGCTCACCCTCCAAGTTATTCCTCCTCTAAACGGGTACTCACCCGCCATCTTATAAACTAAGCGACACGTTAGAAACTTAGTGACTACCATAAACTGTTAACCTCATGAATATCCGTATAGCAATGCCCTCTGGCATGCCTATAAAATATTACATGTATCAATATTCCATTGCATCAATTTAAATATTAAAATTACCTTATATCATTTTAACGTAATGAACCTTGTGCATAAATATTAGCATACTTTCCTTTTTAAATTAAATCTAAAAATATCCATTTATTTTCCCATTTAATTTCTACAAATTCCATTTAATCTTATGTAAAATCTCAACTTAGTTATGTATAAATAATCAATCCAAAATCTCAAATATTTTGTATATGTATTTTCAATATATATTTTTTGTAATATATAATTGCCATCCAAAAATCATTGCTAAGATACATTCTTTTCGGCAACACTTACTTTAGTCAAACACACAAACTAACACGCCTTCAGCTCAACCACATTGAACACGAATATTCCTCACTCGTCTCTCGCCATTCTCAGCATAAAAGTTGGTAATCATTCTTTCTCTATTTAGTCAATTAACTCCATACAAATCATATTAGTTTAATTCCTCGTCCCCTCACACTTATTCTCTGCAAACTGCCATACGAGAGTAGGTCCTAATTTCGGTTACTTCTCTCATTTCAGATCCCAATTCATAGTCCATCATAGTTATCTTAGTCATCATAATTACCATATATTTGTTACCATGTCATAGTTACCATATCATAGTTACCTTAGTTACTTTACCATACCTTACCTCACTTCACCTTACATTTTACTCTACTTTTCATTACTTTCATACATTGCACTACGTTGTATTCCTTGACAATTCTCAAGTTAATTATATCATTCATCCGAATAATTGCAATAACCGCTCACTAGTTATTTCCTAATTCAATTCTCTCATTGTGCATTCGTTGATTTTGCAAATATATATATTTTGTTTACATTCTCGTGCCCGAAGTTTTCTAAATTCAATTCACATCAGTCGGTAGGCCTAAATATTAGCAGACGACTATTCCATCCAATTCAACAAATTTATGGTAATGGTTTTCAAATAGCTACGAGTATTTAGGCTGATTTATTAACTAAAACCAATCTCACTAATAACCAAATACCACTAGTAAATAGAGGAAACTTGATTTGAGAAGAGCAGTGTAGAGATATAACAGTTAAACAAAAACTGTTAAGAAATGGCGAGTGAAAATGTATATATATATATATATATATATATATATATATATATATATATATATATATATATATATATATATATATATATATATACAGGCCTTCCTCATGGCGAGGAGAACTAATGAAATAATAACAAAAGCCACCTGGGTTTCCTTTTTGCCCCTCCAACCGTTGTCTGGTAACATACGAGAACGGACAAAAATTATAAATTTAGGACACAGATTCCTGACCTCGGCGCAAAATTCGGACCCGCCCAGGGGTTATTTATAAATACGAAAGTCAAAAGTGCAAACTGTCAACATCTTACTACGTGTTCCCCTAAGTTCAAAATGCCGAGTAGACAAACAACATACACCAAAAAGGGAGACTTCATTTGCGTCCCATCTGGGAGTCCCCTACACTTCCATTTACCCCGCGGGGTTAACTGAGGTATAAAACAGGGCGACACGAGAAAACGAGGCTTTTTTTGCGTTTTCAAGAAGAGACAGGAAAGTCACCGGCAGAGAGAAGGAATTTTCGCGTTCGAGAAGAAACAAAAAAGTCACCGGTAGTAAGTTTTCTGCAAGTTAAGGAAGACTTTTAGTTTCTTGGATAATACCAGATTGTGCCAAGAAATCTCGGCGCAGTTCGAGCCCAAAGATTATCAAGGATCAAAACTACTAATACTCTCGACCCAGCTTGAGTACCCAAATCTTACGCTATCTGAGTTTGACAAACCCTAAACTAGATAGAAGAAAACTCAACATTTTCACCTTGTTCGGAAGAAAACTATTTTAAGGTCACCACGAACACCGAAATCAAAGGAATCATCCGTTTTGTTTTGGACCTTCATTCACTCATTCTAATTTCCGCGTGACGTCACTCGTCCACCTTTTTTGTCGGAGTAACATCATCTTGTGAGCAGCCAACAAACTACTCGAGCTACGCGTCTCTGGACCAGATTAACGAAGGTATTTCGAATGGATTCCTTGGGGTAATCTCTATTACCTTATGTAAGTAAATAAGCTGGACAGTAAAACCCTTTTTTTTTATCTTTATATTATATGTGTATATAGTAATTTTGTTTGCTATGATTAATGTTCAGTAAAAGTTGATTCTGGTTTGAGTTTTTAAATTGTCCTTGAACGAGTTGCGTTGGCAGTATTTGGTAAATTCCAGAAAGAACTCCCATTTTATTAATTCATTAGAATAAAGTTAAGCATAGCACTCTTAGAGAACGATCCTCAAGCGATCATCGAGGCACGAACCTACGCCTCAAGTCAAATTTTATTTGGTTTATTAACCATAATAAAACAAATATATATATATATATATATATATATATATATATATATATATATATATAATCTTGGTTAACCCACGACAAGCAGACTTTGCAGGTCTTCCTGCTGGACTGATGAAGATTCGTGGAATAGATTCAAAACTACGTTCATGAGTCTTCAATCATGATTCATCCCTTTGAAAAGCCTTTGAAAACAAGTAGTCCTGAACGACTACTTCTCTTCAGTGTTTACTGAAGAGTGTGGTCCCATCCCCCAGCCATGGATTCTTACTTGGCGGGAAAACTGGAGGAAATGGACTTCACCCAAGGGGGAGGCGGGTTTCTACCTAAAGTGTTGAAAGAAGTGCGCGATGAAGTGACACGTCATCTGAGCACAATCTTCAACATGTCAATCCGGACCTATTAGCTTAACCTCAATAGTCGGTAAACTCATGAAAAACACATTGGTGGACAAAATGACGTCATATTTAGAGTCCAACATGCTATTGAGTAGTTCCCAGCACTGGTTCAAAGGCAACGGTCATGCCTAACGAATCTTGTTGAATTCTTCCACTTCGTTTTCAGTGAGCACGACCGGGATAAGGCGGTGGATGTTATCTACTTATACTTTCAAAAAGCCTTCGATACTGTACCACACCGCCGCCTTCTCCGGAAAGTGCGTGAGCTGGGTATAGACGGAAATGTAGCAAGTTGGATAGAGAACTAGCTAAGTGGCAGACATCAACGGGTGGTGTTGAATGGGCAGGCTTCTGAGTGGGTGCATGTTACTAGCGGTGTTCCTCAAGGTTCTGTCCTGGGACCACTACTATTCATCATCTACGTCAACATGGACGGTGACATGGTTGCGAAGATTTCTAAATTTGCCAATGATACCAAGCTTGGTATGAACGTCGCAAAGGAAGGAAATACTGCCCGCTTTCAAGATGATCTTCGAAATATTGGGGAGTGGTCGGACACGTGTCAAATGCCTTTTAACGTGAACAGATGCAAAGTGATGCATATCGGCCAAAGAAACCCCCAATCTCAGTATATCCTTAAGGGCACTGCTATTGAATCCACCGACACTGAGAAGGACCTGGGTGTAACTATCACTAGTGATCTCAAATTCCCGAGGCAATGTATTAAGGCGGAGAAGAAAGCCCAAAGGATGTTAGGTTATATAAAGCGACAGTTTAGATATCGGAACAAGGAGATAGTACTGTGTTTGTATAACTTCCTTGTTCGACCGCACCTGGAGTATGCCGTACAATTTTGGAGTCCTTCGCTTCGAAAGGATATCGCAAGATTAGAACGTGTGCAAGCCAGATCAACCAAACTGATTCCCTCTATCATACACAAGAGTTACGAAGATAGATTACGGGAATTAGACTTGTTCTCGCTGGAGACCCGGAGACAAAGTGGGCAGCTTATCGAAGTGTTCAAATACTTCAGGCTTCGACATTGTAGACTACAGGGATATTTTCTAGCTTAGCCAGAGCAAAACAAGAAATCACGGCTACAAACTTGAACTGAAGCGTTACCAGCGTGATCTGTGTGGGAAATCTTTCACATATAGCATCTGCAGCACTTGGAACGCACTTCCAGTGGAAGTTGTCAAGAGAAACTCTGTTGAACAGTTCAAATCGATACTAGACAAAGTCTTGAAAAATAGCCGATGGATACTTGAAGCGTGGCGCGAGTGCTCTTCTAGAGCGTTAATCTGACCCTTTAGAGAACTGCGCCTGCTCAAGTGTTCACTCAAAGGTACCCTCTTTGAATGGGTCGTATGGTCTACTAAGGTACCTCTTTTTCTTGTTACTTGTTACTCTCTCTCTCTCTCTCTCTCTCTCTCTCTCTCTCTCTCTCTCTCTCTCTCTCTCTCTCTCTCTCTCTCTCTCTCTCTCTCTCTCTCTCTCTCTCTCTCTCTCTCTCTCTCTCTCTCTCTCTCTCTCTCTCTCTCTCTCTCTCTCTCTCTCTTTCTTGCGCGCGCGGTTTACGCTCTTCTTTCGTTTTCACTGTAAGTTTGTTTTCATCTTACTTCAACCTCTCAATTTTTTATCCTTAACCGGAAGTTTCAAATGCACACATCCCTTAGCCATGAATAGTCAAGCCACGACGTTTACCTCAACTGCCTCGACCACGCTTGCGAGCCAAGCCTCCTCAACTTTCACGACCATATGTGCGTCACCCATGGCAATTAGTCATCCTGCAGCTATAAACCAGAATTTCAGCGCCCTAGGCACCAACTACACTTCAATTAATCTTCCCACTTTCGATGCGACCGATCCGATCATGTGGTTCAAATTATGCGAGGTTATAATGGTACATCAAACCATAACCAATCAAGAGCGCATAATAAGCATCACGCAAAAAGTCCCAATAAGTATCTTTACTTTGTTTCGGGGAATTTTTTTACAAAGTAGGAGAAATGGTGCATGGGGGCAGTTGAATTTAGGAGAGCCCATGTTAAAGACTTAAGAGAACTATTAAATACTCAACAAATGGATGATAGCCGTTCCACGCGATTCCTTGAACATCTCAAATAATTGATCAGAGTGAAGGGCGCTTAGTCAGAGCTTTTTGACTCGCTCCTAACGGAGATTTTCATGCGTGGGATTCCTGACCACATTAGGACCCTCATCATGATTGGTGAGCACAAGAGCGTGGCTGAAGTCACCAAAGCAGCAGAGATAATATATCTCAATCCTTACGTAAACTGGGGAACTGTTCCACAATCTCCAATTCCTCCCTCTAATCCATCCATTTCGCAGATTCGGTAACATACGACGCCTTCTGGCAATAGGCAGGACCTGTGTAACGCCTCCTTTTCACAGTCATCACTGGACTTGGCTGCCGCTTTCGAGAAGATAGAAGGAGAGCTGCAAAAACTAAAACTCCAATGTGGAACCGAGCGACTGCACGGTCCCAAGGGTGGACGGAGCGACAGGTGCCGTTCGTTTATTCGAAGACGAAACCAACGAGAGCATTCCAGCACGAGAGGTGAGGCACAGCATTCCCCTGCTCATTCTTCCGCCCCTCCCCCTAGTCCTAAATTCTCTCACTCTCAAACGAAGAGTCTATGCTGGTACCATGAGAAATATGGTAGCGAAGCTGTACACTACACAGCCTTGCCAATACTACCTATCATCCTATTCTCATTCTGAATCAAATGCTCGCTCTTCACAAATTCCTCCTTCTAATCATAATGTTACTTTCATCCAACTAACTAATTGGTGCTAGTACGACAACAAATATGGTGCACAAGCCTTAAAATGTATACAGCCCTGCACATATTTACAACCAGTACCTCCTTAATCTAACGCTATTCCACTAATTTTACCTCAACAATCTATTCACTCTCCTCAAACTAATGCTCCAACTCACTCTAGTCATTCTAATTCAAAATTTTCGACTAATTTAAACTGAGAACGCAAGTAATCAATGGGTCTATCACCTCTGCCGTCCCTTCATCACAGGTCGATCCACCATTTTGCATTTATGACCCACTCTCTGGTTTCTCATATTTAGTTGACACTGGTGCTCAATGTAGTGTTATTCCAGCTTCTCTAGACGATAAAGCTTGTTCCTCATCTGATCTTGTCCTTAAAGACGCTAATTCCTCTAAGATAAGGACTTATGGAAGGCGCATCCTTCAGTTGGCTCTTGGCCTCCGCAGAGTTTTTCGATGATACTTTATTGTTGCCGAGGTCGACGTTCCTATTCTGGGCCTCGATTTTCTCTCTGCCCACGACCTTTTGGTCGACTCTCGTAACCGCAATCTTATCGATTGCACTACAATATTCACAGTTTCGGGTTCATTTTTTCCGTCGCAGAGTTCTCTTCTCTCTATCCAGTTTTCTTCAGCCAATCCACAGTTTCAGCGCCTGCTACAGGAATTTTATGCAATTAGCATACAATCCTCTAAAGACAGGCCCATTAAACACAATATGGTTCACCGGCTAGAGAGGACTGGAGGGCCTGTATTTTCCCGCCCCCGTCGATTAGCCCCAGATAAACTCGCCTTAATGAAGCAGGAGTTCACCTTCATGGTGGAAGCTGGCATAGCTAGCTTCTCTACTTCTCCTTGGGCCTCTCCGGTTCATATTGTACCCAAATCTACCCCTGGTGAGTACAGAGCTGTAGGAGATTACAGGCGACTAAATGCCTGTACTATCCCCGATAGATATCCTCTGCCCTATCTGTCCGATTTCAATTCTGCTCTTTTCGGTTGTTCTATCTTTTCTTGCCTCGATCTGGTTCGTGCTTTCAACCAGATCCCTATTCATCCAGATGACATCCCAAAGACGGCTATCACCACGCCATTTGGTTCCTTCGTCATGAACAGGATGCAATATAGTCTTCGTAACAGTGGTCAGACCTCCCAACGTTTTATGGATCAGGTTCTGAGAGGTCTGCCTTTCGTCTTCTGCTACATAGACGACTTCGTGATAGCATCTTCGTCTTTAGAGGAGCATCTGTGTCACCTTCGTCAGGTTTTCGCTCGACTTGAAGAGTACGGTATCGTACTCAACACTTCCAATTGTCTTTTTGGAGTCCTCCAATTGTCTTTCTTGGGTCACCGTGTCTCGAGTAAAGGGATTAGCACACTCGAAGGTAAGGTTACCGTGATGCACAACTTTTCTCGGCCCACATCACGCAAGCAACTTAGGCGTTTCTGTGGCATGGTTAATTTTTACCACCGATTCATATCTAATTGTGCCAAGGTCATGCAATCTATCAACTCTCTTTTCAGCAAGACAACAAAGAACTCTCCTCTTGAATGGACTGCTGAAGCATGCGAGTCTTTCTCTCGCACCAAAGAGGCTATTGCTTAAGCGGCGGATTTAGCTCGTCCTTCTCCAGGAGCCCCCCATCAGCGTTGCCTCCGATGCATCCTCAACCCACATAGGTGCAACATTGCAGCAGAAAGTTGGTGACCAATGGCAACCTCTTGCTTTCTTCTCTCGCTCTCTTTCAGACTCTCAAAAGAAGTATAGTACGTTCTCTCGAGAGCTCCTCGGAATATACATCGCAATCTGTCACTTCCGACAATACTTGGAAGGACGTAACTTTACGATTTTTAGGGACCATAAGCCTTTGGTCGGTACTTATTCTTGTCGTAGTACTTCGCTAGAATACAATGCAGTTAGCTCTCATCATCTTGACTTAATCCTGCAGTTGACGAACGATGACCGCTATATTTCTGGTTCTTCAAATGTCATACCAGATGCGCTTTCACGCATTTCAGCGATTTCGGGCACGCAACTCTCCCACATTGCACCCATCGATCATGCGGCAATAGCACTTGCCCGGAAACAAGATGAAGACACGCAAACATTGCGTCACTCTCCTTAACTTGTCATTCGTGAGATTGATTTAACGGACAGTCCTTCCAGGCGCATCCTGGTTGACTACTCATTACCTGACTGTCCTCGTCCTCTCACCCTCTCGCTTACCGTAGGCACATTTTTGACCAAATTCACGGTCTCTCTCATCCTGGTGTCAATACCACACGCAAACTCTTTGTCCAACGCTTCGTTTGGCCAGGTATAAATGCCGACGTGGCAAAATGGACTCGTTTATGCCTGCCATGCGAGCGCGCCAAAGTCCATCGCCACCAAAAAAAGCTCCTCTGGTCCCTTTTCCTCTTCCCTCGTCGCGTTTTGACGCCGTTCACCTCGATCTAGTATGTCCTCTCCCATACTCTCGTGGTTGCAATTATCTTCTTACCATGATCGATCGTTTTACTCTTTGGCCTAAGGCAGTTCATATCTTGGACATCAGAGCTTTTACAGTCACTCGAGCCTCCGTCTCAACATAGGTGTTCGTTTTATTGTTCCCTCAACGATCATGACTGATCGTGGCAGCAAGTTTGAATCCCACCAATTGGATGCACTCATGTCAGTACTTGGCTCCCTTTGTCTAATTACCACTAGCTACCATCCCCAAAGCAACGTCAAAGTGGAACGGTTACACATGACCCTCGAGGTAAGCTTACGCTCCACCGATCCAAACATCACTTGTGTGGACAAGCTACGCTTATTTATCTTGGGTATTCCTTCATCCTTGATAGAAGACTTGGCCTGCTCTGCCGCGGAACTCGTCTACGGTACTCAACTTCGTCTTCCTGGTCAATTCTTTTCTTCTTCTGACCGACCTCTACCTCCTCACCTCAATCCTCCTTCTTATGTACATGATTTTGTACGGGTAATGGCTGAGGTTAAGCCTACCGCCCCTAGAGTGCCTGCTAACCAGGGACATTTCGTGCAGAAAGAGATGTCAACTTCTTCTCATGTCTTTGTCCATCGCGATTCTACTCTCTCCTTATTGCACCCCGTTTATGACGGACCCTTTCTCATCATGTCTAGGAAGCCAAAATTCTATGTACTGCAGTTTAGCGCGAACCAGGATACTGTTTCTCTGGATCGTTTGAAACCTGCCTGTATTGATGCTGTTCATTCTGAGTAGTCCTCATTTTCCTCTTCTACTATCTGCAATACAGGTCCAGTGATTCCCCTACCTCATCATCATCTAACCTTGTCGTAGAATTGCTCATAGTCTGGTCCAATAATTATTCTAGTCCTTGATCTGGACACACCGCTTGAATTTAAGTAGATGGTATTGACCCTATGACTCAATCTATGATCATATATATATATATATATATATATATATATATATATATATATATATATATATATATATATATATATATATATATGCTTTAATTCCTACTAAACGCGCGAAGGCTGGTCAGAGGCGAGTTGTGCCACGGCCAGGATTCACACTATAAAAGTCCCACTTGTTACTGGGGGGAGGTTTGTGTTTGTTAAATTCTAAGAGTGCATATCACAGGTTGAATAAATTAGCCAAAGAGATTCTTAATTAAGGTCTTGCCAAATGTACGTCAAAAAGGAGGAGCCCCAAATAAACACACGTACAAAAAATAAACTTTACTTTACACAAAAATAATATTTAGAAGCCATAGTTAAACGGGCATTTAGGTAAATAAGGATTAAATATTAAACACTGACGTTAAGCGTCTAGATTTATAATGACTCAATGGGAGTATCAATCACTGTTAATTAAATAGGTAATTTAAGAATAGAGGGACACTGGGTTTACAGATTACCATTAAATGTGATGGACTGGAGAGACGACTACTTAGGTCCAGACGGGGTGGTTCGGGTGGCGTTAACACGAGTCCTCGGGGAGAGGGGGAGATAAGACGACGGTTTGGGGCTGCTGACTGCAGTTCTGGTTAGTTCACTCCTAACTGGATGTGACACTAACAAATAGTAACTTCCAGTAACTATTTGGATGTTCCTTTTCTTTCTCAAGTTACGTTGAGCAACAGAGCGTATTCTTCTAGTCACAGACTCTACGGGGCGGGATTTGCCTCAGGAACACTTTGAGACAGCGACCAAGTTAACTCAGCGGCGCGTTGGCAGTCGATACGTTACGGCAGGGACTCTCGTTCAACGTGAGGGTTACGCGAGTAGGTTTGGGACACTGCTCTAGAGTGGTGAACGGCGATGTCATTTATACCGCGGACTGTGGAAAATCGAGAGAGAGATTCCATTCACGACAATTCGCTTATCGCAGTGCCTTCTGGACAATCTCCATGGTATCATAAAGAAGGCAAATAGAATTTAGGCTTCTCTGTGAGATAGGCCTTCTTTCGTCAGACTTCTGTCGCCAGTTGGGGGAAGGGTGGGGGGGAGAAGAGAGAGGAGACGAAGGTCAACTCAAACGACAAATTTCTTTCGTTATCACGATTGCCTGGCGGCATGCGAGTATGTACGTTCCATACCCTCATACGCCTACCTATTTCAAGGAACATTATTCCGCCATGAAATAAGGAATAATGTGAAAATTAACTTCACCGCGGGAATTTGTAATTATCTTCCTCGAATCGAACAATTGAGTCGGTAATTTTATCAAAACCGTTAGGAATTTACCTTAGTATCTAATGGCTACAAAATACTACTGCTACGTCAGTTTCTCTAATTTAAATATACAAAACACATACAGAGTACAGGCAAGAAATAATTATTTATACAAAGAGATACACAGAAAAAATAAATAATTGACTATTAATCGTTATCTGAAATTGGGTTTCTCGAAAGGCTATCTGCGAGTACATTGTCAGACCCTTTTAGATATCTGATTTCACACCGGTACTCTGCTAACAATAATGGCCAGCGCATTAGCCTGCCGTTTCGGTTTTTACAAGTTTTTAAGTAGGCTAACGGTCTATGATCAGTCTCTAGGAGGAATGGACGACCTACTAGATACATTCTAAATTTTGTTATCCCAAAAACAATCGCTAGAGCTTCCAGTTCTACTGTAGCGTATGCCCTTTCGCGAGCCGTCAGTCGGCGACTCGCATAGCTTATAGGAGCGGGTTCTTGGTCCTCGTCGTATTGGAGTAATACGCAGCCAATACCCAGTTGGGAGGCATCTGTCCTTACGCCAAGTTTTTTTTAGGGTTCGGCAGTTTTAAGATCGTGGCGGAGACTAGCTTCTCTTTGAGCTCTTCAAAGTGTGCTTCGGCGTCGGGGTTCCACTTGAGAGGGTCCGTGAGTTTCTTTTTTAGCAGATCGTTTAGAGGAGCTGCTACAGAAGCGAATTGGGGTACGAAGCGGCACCGAGGAAAGACCGTAATTGCTTCTTGGTGCGCGGTAGGGGCATATTTACAAAAGCCTTTACCTTCTCTTTCTGTGGGGCCAGATGACTTTCGCCTATTTTAAATCCAATGTATTCTATGGATTTATAAGAAAAATGGCATTTTGAAGGTTTAATCTTTAAGCCATGATGCTTTAAGCGTTCTAAAAGCGGGCGGAGGGACAAGATATGGTCGTTCCATGAACGTGTAGCCACATACACGTTATCAAAATATAAAGAAACCTTTTTTAAACCGTCTATTACACGGCGCATTATGCGGTTGTAGCTACTGCAGGCAGTGACTAGGCCAAAAGGAAGACGAGTGAATTCCATTAAACCTTTGTCTGTAGGAAAAGCTGTTAGTTTCCTCGCTGATGCCTTTAGGGGGATCTGATAATAGGCCTTACATAGGTCTATCTGAGTGATGTAGGCGTCCCTTTCGAAGAGATGTAAATTTTGGTCAATTAGGGAGAGAGGCTCGGCGTCGAACACGGTGAGGGTGTTTAACTTCCGAAAATCGACGCACATCCTAAAGGACTGGTCTGGCTTGCGGACCTTGACTATTTGGGAACAGTAGTCGGACGTAGATGGCTCGATAATCCTTAATTGCAAAAGATTGTCGACTTCCTCATTGAAAGCGTCTCTTAGGTGCACCGGTACGGGATAGGGCTTACATCGCACAGGTTCGAGCGTAGTGAGGGCGATATCATGTTCGAACTGAGTCGAACATCCTGGTGACTAAGAAATGACGTCACTAAATTCTTCCAAAAGCGCCATCATTTGGTTCCTTTGGGCAGGGGTGAGGTCGGAGTTTACATCCAACTCGGGAAAAAGGTTCTTTTATGGGGGCAGCTTGGACGGGATGACGGGGAGGGGATAATCTTCGCTTGACTCTAAGCAAATCGAATTAACAATATTTAGGGGGTTGTTTGGGTGGACGGCGTCAATTACCCTTTCTTCGTCGAAGGCGACTATATTGTTTATACAGGCCCGTCTATGATACTTTTTTAGCATGTTTATGTGATATAACTTATCACCTGCGGGTGTCTGTATTACGTAATCAACCGATCCGTGGGTTTTCTGAACGGGGTAGGGGCCTTTCCATTGGGAGAGAAGTTTATGGGAGTCCGAGGGGAATAAGAGTAGAACTTCATCTCCGGGCTTCAGTTTTCTGTGTTTGGCCTTTAGATCAAAGTATGTCCGATACTTTTCCATATTAATTTCGGAATTTCTGACTGCTATGTCAGAACACCTTTTTAATCTTTCCCTTAGTTCGAGGACGAAGGAATAAGTGTTTCTTAATTCTGGACACCTACGGGAATTTGTTCATAACTCCTTCAAAATACTGAGGGACCCCCGCACGTTTCTCCCGTACAAGAGCTCAAATGGGAAAAATCCGATGGTCTTATGGCGAATTTTGCGGCATGCGAATAACGCAACTGGAAAATATGGGGGCCATTCTTGGGGTTGTTCCATGCAAAGGTTCTTGATGACGCTTTTCAAGGTCGCATTGAACTTTTCGCACATGCCATTCGCGCTCGGATGGAAGGGCGTGGTAAAAATAGGTTTGATTTGGAGCAGGGTGTTCACGTGTTCCATGAGCTCAGAAGTAAACTGGCGGCCTCTATCTGACAAGATTTCTTTGGGCAATCCTACTTTAGAAAAAATGGAAATAAGGGCTTCAGAGCAAGAGATACTATCGATCCTTTTTAGAGCGACAGCGTCTGGGAATCGGGTAGCGCAGTCTATCAATGTTAGTACATGCGTATGACCTTCGGCGGAAGGGGGGTGAATTGGTCCGATGAGGTCGATGGCGACTCTCAAGAAGGGCTTTGAGATGACTGGGGTTCTTTGCAGGGGAGCTGGGGCTATTCGACCTTTTGCAGTGGTTTTCTGGCACAAATCGCACGTTTTGCAGAATTCTGCAATATCTTTGGCTGCACCGGGCCAAAAAAAGTACTTAAATACTCGCTGAGAAGTCTTGTTATGACCGAAATGACCGGCCATGGGACTTTCATGTGCTACTCGCAGGATTTGGTCTACATGTGTGTGCGGAATACACATGACCTTGGAAGGTGGGTCCGACTCATCTCGCGAGGTGCGAAACAGAAGGGAGTCGTTAATGATGTACCTTATGGGACGGTTCCCTCGAACGACCACCTCTTCGTTCTTTCGGGCCTTTTCCCAAGGGGATTGAAGTAAAGGGCAGCTCTGCTGAGCTCTGAGGAATTGGGCATTACTCGTTGAAACCTCTAAAGGAGCCTCTGGGGTGAAGAGGCGCGTTGGGGGAGAGGCCTCGCGGCTAGCTTGCGCTCGAGTGACGACAGCTTGAGTCACTTCACTCGGGGAGAGTAGTGCGCTCTGGCCAATGAGTACCAAGCAAAATTTGATGGGGGCTGCCACTACGTCGGCCCAACCAGTGAAATATTTACACTGTACATGGCAGCGGATTACCATCAATCTATTTTCTCGACCCAAGAAGTCGTGTACAATTGGGTACTTCTTATGTTGGGGGTCGACAGGGGGAAGCAATTTGTCTGACACAACAATGCATGTGCACCCTGTGTCTCTGACGAGGGTGGACACTTTACAGCCATTGATCAAGCCAGTTTCGAAATTTAGTCCTCCAGGAGAACTTTTGTTGAACAGGAAGTTCACTTGAAATTCCTGTGGGGATGGAGACGAGGGGGATGACGTAAGCGCCGCTGGCTGTTCCGGGGGAAGGGTAGCGGTTACTTGGTGAACTTGTTGGCTCTGGGTGGGACGCATGCTGGAATTCTGTACACATTGGGCCTTGTAATGGCTGGGGGAACCGCAGGAGTAGCATATAACGTGCCTATTCTGGTGCTGGTTATTGTATGGGGTATTGAAGACTGGGGGTTTTCTGTCTTCGTGGGATACAAAAGGCTTATTCTTTGGCCTGAACGGGCTGTGGTCTTTATCAATAAAGGGGGTTTCCTTTGTTGGGACTTCCATTGACTAAATTTATTCTCCGGGGACGGGGGACAATTCTTCCCGGTATCCTGTGTGTATAGGCGATGATTTGTCGCATGGAGATCAGCTTCCTCGAGGCATTCTTGAAAGGTAAACTCTCGGCGGTCTTTCACGAATGCTCGGATCTCCTGGGAAAGGGTGGACAATAGCTGGTCTTTTAACATAAAGTCAATCAGGGCCTCATGCTCCGATTCGACTTTGGAGGATTCTAGCCAGAACTGGAGGTTTCGCTTCAGGATATATCCAAAATGTCGGTAAGTTTGACCGGGCTGGATTTTAGCCGATCTAAACTTAGCGCGGTAGAACTGAGGGTTCAAGTTGAAGGCGGATAGCAATTCAGCCTTCAATGTGCTATAGTCGATTGTAGCTTCGTGTGGTAACGAGATGAAAATTTCTCTTAAGCGCGGACTGAGCAATGGGAGCAATCTACTGACCCCTTCGGATTCTATGGCCCATCCTTTTACCTCGAAGATCTTTTCAAAATGTGTTAAGTATGAGCACAAATCTTCTTCGTCTTTATATTGGGGAAGTTTCATAGCGGGGGCCTGGAGTTGATGATCACGGGATTCAACAGAACTGACTTCAACTTGGTCTCTGCTCGATTCCTTTTCATGTTTTCGAAACCTTTCTCTTTCTTAAAATTCTAACTCTTCTTTTCTTACTTCCATTTCTAACACTTCTTTTCTTCTCCTTTCTTCTAATTCTAACGCTTCTTTTCTTACTTCCATTTCACGTGCTCTTTCCTCTCGCTGTTCGCTTTGGACGAATTCCTTTAATTCCTGTCCTGTTATAATACTTCGAACGATTGTGAAGCCATTGCTGCTCTTGCTGACTCAACTGGTGAATCAAGAAAGAACTTACGCACCTGGTATGAAAATTAGAAGCTGCGATTGTTCCTAACCGATACAATCTAATAATTAACCCCTAAAATAATGAATATTTTCCTAGCTTTGTTTTTGCTATCTGAAAAGGATTATTAATGGTTATTATTTATATTCCTTCGGGGAATAGACTCTAATTATTAAAATTTACGTTATTTAATTTGGGCTTCCTTAGACGTTGGCAAGTTTGAGGCTAAATGAGTTCGCTTACTCCAAAATTTAAACCCTTAAAGCTGACACCACTATTATATAGGTCGCAGAATTGCTCATAGTCTGGTCCAATAATTATTCTAGTCCTTGATCTGGACACACCGCTTTTGTTTAAGTCGATGGTATTGACCCTATGACTCAATCTACGATTATATATATATATATATATATATATATATATATATATATATATATATATATATATATATATATATATATATATATATATATATATATATATATATATATATATAGAGAGAGAGAGAGAGAGAGAGAGAGAGAGAAAGAGAGAGAGAAAGAGAGAGAGAGAGAGAGAGAGAGAGAGAGAGAGAGAAAGAGAGAGAGAGAGGCTTTAATTCCTACTGAACGTGCGAAGGCTGGTCAGAGGCGAGTTGTGCCACGGCCAGGATTCACACTATAAAAGTCCCACTTGTTGCTGGGGGGAGGTTTGTGTTTGTTAAATTCTAAGAGTGCATATCACAGGTTGAATAAATTAGCCGAAGGGATTCTTAATAAAGGTCGTACCAAAGGTACGTCAAAAAAGACGATCCACAAATAAACACACGTGCAAAAAATAAACTTTACTTTACACAAAAATAATATTTAGAAGCCATAGTTAAACGGGCATTTAAGTAAATAAGGATTAAATATTAAACACTGACGTTAAGCGTCTAGATTTATAATGAGTCAATGCGAGTATCAATCACTGTTAATTAAATAGGTAATTCAAGAATAGAGGGACACTGGGCTTACAGATTACCATTAATTGTGATGGACTGGAGAGACGACTACTTAGGTCCAGACGGGGTGGTTCGGGTGGCGTTAACACGAGTTCTCGGGGAGAAGGGGGGATAAGACGACGGGTTCAGGGCTGCTGACTGCACTTCCGGTTAGTTCACTCCTAACTGGATGTGACACTAACAAATAGTAACTTACAGTAACTATTTGGATGTTCCTTTTCTTTCTCAAGTTACGTTGAGCAACAGAGCGTATTCTTCTAGTCACAGACTCTACGGGGCGGGATTTTCATCAGTAACACTTTGAGACAGCGACCAAGTAAACTTAGCGGCGCGTTGGCAGTCAATACGTTACGGCAAGGACTCTCGTTCAACGCGAGGGTTACGCGAGTAGGTTTGGGACACTGCTCTAGAGTGGTGAACGGCGATATCATTTATACCGCGGACTTTGGGAAATCGAAAGAGAGATTCCATTTACGACAATTCGTTTATCGCAGCGCCTTCTGGACAATCTCCATGATACCATAAAGAAGGCAAATAGAATTTAGGCTTCTCTGTGAGATAGGACTTCTTTCGTCAGACTTCTGTCGCCAGTTGGGGGAAGGGTGGGGGGAGAGAGAGGAGACGAAGGTCAACTCAAACGACAAATTTCTTTCGTTATCACGATTGTCTGGCGGCATGCGAGTATGTACGTTCCATACCCTCACAAACCTCAAACACAATCTCCTCTACCTCGCTCATATCTCTATCTCCTTCCCGATTGCTGCTGCCTCCTCTTTTGTTGCAGGAAACCTCGTCGTCGGAGCTGCCCAGTCAGGAGACCATCCCTCCACCTCTGGTCACCCCGTAACCACCAAGCTAGGCACAAAGCGTCATGCTGTCCCTAGACGCCAGCTTGGAGAGGTCACCCAAACGGACCACCATCAATCTATCTACTATTGCTAGTGACATTGCCTCGCCCGCATATTTTGTGCCATTCTCAACAATCGTAGCCAGCCCACCGGCGTCTTTACACGGTCTGGTCGCATTGTCAGAAGGCCTCAGAGATATCTGGATTAGCGTAATATTTTTTTGTAACGGGAGGGGTAACTCTCTTGGGGGGGCGGAGTATTGTAGGGGCAGACATCTTGGCAAGCTCCTTCAAAGTTCGTAAAGAGGCAGTTGGCAATTTCCTGTTTGAGAAAATTATTCATCTCCTTCCAAGATTAATTTTTGTACGACCTTTGTTACCAATGCGGTTACCTAAAAATAAAGTACGACTCCTCCCAACCACCACCCAATCAAAATCTTTGTACAGCCCAATTCGAAATTAACCAATCAGAAAAGACTTTCCCGAGTCGCGAGCACATTTTAACGAACACTTTTATTTCATCAGCACTCCATCAAGGTCAGTAAAAATTAGATCCCTAACCATTAGTGCATACAAAGGTCTAAAAATATTCAAAGTGTAATTCCTTCCTTTGAATTCCAGTTTCCCCGATTTTATAACTTCAAAAGCGTCGTGGCTGTACTATACTATATTTTATATAATTCCTATATATATATATATATATATATATATATATATATATAGAACTTATTTTATCGCTCAGCTTAGTTCTAAGATGTCAGCTGTTACACCAGTCAAAAAGTAAGTACTAAGATAATATATTTTATATTTCACCAAAAAGGTGTGTTTGATCTATATTGCCCATTGAATAGAATTTAAGGTACTGTATAAAACAAAGTTGATAATTGGCAAGCTTTTACCTTGAAGGATTTATTCTTTCATGATGCTCATTAGTCTACACAAAATGCAAATTTTGCTCTGCATAATAATTTAAATATATTCTTTTTGGGTTCTATACAGAAGGGTTGTCATTGAGCAAGAAAAATCGCAAAGTTCGTGATAAGTTATCAGATGTCTAGAAACACTTGAAGAAAAGGCTAGAACTCAGTTATGGTGTTTATATTAGCGAGGGAATAATTGATACTTCAACACCTGAAAGAGAATCTGAAAAACTTTTAGAAACATTAATGAATGAATTGAAACAGTCATTCCTGGAGAGCAAATGTCATAATCACAAACTACAAATATTGATTTTCTCCCTATACACAATTGAAAAAACTGCTAATTTCTTTCAAACAACAACATACGAGGGGCGGTCAATAAGTTTTGAAATTCGGATATAAGGTAACGAGATATGAAGAAAAGTGTAATATTATTTGTCAATATAACTACCCTCGACTTCAATGCACTTGGGCCACTTGTCCCTGAGGCTTCGAATTCCCGACAACCAGAAATCTCCCGACTGCTGTTCAATCCACTCCTGGACGGTGAGCTGGACATCTTCATCGTCCCCAAACCGGCGTTCACGCAGTGCAACCTTGAGCTGACGGAATAAAAAGTAGTCGCTAGGGGCCAGATCTGGACTGTATGGGGGATGGTTGATCTCCTCGAATCCACACTCGCGCAGGGCAGCTTGTGCAACTCTGGCCTTCTGGACAGGGGCATTGTCGTGGAGGCGCAGGACACTGTGTGTCAACTTGCCGCGCCGCTTCTGATGGATGGACTTCTTCAACCCAGCCAGTTCCTCGGCGTAATATTGGCCTGTGATGGTCCTTCAACGAGGCGCATAGTCCACCATCAACACTCCCTCAGAATCCCAGAAGATGGTGACCATGATCTTCCCGGCTGAGGGTTGGGTCCGGAACTTGATGGGGGTCGGAGAGCCCCTGTGCCTCCAGTCCATGCTTTTGAGCTTGGACTCGGGATCCCAGTGATGGAACCACGTTTCATCACCTGTCACTATGCGTGACTCGAATCCCGCCGGGTTTTGGTTGTACAGGAGCAGCAGATTCTCCGAACTTTGACGACGTTGAAGTCGATCATGGGGCGTGAGGTTTCGTGAGGTTTCTAGGGAACAATGGGCAGAGACCTTGGTCATGGCCAAATTGTCTTGGATGATGTTGATAACACTTCCATGTGATATTCCAAGTTCTCGCTCGATTTCTTCGACCTTCAGACGTCGACTTTCAAGGATCATCCTCTCCACATGGGCCACATTATCCTCGTTGGTCACGTCTGACGGGCGTCCTGGACTGGGGTCATCTTCAAGGGACTCACGACCATGGCGAAACTCCCTATTCCAGCGAACAATGGTTGCATAGGAAGGGACGGTGTCGGTGTACACTACAACCATGCGTTCATGGATCTCTTTTGCATTCTCTCCTTCCTTGGTCAAAATTTTGATCAGTGCGCGGTGCTCAACCCTCTCCATTGTTGTAAAATTTGTGACTGACGATCTGCGTTCAGCTACTGCTTCTTAAATAGACGAGGCAGGAGCTTGCGGCTGCAGGTCCTGACTTGTCATAACTTGTCCTAACACCCCCACAAACAGCCATCCCGCTTCCTCTGTTTTGGCATACCGATTCGCAAAACTTATTAACCGCCCCTCGTATATGGTGAAAAAAAGCTGTTTACTAAAATCAAAATTTGGAATCCTTCCAAAGATTCCAATAATGAGCAAAGAAAAAGAAATATCTGAAGAAAACATGATATAGTTAGAAGATTATATGAGTAAGATGAGGTTAGTCGTATATGTCCTGGCAAAAAGGATTGTGTGAAAGTCGTCAGTGCTGAAGGTGCAATGAAGGTGCAAAAACGACTGGTCCTTGGGAATTTAAGAGAGTTATTTGAACTATACAAAAATGATAAAATAATCCTAAAATAGGATTTTCCACATTTGCTAAATTACAGCCGTCATACGAGGGACGGTCAATAAGTTTTGCTGTTCGGATATAAGGAAACGAGATATGAGGAAAAGTGTTTTATTATTTTCCAATATAACTACCATCGACTTCAATGCACTTGCACCACTTGTCCATGAGGCTTCGAATTCCCGACAACTAGAAATCTCCCGACTGCTGTTCAATCCACTCCTGGACGGCGAGCTGGACATCTTCATCGTCCCCAAACCGTCGTCGACGCAGTGCAGCCTTGAGCTGGCGGAATAAAAAGTAGTCGCTAGGGGCCAGATCTGGACTGTAGGGGGTGTATTGTCGAGCTCCTTGAATCCGCACTTGTGCAGGGCAGCTTGTACAACTCTGGCCTTGTGGACTTTGACGACTTTGAAGTCGATCATGGTGCATGAGATTTCTAGGGACCAAACGGGCAGATACCTTGGTCATGGACAAATTGTCGTGGCTGATGTTGAAAACACTTCCATGTGATATTCCAAGTTCTCGCTCGATTTCTTCGACCTTCACCCGTCGATTTTCACAGATCATCCTCTCCACTTCGGGCCACATTGTTCGTTGGTCACGTCTGACGGGCGTCCTGGACGGGGGTTATCTTCAAGGGACTCACGACCATGACAGAACTCCCTATTCCAGCGAGCAATGGTTGCATAGGAAGGGGCGATGTCGGTGTACACTGCAACCATGCGTTCATGGATCTCTTTTGCATTCTTGCCTTCCTTGGTAAAAAAATTGATCACTGCGCGGTGCTCAACCTTCTCCATTGTTGAAAAATTTGTGACTGACGATCTGCGATCAGCTACTGCTCCTTAAATAGAAGAGGAGGAGCTTGCGGCTACAGGTCCTGACTTGTCATAACTTGCCCTAACACCCCTATAAACAGCAGTCCCCCTTCCTCTGTTTTGCCCTACCGATTCGCAAAACTTATTGACCACCCCTTGTATTGTGTGTTTACCAGTAGTGGTGGGACTCATTCTGTCATCAGTGTCTGCACATATTATTAAGCTCAAAATTACAGCTGGCTGCATTGGGAAAAAATGGTCTCTCATACAAAGATCTTATGGATTAGAGTGTCTGCAGTTCAGAGAGAGAGGCTTGTATGATAAAACTTTGCAAAAATTGCCCAATAGAAGAGGGTGTCCTGAACTTTCCTGGATTGCTTGACAGTGTAAAATCAACTCTAAATGAAATATCTTACCAGCAATGGGTGACTGTTGACCGTTGTACAATGGTAGACAAAGTGGAGCCACTTCATGAATATTTATCATAATTAAGCATGAAAATATCCCGCATGGTTCGTCATCATTTTGCTGCATCGCAGCAATCACAGCACTTAAAACAGTTGAAAGAAATACCACCACCTCAGACCGAGGCAGTTATATTAGGTGATTTCTCTGAAAAATATTCTTTCATTGTCCAAGATGCTGCCCCAGGATTATACTGGGACAATTCACAATGTACAGTTCACCCTTTTGTCATCTATTATAGATCATCTTCAGACCATGAACTTAACCATTTTACAGTTTGTTTCTTATTTCCATCACTAAAACACAACATCATAATGGTTTATTCATTTATAATAAAGCTTATTAACTATGTTAAATTCAAATGCTCACAACAGAAGAAGGTGTATCATTTTCGGGTTGATGTACTGGCCAATATAAGAACAGAAAGAACTTCACAAATCTCTGTTACCATGAAGAGGATTTTAGTCGTCTTGTGAATGGCACTTCTTTGCTACATCTTATGGCAAAAATGCATGTGGTGGGATTGGGGGAACAGTGAATAGAGCTACTTCTCTTGCCAGTTTGCAGAGAACTACAGATAGGCAAATTATTGTACCAGAAGACATGTTTCAGATAATAAATTTTTTTGTGGAACTACATCTAATTTGAAAGATGCAGAGCAACGGTTAGAACACCGATTAAAGGACAGGATGGCTATTCTGGGAACTCAGAAATATCATAGATTTGTTCCCATAAACAAGGAAGAATTGATGGTGTATCTCATTTCAAATGGCATTGGAGTAAAGAAAAGAATTAGGTAAAGCATAGATAACGAATACTTGATTGGTAGCTCACAATCGGGCGATTCCATAGTCGGGCTAGCCAGGAAAAAACAAAAATCGTTCTCATTTCTATATTTTTAAAGATATTCACCTCAAATTTCACATGACTCACCCAGGGACCAATGTACTTCGAGCTTTGAAGTCAAATTTTTATTCGACGAACAGATTCGGAGTGACGAACGAAAATGTGACTTATTTAATGAAAAATAAAAACCTTATATTTATAACCGATGTTGGTTATATTCAATTCAATTATATTTAATAAGGCTGTGTACAATGGGATTATTAGATACTACAGGGTGTCTACTAATATCAAATTTCAAAATTCCATAGGTTTTCCAGCTACTTAAAAAAAAATAAATGGCAAAATCTCTAATTAAAACCGTAATGAAAAATGAGTATATTACATTTAACTACAAACATATTTCAAGGTATATTCTAATAAATGAAATAAACTAGGTAGCATCAATTAAAAAAACGAAGAAATCCCTCCAGGGCCCACACCTGAGGAATCTAGCAAACAATTATATTCCCATTAGGTATCATTTAGCTAGACCCCCGCATTTAATTTCATTTTTTTTAAACTTTTTAAATCTTTTTCATAGCACATGGGTGAGTACCGACTATATTATTCTGAAATAGGTATAATAAAGTAATAGCTATTAAGAATCTAAAGTGTGGACACCCTGTACTAGTAACCTATTTCATGGTTAGCCTGGATTCTAATATCTACCCTACAAAATAAGGATACATAACAAATATCAGTGGTTACGCACACTTAAATTGACTTAGGACTTTTTCTCATTAGAAAGTTTCTTCTTCTTGTAGTCACTTTTGCTCCTGGTAGCTTTCTTGGGTGCATCCAGATCACCGCTTTTTATGACTCTTCTTTTGACTTTTGCATGGGCATGACTGTTAGCTTTTGACACCATATTTTTGCCCATGACATGGAAAAGGGACCTGGCGATGGCAGGAGCACCAGTGTCGACCAGGCTGCAACCCTTTTCACAGTCCAACAGGGACATACCTAAGTCATTGCTCATTATTTCCTTGTAGACACTCACGAACACTTCTTCTGAAGAGTAGGCCTCCAGGAACTTAGTCCTCCTTTCGCCTGATGTTGTAATTGTCTTGAAGACTTCCACGGCCATCATGGTCATGTGGATGCACTCGTTCGAGGGGTAGAGGAGACCGCCGCGTTCCTGGATTTCAATCATCTCTCTGAAAGTCTCTGGTAGCTTGTCGGGGTCGGCCACCCGCACTGAGGGCATAAGGATGCTGCCTTCTACCAGAACCTCCTGGCAAGAAAAACACTTTAGGAGGCTGCGGGCCTTTCTCGCACAGTAATACACCATTTGTAATTATATGAATAACAGTACAGTATTATTAATTAGATTTTATTGCTCTCTTTGAACCCGTGTTTAATAAATTTACCAGGCAATGGCTTCGCCCCTCCTCCCTACGGGGGGAGCTTGCGCTTCGCTACTAGGATTAAAATTTAAAATAAAAAAAAGCAGCCATGGTTGAATTTTTATAAATTTTCTGAACTTCGCCAATTATAATAATTAAAAAAAAAGGAACTCTAAACTAAATTTCCCCCCTTTCAAAATATCACGTTGCTAAAATATAGTTATAGAAGAAGACATATATAAATAAATTTTCTGAACTTCACTATTTGGGTTTTAAAAATTTCGCAAAATTTCGATACTTATATTTATTTCTGAACTTCACTATTTTGTTTTTTATATTATAAAAGAATTATTAGAAATAACTTTGATAAGAAACAAGTCATTACCACTATTCAAATATTAAAAAAATACCCTTCTTAAATTATAGAGTTAGTAATGATGATAAACGACAATAAAATATAATTTTACCGTAATAACTAGCCAGAGATGATTTGATCAACCCAAGGCATCGGTTAAGGTGTAGTTTAGTGTGCGTATCGTAGTCACGACTTTTAATATCACAGTTATCTATGGATAAACAATACCATAGATTAGGATTGCACCGATATGCAAATTAGCCGATAATCGATATATCGGCGCCGATACAAGATTAACGAAATCAAAATAAAAAATATATATTTGAAAATATTTTTGCCGAATGGAGGAGCTATTGCCGTATAAAAAAAAATGTGTTCAAGGACGTCATTACTGACAATTTTAGACGATCGCAATCTTGTTAAGCCTAATCGTCCTCGTTTGTTTACAAACGTATACAATACCATGAATAATGAAATCATTCGATGATAGTTAAGTTTATTATAGCTTAAATGCACTATTAATTTAAATTAGTGTATTATTTACGTAATTATTGCCATAACTTTTAAGTTATTTTAGAAATTAATGAGTGCATTGTGAGGTTTAAGGCTAAGTTTGCAATTTCTAGATCATTATAGCGTCCCTCCCCAAGCAACATATATGTATCATATGCTAGCTTCCCTTATTTACCACACATTATAACTTATTCATTTAAATAGCAGGAGTCCACATCTTCACTACTTACAAGTACTAGCGCTAGCAGACCTACAACAGCAAATAAATACAATTAACCTATGATTTAAAAACTTTCCAAGATGGTAGCAGCGCCTCACCTAAAGTAAATCGTAACAACGACTGGAATTCGCGCCCTGGCGGGCATAGCGGCAAACAACCGCGCTGACTTATCGCCCGACTATGGAAGTAGCAGAATTCGGAATTTGGTGAAACTACCAATCAATTTTCGTTATCTATGGGTACAGTCATATTACTAATGAACCTGCAATGGTTGATAACTTAAAGTGTCTCAAACCAGGATAGTATGTTAGCTGCATTTATGACGGGCAAGTTTAGTATGGAATTGTGGAGGAATATTGTGAAGAGTTGGATGATTCGCAGTGAACTTTTTACATCCATCTGGGTCATCAGGAGCAAGTGCATATCATTATCCATCAAATAAGGATTCATGTGTAGTGCCAAGAGATCATATATTAACTGTCATAAGTTGTTCTACAATAAGAGGAGGCAGCAGAATTAAATATATTTTTCTTCAGATAGAAATTGAAGAAAGAATCAAATATGCCAGAATTGTATTAGGTTAACAGGTCTTCCCTCTCATTATTGTAATTATTTTATCAGTGAGGGTTATTAGTGAAATATCATATTTTTATTCGGGGAGATTTAGGTCAAGTCAAACTGATAGCTAAAATAAATTCCTAAATTTACCTGTAATTTATAATTATAGTGTCAACCCAAGTTAGTTACATGAAAATTAAAAGCATAAATAACCTTTTTATGATTGTTTCTAATAGCCAAGACCTTTGAATGTTTTATATATGCCCCAGAAACTATAAATTCAATTTCTATAGCTTATGAGTGAAAAATATGTAGAATTGACGGACAACTTAAAAATATAGTGCTTACTTATGTCTTAATTACCTGAGAAATACTTGTATAAACAAACTTTCTTTACTGATTTTAATAGCCAAAGCACATGCCTTCATTTTTCTTATATATAAATCTTTTTCAATTTTGATACCCCAGAGGTCAAATTTTTACCTCAAATTTTAGTAAATGTATGATTTTTTATTTTTCAACCTAGAGTTCTAAACCTTTCATATCTGGATTCCTTGTCTTTTTCTCATTATATATATATATATATATATATATATATAATTGTGACCATTATTACCCTAGTTATGGGTCGCCTAATCTTAGTGACCTCTAACTAACAAATCAGGCTTACCCAGGCAATGTGAACAAAATCACCAAAAACGTCCAAAATTATTGGCATTGACAAGAGATCCAATGAAAAACAGTATTAATACAATAGTTAAAAAATCTCTTATTTTGGAAAGACAGGTTTAAATTCCCTTAAAGGTTAATGTATTTAGATTCTTTAGTAAATTAGATTAATTTTGACTTAAGGGCACGGGTTATAACGACTCCTTACTCTTTGTCTGCCTGCTCCCCGCCCCCACCCCCGTCCACTCTGTCCCGAGCCAGCTGTTCACACTCGTTCAAAGGCAGCCCAATATCCCCAGGAATCTCGTCCTTACAAATTCTGGGTGGTCTACCTCTCGGTCTCCTACCTTGCAAGCTGCCTGTATAGGCTTGATGTACATACCTTTCTGGCGGTCTTCTCATAACATGGCCAAACCACTTGATTCTCTTCCTTCTGATTACATCCGTTATCGGTCATCCAGGAAATTATTTTATGTTGGGTTATCCGTACTGGTCTCCTCCATATTTCAACTCTTCTCTTGCAATGACATTTGTCTTTTTATCTCTCCAGTTGGTGCCGACGATACTTCTGAGGCACCTCATTTCAAAGGTATTCAATCTCCTCTCATCTTCAGCGAGCTGAATCCAGGTTTCCGAATCCAAAGTTCGGCTTTATTTCACTGAAATAAACAAGTACAGAACATAAATATATATAAAAAAATAATACATATAATGAACACACTCTCAAATAACCACACACACTAAATAGGCACATGTACATTTCACAAACAAAGAATTCATATATGTATAAGTAGCATAATGTTGTTTCACAAACATTATCGTATATTATGGTACATTTTCATACATTATCTATTTTACTTTTTTTAATATTCAAAGCTAAAGAAAGAAATACAAGTTAGTTATGAACTTAACGCAAAACTAAATTATAACAATTTGTATATAATCTTTCGTCATCTCTACCTTTTGAATCTACGGTTCCCAATTTGAGTTGGAAATCTTTCGAAGTTTGAGCAAGTAGTTGATTCTCTCCTAGAATTTGAAAAGTCTCCTTCTCTTGTGTTTGTTTATCACAATTTTAAACATTTTTAATGTTTAATATTAAATTATGTGTTGTCTTGAAGGACTAGACAATTATCATTAAAAAATTCTTCAACAATTTAAAAGAAACGAGTCATATGTACTACACTAGCCTAGTCCGATAATTTCGTGTTGGTTTGGCGCCACTAAATTTCAACATTGTAACTCGGACACTTACTACTAAATACGCAGAAAGTATACTGTTACAGGTAACACAACATTGGTAAAAGGGTAAATATGTAGTTTATCGGCGCGAACGATGGGACGTACTATTTCGTCTGTGTTCCAAAATGTTTCACGTTTTTGGGGACGGCTCGTGTGGAGGTAAACACAATGGGGGGGACCACACTACATAAGAACATAAGAAAAGAAGGAGACTGCAAAAGACCATTCATGGCCTACACTTGGCAGCTCCTGTTCCAGTCAACACAAAAGATTTCTTACCAGAGAAAAGTCATCAACATTGTCACCCTTTACAGGAGTTCGTCAGATCTAATCTACAATATACATAAAATGCATCCAGAGGATTATGTCCATTCATGCAACCGCAAAATATAATCTCCCCACCCCTTAGAAAAATATATACATATGTACATAACAAAAAAAAAAAAAAAGAGTCCCATCTAGCAGCTTCATCCATATATTTATCTAATCTATTCTTAAAACTACCCAGAGAGGAGGCTTCTATCACATGTCTAGTGAGCCTATTCCATTCATCTACCACACGATTTGTAAACCAATTCCTCCCAATCTCCTTCCTAAACCTATACTTATCAAGCTTAAACCCATTGCTACGTGTCCTGTCATGTTCACTAAGTATAAGAACCTTACCCAGATCCCCTTTATTATATCCTTTTACCCATTTGAAGACTTCAATCAATTCCCCTCTGACTCTTCTCCTTTCCAATGTATGTAGATTTAGTTTTCTGAGCCTTTCACCATAAGGTAAGTTCCTTAGCCCACCAATCATCTTTGTCATCCTTCTCTGCACAGACTCAAGCAAATCAATATCCTTCCTATAATATGGTGACCAAAATTGTACTGCATAGTCTAGATGAGGCCTAACTAACACCAGATACAGTTTTAGAATGACTTCAGCACTCTTATTGCTTACACTCCTCCTAATGAATCCCAATATCCTATTAGCTTCATTCTTAGCATTTAGGCATTGCTTTCTAGGACGAAGGTCTGAACTTACCAAAATACCCAAGTCCCTCTCACAATCGGTCCTCCCTAAAATTCTCCCATTTAATTTATAACTATTCAATGGATTATTTCTACCTATACTAAGTACACTACATTTGTCTATGTTAAACTTCATTTGCCATTTCTCGGCCCAATTGGACAGAATGGTCAATTCCTCCTGCATTACAACAGCATCAGAATCAGCCCTAATGGCCCTACCTAGCTTAGTATCATCAGCAAATTTACTCAGGTCACTACTTATACCTATGTCAAGATCATTAATATAAATTAAGAATAGCAAGGGACCCAAAACAGATCCTTGCGGAACTCCACTGCTAACACACCCCCACTCAGATTTAACTCCATCTATACTAACTCTTTGCTGTCTGTCACCAAGCATGACTGAATCCACCTAAATATACTGCCATCGATCCTGTGTGCTTTAACTTTGCTCAGAAGCTGTAAGTGTGGCACTCAATCAAAAGCCTTACTAAAGTCCAAGTATAAAATATCATAGTTTTCATCATTATCTGCTGCTTCATACACCTTAGTATAAAAAGACAGCAAATTAGTCAGACAGGATTTACCCTTACTAAAGCCATGCTGTGATTCTTTTATCAACTTATGCTTATCCAAGTGATCTCTAATATTCCTTGCTATAATAGATTCCATCATTTTCCCTACCACCGATGTCAAACTTACTGGTCTGTAATTAGACATATTTGTTTTATCCCCTTTCTTAAATATAGGTATCACATTGGCTTTCTTCCATGCCACTGGCACAATGCCACTCTCCAATGATTTTCTAAAGATGCATGCTAGGGGCTCACTTAACACATCCTTACATTCTTTCAAAATTCTAGGAAAGACCTCATCAGGACCGGGTGCTTTACTACTTTTGATTTTATCAATTTCCTTTGTCACTATCTCCTTTGTGATCAAGATATCCTTTAATTTCTCTTCATCACTACCCCGAAAGATAATTGACACCTCAGGTATATTTAGAGTATCCTCCTGTGTAAATACTGAGAGAAAAAAGTCATTTGGCATTCCAGCCATTGATTCCCTATCACTCACTAATTCTCCATTGGAATCTATAAGTGGGCCTATTTTATCTCTAACCTTAGTTTTGTATAATTGATAAAAACTTTTAGGATCTTCCTTTGCCCTATTTGCCACTTTAATTTCATAATTTCTCCTTGCTACTCTAATTAACTTTTTAACATCTCTTGCTAGTTCATTATATCTCTGCCTTAAGTTGATAGGGTATTAAATATGTTTTCATTTGAAAGAAGGTGTGTGAGGGGAGATATGATTGAGCTTTTTAAAATCTTTTCTGGGATGGATAAATTAGATTTCAGCAAGTTATTTGAGTTAGAAGGTAGTAATAGAACTAGAGGCCACCACTTAAAGATTAAAAAACAGAGGTGCAGACTGGATGTTAGAAAATATTTTTTCACTAACAGAGTGGTGGATTATTGGAATAGTTTGCCACCTGAGACTGTCGACAGCCCAAACTTGAATGTTTTCAAGCGCAGATTGGATGATTATATGGGGATGGAGGGTTAATTTCTTACTTTTTGGTATGTGGATATGTTTCTTGACTCATTCCTGTGGATGCAGTTTCTTTTTATTGTATATTTTGGGGGATTTTGATTTTGTTTTTGACAGACTCCTATGGAGGCTTTAAATTATATATTGTAGATGCATGGTTGGACATTCCTATGGATTGTTAAATTGTATATTGTAGCTGCATGATCTGACAAAATCCTATGGATGCATTATATGGGTGGGATTTGATGGATACGGATGACCTTTGATAGGCCCTTGTGGCTTTTGTCATCCGTTAAATTATGTTATGTTATGTTATGTTAAGTGATCCTCTCCATTTTTTATTTTCCTATAAATGCCTTTTTTAATGCCCTTATAATGCCTAATTTTATCTGTCATCCATTTTGGGTCATTATTTTTAGTCCTAATCTCCTTATATGGAATGTTAATCATCTGACCTGTAATTAATTGCTCAATTATTCTTTCATAATCCTCTTCAATTGTAATCTCTTCCTCCTGGTGATTATTGTCTCCACTAACTGATATCATTGAATCTATTCCTGATTTGATTTCATTGCCTGGTTTCTGTACAACTGCCTCCAGGTAAGTCCTTAGCCAATTATAATTTGCTCTTCTAAAGTCAGGAATTTTAACATTGTTCATGCTACTATCAATACCATTCCATTTCATCTTGAATCTAATTTCACAATGGTCACTATTACCCAAATTTCCTTCAATCTCAGTATCCTTAATAACTTCTTCCCTATTTGTCAGAACTAAATCCAGTATATTATTACCTCTAGTGGGTTCGTTAATAATCTGCCTTAGAAAATTATCTTGGACAACATTAAAAAATTCCTCAGCCTCCTGATCACCGACAAGAGCTTCCCAGTCTATATTTCTGTAATTAAAATTGCCCATTATACACACATGCTTACTTCTACATGCCCATTCTATCTCCTGCCACAGAAGATTTGAAGCTTCCTTACTAAGATTTGGTGGTATGTATAATAATCCTATGACAAGCTTGTTTTTACCTTCCTTTACATTTAGCCATAATGACTCTGTGTTATCATCTAATTTAATTGTACTGTTTACACAACACTGGAGATTATCTTTAATATAAATAATAACCCCTCCTCCTCTCTTCCTATTCCTATCTGTATGGAACATGTTAAAGCCCTCAATCTCAACCTCAGGTTTAAAGTGATTACCTGCCAAATCAAGCTATGACTCTGTTATCGCAATTATATCAAAATTCTCTTCACTCGCTAATGCTCTTAAGAGATCTATCTTATTCGTTATACTCCGACCATTTGTGTAGTATATTTTAAAGGTTTTTTTATTATTCCCATCTTCATTGCATCGTGCTTTTTTATTCCTAGTTATCTGCTCATTCACTTGTGCATTAGTCCCCCTATAACGCATCAGTATGCCCTCCCCCCTAGCTATTCCTCTATCTCTGCATCCCTTCCATTTCCTACACCTGCCCTCTATTCCTGTTATTCCCTTACCTCTAACAGCTTCTAGTTTCCCACCCGTAAGGACCTAATCACACTATCCAGCTCCCCCCATAGAACCTCAACACCTGCCCGACTAAGATTGAGCCCATCCATCGCATACAACCTCCTATTCCCGTAAAACCCACCCCAGACATCTACAAACACCAATCCTAACTCCTCACACAGTCCTTTCACAAATTCATTCAAACCAATTGCACGCAACAACCATTCTACCCTTACATCCAATCCTGGAAGCACACCAGAAACAACACCTTTTACCCTGCTTTTACTCATCCTTTCAACTAACCTTTTATACTGCTCACGTAACTCACATGTACCCACCTTCTTTACATCATTCACTCCCACATGCGTAATCACAACTGCATCCCTCTCACACCCAGAAACCAGCCTATCATACCTCTCACAAACATCACTTACACCAGCACCCGGCAGACAAACTCTCATTCCCTTCCACTTGCTATCACTCAACTTTCTATCTAAATACCTAATCTGAGAGTCACCCATCACTAGCACCTCAGTCATTCTCCTATTCTGTCTTGGCCTAACATTACCCTCCCTCCTGCTCTCAGTCACACTACCACCCATCCTGCTTTCATCCACAATCACACCAGGCAAATCACTTTCACACTCTTCCTCTCTCAGGACATTGAATCTGTTAGTCAACCTAACAAGTTTTATGCCCTTCTTTTTCAAACACCTAATCTGTCCTAACTTATCTATCCTATCCATTTTCACCCACCATTCATCATCACTCACAACTTCTACACTGTTCCCAGTCCTAGCCCTATCTTCCACCCTCTTAGCACTAATCTCACCCTTCAATCACACACTTGCATCTCTTCTCACCCCAAACACCAAATCATTCAACCTCTTACATTCCCCACTCAACCTAACCTCCACTTCCAGAAAACACACACGGCATTCAGTTACATTCACTCTCCTTTCAACTCCACATGCATCACACACCACATACACACTACTTTCAAATGGCATGCTCTCACCACCTATACAAACAGCCATACTCTCAGAAATTTACTAAGGACAAAGTTAACACTCACCAAAAAACATTCTTGCTCAGGATGATCCTGAGTTTCATTAAATTGGGGTGGTTGGTCTGGGGGGCACAGCCCCCATTTTATAATCCTAATTGTTTATAGAATAAAGCTATAATTTGAAAAGGACTCAAACGCACATGAATATTCTGACACAGGTGAACGATAATATTTATACAAATTTTTTTTTCAGCCAGGCTGCTAATCTACATATTTACCGGTAAAAGTGCTTCTGTTTAACTCAACAAGTGAAGAAATAGAAAAATATACATATCAAAGAATTATGGAAAACTAGAAAAAGAAGATCAACATAGCCCAAAATCTGCCATAAACCTGTATAGAAATTAATGACATTTTGCTGCTGTTGCAAAGGCACTAGCGCACCCTATATCTGTATCTACATAAACCTGCTTGCATTTTTTAGGTCAAGTCTTTGTAATTTTACTTTAACATATGTACCAAACCCTAAGTGGTGCCAATGACATAAGCAAGTGAAGTTCAATGAACAAAATAGCGTTTTGAATGAATTGGGGCTAAATTTGCAGATTAGCGACTCAGCCAAAAAGTGTTTGGTAAATATGTAGATTAGCGACTCTGCCCCAAAAGTTGTTTTTTTTTGGTAAATATTTTCATTCACTTGTGTCGGAATATTCATGTGCATTTGAGTCCTTTTCGAAATATAGCTGGCGCCATTTTTGTTATAAAGAAAATGCCCGAAACTAAAATGAAAAATGCTGTTACTTAGGCCATTGTTTTTACCAAAATGCCCGAAAATAACCAAACGAAAAACGCTGTTTACTTAGTTTATTGCGGTGGGTATACTTCTGAAATAGCGATGAGGAAAGTCTATTTTGTTCACAATAGTGAATAGGGACCTCTCTCCACAAACTAAACCAATCAACCAATGTTTTTGGTGTAACCTGGACTTAATGGTACGTGCAAATTCAATGATGATTTTTAAAAAAATGACGCACACTTAAGTCACATATAAATTAAAAAATGAGGGGTAATATCTACCTGCCCAGACACAAACCCCGCAATCAATTTTAATGTTAAGTAAATTATGGTCATGTTTAGTTTTAGAACATCTAAATTAAAAATGAGGGGTAATATCTAATGCCCGGAGACAAACTTTGCGATCGATTTTAATGTTAAATTATGAAAGTCCCAAAATGTTAAAAATTTATCTTGATCCAAAAATAGAGTGAATAATTTGGGAATATATGAGAGGTAAACTTCGCAAATGGATACCATTTTCACACTGCGTAAAAGTCGTCTGTAATACACCAAATGGCTAAAAAAAAATAGTTCCTTTAAATGATCTAGCTAATTAGATTTAAATGTATAAAAAAAAGGTAATAAAAATAGTAACAGGGGAAAAATATATTGACAAATAAAAATGACTCCAAATGAGGATAATAAAAAGATATTAAGTGAAAAACAAAATAAAAATTTAAATCAGTCATTTCTGACGTCAGACCCCCACCCCCATCCCTATTATAATTTGTAAAAAGATTAAAGGCGCTGACATGATGTAGTTAAATCATTTACCTGTTTAAACATTAGGATATTATTCTATAAACAATTAGGATTATATACTGGGGGGCTGGGTCCCCCAGACCCCCCCTCCAATTTAATGAAACTCAGGATCATCGTAGTGTGGTCCCCACATTGTGTTTACCTCCACACAACCCGTCCCCATTATAATTCGCAAAATGATTAAAGGCGCTGACATGATTTGGTTAAATCATTCACCTCTGTAAACGTTAGCACATTAGTCTATAAACAAATAGGATTATATACTGGGGGGGGGGGCTGTGCCCCCCCAGACCCCCTAATTTAAAATGAAACTCATCGTAGTATGGTCCCCCCATTGTGTACTCCAAAAATGTGAATCATTTTGGAACACAGACGAAATAATACGTCCCATCGTTCGAGTCGCTAATCTACATATTTACTGGAATATTTGGGTGTCCATACACGTGTAAGTTTTTTGTAGGAGTCCCATGATGGAATTTGTCCTAGCAGCTGCCTTTGAGACCTGCAGAGTAACCTTAGGTCCTTTGAGATGAGGACTCCCAGGTCCTTTTCTGTCTATCTTCAAAAAGTTTCCCACTTGAATCAGTGGAGGCCAAGGATGTTGCCTTGAGGGACTCTACTCCAGACGTCTAGCCATTCTGAATGGGTTCCTCTTACACTTACTCTTTGACTCCTACCAGACAGGAAGCTTTGTATCCACCGAGATACCTCACCACCTACTCATATTGCCATCAGTTTGACAAGTAAGTGGCGGTGTGGGACAGTGTCAAAGGCTTTCTTGCAATCAAGGTAGACAACATCGACACTGTTTTTCTCATCATTGGCATCTTTCATCTCCTCCAGATACTCGAGAAGCTGAGTCATACATGATCTTCCAGATCTAAAACAGTGCTGGTTGGTACTCAGTCAGTACTGAGTCCCGTGCTGACGGGACTCAGCACCCCGTCCGACCCCAGCTTAGCCTCTTCTCCTTCCTTCAAAACACTTGTTTCCTCGCTTTTCTTACAACCTCTCCCACAACTTTCTCTGGTCAGCCTTTAATTTCACAGGGGCTGAGGGGGGAGGGGTCAATGTTCCCTAACCCCTGAGCTCCGGTTCGGGATGTTTTTTTAACAACCTGCTTCATCCCCACCCATACCTTCCTCACATCCCTTTTCCTTCTCACTTCACCATCTATCCTTGATTTTACGCTGTGTCCAAGGTGGAGCCGCCATGCTGAAGGGCTGCCAGGTCACCAGGTGGGAGGGGTGGCCTTAAATGGCGGCACCTGCTTGCCAGGCCCGTCAGCACCCCTTGCAGAGCGGGCTACTGTGAGGGGTGATGTGCTATTGCATCCCATAATAAAAAGAGGGTTGCCATGCCCAATGATGAGTATAAAACAAAAACCCCCTTAATTCCCCCTGTACCAACGACGAAGCCGCCCTCGGGCAGCTCCACTGAAAAAATGGAGGTCCCTCCCCCCCTTGTGCTTGCACAGGGCACCCTCCATATTTCTCTAACCGGAAAGGAGGCTTACTCCTCTCCTACGACTACAGGTGTAGGGGACTTCCCCTCAACCCCTTCTCTGGAGGTGCTTTCAGTCTTCTCCCTATTTCCAGCGGCAGTCCCTTCTTTTCTTTCTAAGGGGGACTGCCAAGAAAGCGAGCAGGCAGCTCATTGCCAACTGCCCCTCATTGAAGCGACTCGGTAGGGCAAACCCCCCTTAGAGAGGAGAGGGAAGCCAGGCCCCTTCAGTCGCTTGCCTCAAAAGACATGCTGGCAAGAATACTCCACCTTGCCTGGGTTAAGGCCTGTTCCTCCCGTGGGTTTTATTCTGAGTTTTTTCAAAAAAACAATTGCAACAAACAATAGAATAACATAGAAAAAGAATAGCTATCTCTCTTTTTATATAATATTAATAATTACTTAGTCTAATAATTATATTATAGTAAGAATAGATCACTGATCGAGAATTTGGGGTACCCATGTCCCATGATAGCCATATTTGTTGAAATTATAAACAAATATGAATTTTGAATAAAATAATGATAAGTAGCATTCATTTCTTGGAAAAAAAAGTAATTTTGAAAAAACATAAAAAATGGATTTTATTCTGGGTTTTTCAAAAATAAATGCTACAAACATTAGAATAACATAGAAAAAGAATAACTATCACTATTTTTATATAATATTAATAATTACTTAGTTTAATAATTATATTATAGTAAGAACAGATTACTGATTGAGAATTGTGGGTACCCATAATAGCCATAACTTGTAGAAGAGAGATGAATTATTATGAGTCAGTATCAGAGAAATAACCTTAATTTCATACATATTTATTGGAATTATAAATATGCATTCTGAATAAAATAATGATAAGTAGCATTTATTTCTTGAGAACAAAAAGTATAATTTTGAAAAAAACAACCAAACTCAGGTTTTATTCTGGGTTTTTTCAAATCTCAGGTTTTTCAAAAAACAAATGCTACAAGCATGGGTAGAATAGCATAGAAAAAGAATAGCTATCTATTTTTATAATAATAATTAATTAGTTTAATAATTATATTAAGGTAAGAACACATCTCTGATTGAGAATTATGGGCACCCATGATAGCCATAACCTGTAGAAGGAGAGATGAATTATTATGACTCAGTATCAGAGAAATAACCTTAGTTTGATACATATTGATTAAATTATAAACATAAATATGAATTTTGAATAAAATAATGATAAGTAGCATTCATTTCTTGAAAAAAAAAGAAGTAATTTTGCCCCCCCCCCCCACCAAACCTGGGTTTTATTCTAGATCTTCAAATCTTGGGTTTTTTTAAAAAACAAATGCTACAAGCACTAGAATAACATAGAAAAAGAATAGCTATCTCTATTTTTATATAATATTAATAATTACTTTAATAATTATATTATAGTAAGAACAGATCACTGATTGAGAATTGTTGGTACCCATGATAGCCAGAACCTCTAGAAGGAGAGATGAATTATTATGAGTCAGTATCAGAGAAATAACCTTAATTTGATACATATTTGTTGAAATTATAAACATAAATATGAATTTTGAATAAAATAATGATAAGTAGCATTTATTTCTTTAAAAAAAAGGAGTAATTTTGAACTCCCCCCTCCAACCTGGGTTATTTAGATTTCACTTGAAAAAGCCCCAAAAAACCCTGTGAATAAAACCCAGGTTTCTTTTATTTGCCCACTGTTCAGGGCAAGTTCTCAAAGAACTCCCCTCACATTCTCGGAACCTCCATCTGTGGCAGAGTATTTTGCAACAGCTTTTCCACATTTTCTAGCCAGGATGCTGGGTAATCAGCATTCAATGCATGTTGTGATATCATTGAAGGCTGCTGATTGGACTTTACCTTCAGAGGCAGAGAACCCTTCAGTGACAGGTTTATATTGAGTTAGTTGTATTTCATTCTCACTTGGTGTGCAGACACTGCCCTTGATCATGATGATGTCTTGTATGCCATGATTCAATACTATGTGAGTGAGGCATGGCCTCTCTGTTAGATTTGTTCAACATGATCTCGACAGAGGGCATCCTATCAGACTCCTGGCTACTGTGCTCTCTTTTCACAAACTGGAGGAGGACATATATCTATCCTGACAGTTTCCGCCCAATCTCTTGTGTGTGCAAGTTGATGGAGAAATTGATAGATGCTAGATTAGCCTTTTTCCTGGACAGAGTAGGCTGCCTGTCCTGTGTATAGTGTGGCTCCTGTAAGTTCCACTCAATGTTGGATGACATATTCTAACTGGAAAATGCCATTTATGAGGCTTTCTTTCATAGACAGCATGACACCATAGTGTGTTTCAATCTGAAGAAGGCCTATGATACTGCTTGGAGTTACAGTATCATGATGACTCTTCACAGAATGGGGGTGAGAGGACATCTCCCAATCTTTATTTGTGAGTTATCACTTCCACATATGGTTGGGGAAGGCCTCTCCAGCCCAATGAAGCGACAAGAGGGTCTCGTGATGAAGTGTCCTCAGTCTCACACTCTTTGCCCTAAGCAGCAATGGTATCATCAGTGTTGCCGCAAGATATTCTTGCTACACTTTACTTGGATGACCTCTCAATCTCTTTCACTGCGGTCCAGATGCCAACTCTGGAGCATCAACTCCAACAGGCATTGAACTGAATCTCTCGCTATGCTGAAATGCACAACTTTAGGTTTTCCTTGGCCAAGACTAAGGTGGTGCAATTCTGCCACCATCCATGGCTCCACCCTGAACCTGATTTATCCCTAAACAGGGTTTGCCTGGAAGTGGTGGATTTGCACTGATTTCTTGCTTCTTTGAATCAATGTGGTGTGTATCTCCTTAAGAAGGGCATCCTGGCTGTTCAGACCCAGGATCATCTCTCATTTTAAGAGGCTTGGACTTTGCTTGGAACGTCTTACGAGGGACGGTCAATATGTTTTGCAAATTGGTAGGGCAAAACAAAGGAAGGGGGATGGCTGTTTGTGAGGGTATTAGGACAAGTTATGACAAGTCAAGCCCCGTAGCCACACGCTCCTGCCTCATCTATTTATGAAGCAGTAGTTGATTGCAGATTGTCAGTCACAAATTTTTCATCAATGGAGAAGGTTGAGCACCGCGCACTGATCAAATTTTTGACCAAGGAAGGCAAGAATACAAAAGAGATCCTTTGCAACCATTGCTCGCTGGAATAGGGAGTTCTGCCATGGTTGCGAGTCCCTTGAAGATGACCCCCGTCAGACGTGACGAATGAGGAGAATGGGGCCTGTGTGGAGAGGATGATCCTCGAAAATCGACGGGTGAAGGTCGAAGAAATCGAGCGAGAACTTGGAATAACACATAGAAGTATTATCAACATCATCCACAACAATTTGGCCATGACCAAGTTCTCTGCCCGATGGGTCCCTAGAAACCTCACACCCCATGATCGACTTCAATGTCGTCAAAGTCCACAAGGCCAGAGTTGCACATGCTGCCCTGTGTGAGTGCGGATTTGAGGAGCTCAACCATCTCCCCTATAGTCCAGATCTGGCCCCTAGCAACTACTTTTTATTCCACCCGCTCAAGGCTGCACTGCGTGGATATCAGTTTGGGGACGATGAAGATGTCCAGCTCGCCGTCCAGTAGTGGATTGAACAGCAGTCGGGAGATTTCTGGTTGTCGAGAATTTGAAGCCTCAGGGACAAGTGGCGCAAGTGCATTGAAGTCGAGGGTAGTTATATTGAAAAATAATAAAACACTCCCTCACATCTCTTTTCCTTATATCCAAATTGCCAAACTTATTGACCGCCCCTCGTATGCCTCAACGTTAAGAAAGACACTCTATGCTCCAGGTCTATGACCACGGTCATTTCCGCACCTATTCAGAACCATTTTGTGGATTCTAGTCACCCCGGGCACTCCCTTGCTAGAGCTGGTGGCATAAAGGGTTCACACTGAGCCCTTGCTAAAACCAAGGTTGTCCTAAATGTAGATGAGTTTGTGCATCACTGCCGGAGAACCGCTTCATTTTCCTCCCTTGATCTATCTTTGTGCTCTTGATCCACAGCCTGATTCTGGGTGTGGGGTGTCCGATGACCTCCATGGTAGTGATCAATTTACCATTCAAGTATAATTTTCTGGGCAACGTTTCCTTAGTCTTGTAATTGGCCGACTCTTTTCCTGGGAGGCTCTGATTCGCAGCCTTAGGGCCTCTTGTATCCACGCAATGGATATTCTTCACTCCGTGACGTTTAGCGCCTGGAGTGCTGATAGGGCTACTGCCTCACTAAGCTCGACTATGGATTCTAGTTTTATGCATCCGCAGCCGATGCTGGAGAGATGCCACTCGCTTTGCCTGTGCACAGTGCATTATTCGCCTGTACGCACAAGCCCGGCGCCTCCCTCAGTTGCCAACAGCTCTCACTGCATCCGCAGCTGATCTTGATGGTGCCTATCCCACCCAGAGATGCCAGTCATACCCCAAGCCCTTTGTGTTTAGGGCTACTTACGTTCCATTGCACTGTGACTGTTCTCAGGGACCTACCCCTCATTGCCATGATGACTTTAGGTTGCTTTCTGTCGTCTCTGAATTGGATACACTCATGGGACGCACTGCCATTTAATGGAGCGCCTTACTGCGTTGTCTCCCAGAATGATCAGCACATTCTTGTTGAATGTCCCAGCCTGGGTATCTCTGCGCATGTTACTTCTCCTGGTACTGGGATGAGTGAGTTCGCTGTCGCTTGTCCCGTGTACTCAGGACAGTTTTGTGCCCATCAACTTTATTTGACTGTTTGCTGTGGGTTGCATGCTCCTGCACTGGGGGGGGGGGGGAAGGCGGGCCTACCCCGATGCTGGAGCGCGCTTCCTTCTTGTTACCTTTCTGCTTTGTTTGATTTTGGTTTTTGCCTTTTGTTATTTACTTATTTGTTTTTTAATATAGCCTACTCATAGGCTGTAGTGAGTATGGCAACTTCTGCTCAAGTAGGCAGTCGCCATTTGGGCTCTAAAAAAAAGAAAGAGAAAGAGACTGAATTATGATGTATATCAACTCACTGAACAAGATGATTATGTCCTTGAGGTAATGGAATCTCTACACACCCAAGTTCACAGTATATGATGCCACAGCTGCTGTCAGAATGTCAAGATTTTATTATGCTGGGTCTAACATGTAGAGATTGTTGGAAATGCAGTGCCAAAATATGTACAAAGTAGGTGACCAGACCTGCACTTTGCTCTCCCCCACTCTGACTACATGGCAGGAATCAGGTTAGCTTTTTTGGCTATATGGCAATGAAAATAGAAGACAGCTGACATGAATCTAAAGTTGTGGGCCATTGCACTGCAACCTTTTCCATGGTACTACCCCTCAATGCCTCAATGGCTTTAGGACATTTTCTATAACCTCTGAATAAGGCAAAGTTGCGTGATGCAACGCCATTTGATGGAGTGCTCCCTTGAACCTTACTGTGATAACTGCTTGCTCCCTCAGACTGTTCAGTAAATGTTTATTTTAATTTATTTAGATTAGACTTTTAAAATTTTTCACAACTCTGCTCTTGTTAGCAGCTACCAGCAGATTCTTGAAATTAAAAAAAAAGTAGATATATACCTATCTTCCACACATTTCACTTCTAGCTTTGCCACTTTCTTTACATATTTCTTCTTGCAAAAGTTCTGCTTGATATATCCTCATTTGTATTTCACTTTAAATTTAGTTGAACAGGATGCCCTAAAATGAATATTCTTAGATCCCATACCTTTGTTAATATCAATTAATTTGCAATTACCCTAATAGTTTTCTTGTTTATATCAATACTATCTAAAACATTTTCTTGTGACCTAATATTATTAAGGTTAAAACTGATGATTTTCTTTAGTAAAAGCTAATTGGTAATGTTTAAGTAGCTAAAATAAACTATTTGTTTTTTCTTCTTAAATTTAAGAGGTCCTATTCTATCTTGATTATGTGAAAGGAAATCTGATTCTGCAAAAATAAGATACATGAAAATTGCCATGGAGTGTAATGGTTAAACTCTACTGCCTAAAAAATGGTTTTATTCTAGAGTGATTTACAGTGATGAATGCATGGCATATAAGAAAATACAAGGATTGTCTATGAGTACAATACAGTGTCAAAATATTTTTAAGGTGTAAATGGAAGTGCACACAACTTGAATCTTATTGGAATATGTGCAAAACTATTTTAGAAACTATATATGTTTGTAAAAGATAAATGCTTTGGTTTTATTTGAATTTATGTGGCCAGACAGGTTCAATACTGATCCCTTCAATATTATATGCCGTCACATTACTGAGCAATATCCATTATAATTTCTAATAAGGATTTGAAAAACAAATAGTGTCAGATTTTCCTTGTTACATTTATTCTTCTGTATGTTTTTTTTAATAATGAAGAGACAGCTGGTAGAAATTCAGGAGGTTATTTATATTTTGTAAAGTTTAGAAGATTCTTCTACAGTTGATCTGGATTTTAATATATTAACTCTTAATGTTTACCCAAACAGGAAAAGATACAACCCCAAAATGGCTAACTGGGCATTGTATATTGAACTAGTTAGCCTCCCAGATGATTATTAATATGTTCCTGAGGTCTGTCAGGATATCCTAGACTATTAAGTTTCCTTAAAATATTAGTATTCTTAACAAAGCAATGTTTATAGTGCATAATTTTGCACATCCTGGTGGAATAAGAAATGCTTTCTTGCATTCAAATTTACCAGGAGGGTACATTTAAGGATCTTCAAAAGAAATTGAACTTTAAAAAACTTTATAGCATATAAGAGGGCGAGGGCTATACCCAGATATATAGTGAGGAAAGCAAAGCAAGATAGCTGACATCAATTTGTTTCTAGTTTGAACTCTCAAAGCCCAGCTTTGTATATATGTTACAAAATTGGGATGTTCTCTAGACCTAGAATTAAAAGACCAATTCCAGATTCAATAAGCACCTTTATAGTTGGATATTTTGCAAGAATTCTAGAGAGCCTTTATTCTATCGCATGATAGAAGAAGAATTTATACCTATCAACTTTGATTATCAAACTGGTTGAATATACTAGAAGGCATAGTAATAAAATTTTCTCAGAATTTTCCCTTTTTTTCAGCTATACTAATTAGAATTCCTCAAAAGACTTAAAATTCACATTTTCTCAAATTTTTGCAATATGTTAGAATTCAGTCATCATTGGTATATGAATTGAAAATTTGTTCCTTTTGAATCTGATTTGTTTTTTTAAGCATTTTCATTAATTTAAGATATGGCAAGTGATGGAGAAGGAATGATGGTATCTAATTACAGTAAAAATATTGATATTGAAAAATTTAGAAAACTTGTTAAAAATTATATTGATCGAGTAAGTATTAAGAGCTTTATAAATATCTCCTCCTAAAATTAAGTTAGTGTAAGTTTATATTCCATATGATTATGATTAATATTTTTTATTTTTACATTTTATTTTAAAGATGTATAAAGTTGATATCCTCTAATTCATTATTACATGATGTATCTCACCCTCCCCTCCTCAATTGTATAAAATCTTATGCTTTGTTCTCACCTTTAATGGTGTGGCTACTAAGTCTAATGTTTAACATTATTTGGCTGTTTTATGATATGTACTATGCTCACCACTGAGTTGATATTAAGAAAAACCTACATAATGGAGGAAAGCCAGCACTGCCATGGGTTGAACCCACTATTCTCTGGCTGATGAAATGTGTTCATTGTTGTGCCAAGATTGGGCATTCTTAGGTGCTTATAATGTTGTAGGGATGGGTGGTGGCCTGATCTGAGCCCGGAGAGGGTGACTCCTGGGTGTCTAGGAAATTGCTCATCAACTTTGGCAATTTCAATTGGGTGTGTTTAAAGTACTGTGTTGTTTGGCAGGTTTTGGAGGTAGTTTGCAATGATTTGGGTGTGTATGTGTGTTGTCTCTGCTGTGGTAGTGGGCATGGAGGTAGGGAAGAGAATGAGGGAGGTGTGGACTTCTTTTTTTTCTGTGGTGGTGGGTGGGTTCGGAGGCTGTAGGATGGGTGGGAGGGATTGTCTATTCTTTTGTAGAAATGCACGCTGAGCATGTTTAGGTGTGTGTCAATGGGGAGTATTTTTTTGTTTCTATATGCAGGTGATTTATTGGGCAGATAGGGTGCAAGTTTGAGTGTGTCAGTGTTATAGGGAGCTAGGGTTGGGTGCCAGGATGGAGAGGCATAGTTAAGTGTTGAATTGATGAATTGCTTGTATAGTATGGTTTAAATCATCCAAAGTGGAGTAAGTACATCCCTGCATTGTTTTTTTTATGCTATGCCATTATATGTCAACATGAGCCTCTCATATTTTCTTAAATTTTTTCTTGTTTGTGAATTTGTGTTTTTGCTTAGCTATAATTTATAAATTATTTTTTCCTCACATAAATCATCAATTGATCTCATTCCATTGTTTGACAAAGGCTTCTCCAAAATGCTTAAACTGACTTTGGTCCTAACTCATCTTTCTACCTACTGTGATGGCGTCTTCTGGGTCTCTTTATAAGCCATCTAAATTAAGATTTGTCTAGTTTTCATTGTCTTTGGCATTATGTCTTGTCCATCCTGGGAGTGGATCAGTGCTTGGCAGGTCCAATCCCCAAGCCCAATCTCAGTCCTGGGAAGAGTCCTGCCAGGAGTAAAGGGCCACCCTTCCCACAAGAGCAAAGGATCTCTTTCTTCTGGAGCTCAAAGTAAGGATGATTTCAGTGAAGGACCAAGCCAAGGCTGGTCATTCAGCCTCAGGGGTGGGGTGAAAGGAGTATCCCCTCCCTTCCCGCTTGAAGAACTGGAAAAAAAGAAATGATTGAAGCCTTGAAGACCTTAGGCCCTCTCATTGAGTGACTGCCATAGGTCTTATTGCCCACCAACCTCAAATGTTTGCTAGTCATCTGTGACAGAAAAAGTTTGTCCAAAGGTCAGATTCCATTAACATCAAGGCTAGGTGGCATTTCTCTGTAGAGAGCTGACATTGTCTCATTTCTTGGACAGGACCCTTCTGGTTTATATGCCTAATCGTTCACAGTGCCAAGCTGTGTGTGACCCCTCCTACTCTATCTTTAACTTTTTTAGCTCTTAATGGGTAGTCATGTGTAGTATGGGTAGCCTTGGTCCAAATCTGTAGTTTGGCCTTCTGGCCCCAATACCTGCAGGAAGATCTGAGGCCTTGTATCTTCCACACAAGTTCACTTTCTACTTTCACTACTTCTATACCTTCATTGACATTGCACTCAAAATTTGAGAGAAAAATCAACATTGTAAAAAGGGTGGATATGGTCTGCCAGAGAACTGGTAAGCTCCTCCCTTGAAGAAATTACCAAAGAGTCAGCTGACCAGGGATCTGTCAGGGTTGAGGAAGGTGGAGTCTTTAGGCCCACCATACTCTGCAAGGGGCATACCCAGTGTAGCCTGCCACACTTGGTACCTGGATGAGCTGCACATCGTCACAGCCTGAGTGCAAATAAGGGAAGTCCTCTCAATGGATTGATTTGAACACACTGATAGCGCCTGGGAAATTTTTGGCTTGCTTTCCCCACTCTCAGTCTACTTTACATTTTTTATTAATATTAATATTATTAGCATTATTATTATTATCATTCTTATTATTTAGTATTATTAATTTTATTAATATTATTTATTATGATTTTTATATTATTGGTTGGGACCCTATTGCAGAGAAACGTGGATGTATGCTGTGTGCAAGAACATAGATGGAGGGGGGGGCTTCAGTGAGAATGATTGTGGGAAAGGAATCAAGATATAAACTGTTTTGGATGGGAAATGCTAATGGTTATGGCGGTGTCGTTCTATTAGCAGGGAAGTGGAAAGAGTGTGTTACATGTATGAATAGAATTAATGACAGGATATTGGTGTTAAAGTTGAATTTCGATAAAGTAATCATATCTGTTGTGGATTTTGCACTAGGAATGTGGAATGCAAGCAAATTCTGGAATTTGGGGAAGCAATGGACATGGTTGTTTGTAACACCCTATTCAAAAAAGAGAGAAGCAAATTGGTCACATATACATCTGGAGACAGCAGTAGTCAGATAGACTATTTTATGGTTAGAAGAAGAGAGTGAAAATTAGTGAAAGATATTAAAGTGATACCCAGTAAAGAGTGTGTACAGCAACACAAGTTACTGGTGTGTGACCTTTGGTGAGGGAAATTACAGGCCAGGCGATGGGTGTTTGTGCCTGGGAGGAAGCTTAAAAATCAGGAAGTGAAGGAGGCTTTTTATGAGGAGGTCGGTACACTAGCGGCGGAGAATAGAGTGAGTGGGCAGTACGGGAGACTGAAAGATAACCTAAAAGCCACTGAACAGGTTTGTGGATGGTCAAGAGGTCCATCTAGACACAAGGTGTCTTGGTGGTGGAATGAGGAAGTTGAGGCTGCAGTGAAGGAGAAAAGAAGATTGTTTATGGCATGGAAGCAGGGTGAGAGTAAGGAAGTAAACTTGGCAGCGAAAAGAAGGGCATGTCGGCAAGTGTATAGGGCTAAGTCAGAGGCCCCAAAACCTCTTATTGGCTAAGAAGATGAAAAAGGAAAATAGTGATATAGTGGGTGAACAGTGCATTATAAATGATGATGGTAGAGTAGTGGTTGGGCAGGATGATATAAAAAAGCCTTAGAGAGAGCACTATAATCGTTTATTTAACATAGAATTTGACTGGGACAGGAGACTTGTGGATTCTGCAAAACCTGTGGCTTGACCATGGTCATCAATTGAGGACAAAAGGGTGAGCACAGCCATCAATCACATACCAGAAGGTAAGGCAGCAGGGTTTCTGAGATAAATGTTGAGATGTTGAAAGCCTATGGAGATATTGGTGTTGGTGTGTGGTTGGTCACAGACTTTATAAATGCTCATATATGAATGTGCTGTACCAGAAGACTGGCTGAAGAGTGTGATTGTGAATGTGTATAAGGGTAAAGGTGATGTGCTAGAAATGGGTAGCTACAAGGCATAAAGCTCTTCGATCATGTTATGAAAGTTATGGAGCATGTTCTAGAAGAAATGATTAGGGAAAGGATAAACTTTGACAACAAACAGTTTGAGTTCATGCCTGGAAACCCCCGTAAGGGGCGCGGCAATTTGCCATCCTGGCCGTCATGCTGAAGGGATCCAGCGCTCCGTCCGGCCCAAACTTAGCCACTCTTCCTTCCTTCAGATAGCCTGTATTTCTCCCCTACTTCATCGCTTTTCAAACAACCTCTCCCACAGCTTTCTCTGGTTAGCCTATAATTTCACAGGGTAGATGCTGACCTTCTTCTCAGCCAACCGTCCCGGATCGGGGCTGAGAGGGGAGGGGACAATGTTCCCTAACCCCTGAGCTCCGGTCTAGGGTGGTTGGTTTTTAACAACCTGCTTCATCCCCACCCATACCTTCCTCACATCCCTTTTCCTCTCATCTTCAAAATCTATCTTTTTTACGCCGTGTTCAAGGTGGAGACGCCATGCCGATGGACTGCCAGGCCACCAGGCGGGAGGGGTGGTTCTCAAATGGCGGCGCCTGGCTCTGCCGAGCCTGTAAGCACCTCTTTCAGTGCGGGCTACTGCGAGAGGTGGTGAGTGATTGTGTCCCGTAAACCAAAGAGGGTCACCATGCCCAATGATGCAAAAACAAAACATCTCCCCTTAATTCCCCATATAACAACGACGGAGCCGCCCTTGGGCAGCTTCACCAAAAGAATGGATGTCCCCTCCCCTGTGCTTGTGCAGGGGACCCTCCATATTTCTCTAACTGGAGAGGAGGCTTACACCTCTCCTTCGCCTACGGGTGCAGGGGACTCCCCCCTCACCCCCTTCTCTGGAGGTGCTTTCGGGCACCTCCCTTTTTCCAGTGGCAGTCCCCTCTTTTCTTTCCAAGGAGACTGCCAAGAAAGCCAGAAGGCAGCCCATTGCCGACCACCCCTCGGGTAAGTGGCTCGGTAGGGCAAACCCCCATAGGGGGGAGAGGGAAGCCAGGCCCCTTCGGTCGCTTCCCTCAAAAGACCTGCTAGCAAGAATATTGAACCTCGCTGGGGTCAAGGCCTGTGCCTCCTCACACAAGACTAGTGACAATACAGCCAACAGGACCTGCGATGTCTTGGGAGGGGATGGCCAACTGAGGCCCCTCCTGTGACACCCATGGTCCTTGAGGAAACCCAGCCTCAGACTGTAGGGCATTCCATGGGGGGGAAATCCTGGCTCGGCGCCAAACACCGAACCTGAATCCGCACCTATGCAAGGTCCTCCTCAAATGGCTAGGGTCTCTGAGGCAGTACAAGGAGGGGAGGGATCTCCTCCGACAGGTGCCCCTACAACTACCAGGACCTTCTCTATTTCGGAGGACCTGGCTGAGGCCGGTCCATCTGGCCTGTGACACTTCATGGCACTCGGGTGAGTGTGATGCCGCACTCTACCATGAACTTTGTGAAACAAGTAGTTTATGCGAGGGAACTCGTTGACTACTCCATTGAGGACATCACCCTAGAGCTGGCCGACCATGGGGTGGTCAAGGTCGAACGTGTGATGAGAAAACAGGGAGGGGCCTCGAGACCCACCCCTACACTCTTAATCACGTTCGACTGTGACAAGCTCCCTGAGTCGGTGCATGCCGGTTGGTACCGCTACCGCGTGAAGGCATTCGTGCCAGTGCCCCGGCGGTGCTATTACTGTCACCGCTTCGACCATACGAATCGCTCATGTAGATGTGCAAAGTCTGGGTCACCCGAAGTCTGTGTAAATTGCTCCAAGGTCGCCCACAATACGTCCAAATCCTGTGTGGCCAAGTGTGTCAATTGCGGAGAGCCGCACCCTGCTTCTTCGAAGCAATGTGGTGCATATCTCCTTGAGAAAGAAATCCTGGCTGTTAAGGCCCAAGATTGACTCTCATTCCACAAGGCTAAAGACTTGGTCCTGGTGCGCCCAGCTCTGCCTGGGACGTCATATGCTTCAATAGCTAGAAAGGCACCCTCTGATGCTGCCCATCCAGGCCAACGAGCACGGTTGTTTCCGCAGCCATTCGGAGCCCTTCTGCAGGCTCTACCCAATCCGGGCGCTCCCCTGGTAAAGCTGGTGGCAAAAAGGGTTCATACCCAGCCCCGGCTAAAACCAGGGCTCCCCCCTCTTCCCCCAGCGTGACCGTTTCCCGTAAGGCGAAACGGCCACGCGCCTCCACGAGTCGTTAGACTCACAGGAGGCAACACCCCTGAAGTTGGTCGCTAGGACATCTTCTGGGGTTCCTAAAGCTGTCCCCCGAAAGGACGACAACAACAAAGGAGCTTCGGCTCCTTCGCCCACGCTTAATGGTGGAGGGAGTGGCCCCCCCGCCTCCCAAGCCGCAACGCCCGCCTAAGGTTTCGAGGCGGAGGGAGGAAAAGATTCGCATGGCGAGCCCAACCTCCCCCAATGAGTCCTCGAAGACGACAGCGCCTTCAGCGCTTTGTCCGGCCAACAGCGCCCGGGGTTCTGCCCCCGGGAAGCGTACGGCCATTCCCGTGAGGGTCTTCTGTTCGAGGAGGGCCCTCGCGTCTCCTCCGAGCTAGGCCTGGAGGGCATATTCCTTCAATGGAATTTCTGTGGACTCCGGGCCAACTGGGAGGAGCTGCGGTGGCTCGTCTCGTCCCGTTCCCTGTTAGCTATCTTTTTGCAGGAGACCATGCTATGCGCGTGCCCCCTGCCCGCCCTCCCGGGGTATAAGGGTCTCGCGACCCCACCACTACGAGATGGGTTCGGGCTGGGGAATGCGCGGTTTACACCCGGCAGGATGTCTCCGTTCTTCCTTTCAGGCTGTGGCTGTGCAGCTGCACCTGGATAGGAGGTATACTCTGATTTCTGCGTACATTCCACCGTCCGCTGACTTCGACGCGGGGGACTTCCGCCGCGTCGTGGCACGGTTGCCGAGGCCCTATCTATTGCTTGGAGATCTGAACGGCAGGCATCCTCTCTGGGGAGATTACTCCATAAATCCCAGGGGACAAGTCCTTGCCGATCTGATCGAAGAGCTTGAGATGGGTGTCCCAAATGTGGATGAGTTTTCGCATCACTGTCCGAGAACCGCTTCATTTTCTTGCCTTGACCTATCTTTGTGCTCTTCAGATGCACAGCCTGATTTTGATTTGGGGGTGGTCGATGACCTCCATAGTAGTGATCACTTTCCCATTCAAATATCATTTTCAGGACAACTGCCGCCTGAGAGCCCACCTCGGTGGTGCTTGGCGCGGGCGTGGTGGCCTGCATTTCAGTAAATGACTGAATTCTCTATCTCAGTCGAGGAGTTTAGGTCAGTAGATGAGGCCGTTGAGTTCTCCGGCAACCTCATCGCCGTGGGCCTGAATACTATTCCTAGAACTTCTGGCCGTTTTGCACACCGACCACTCCCATGGTGGTCGACCGAGTGTGAGACGTACCTCAAACAGAAGCGTTATGCCTACATGCGCTATAAGCGCCGCCCAAACGATTTCACTGTCGCTGAATTTCGTCGGGCTAGGGCTAGGTTCCGGTATATTTCGAAGCACGCCGTCGCTCTTCTTGGCGGGCATACGTGTATTCACTTAACGGGAAGACCCCTTTAGCAGAGGTGTGGAGACGAGTCAAAAGGATTCGGGGCAAGTTTTCGCAGGACCCCCCTCCCGTTCTCCAGGAGAATGGGACCGTAATCTCGGACCCCGCGTCCGTGGCGGAATCCTTAGCAACCGCTTTTTCCGCATTCTCTAGCCGGGATGTTGCTCCGCCAGCATTCAATGCCCGTCGTGATGTCGCGGAAGGCCGCCGACAGGAATTTTCCTTCAGAGGCGGAGAACCCTTCAACGACAAGTTTACTGTGAGTGAGTTGCGCTCCGCTCTCGCTTCGTGCGCAGACACCGCCCATGGTCCGGACGATGTCCCGTACGCCATGCTTCCGACACCTGGGTGAGCGAGGCATGGCCTTTCTGTTAGATTTGTTCAGGATCTGGATGGAGGGTCTTATCCCAGATTCCTGGCGAATCGCTACTGTGCTCGCCTTTCGCAAACCGGGGAGAGATCACTCTACTCCGACCGGTTTCCGCCAGATCTCTCTAACCTCTTGTGTGTGCAAGTTGATGGAGAAATTGGTAAATGTTAGATTAGCCTTTTTCCTCGACAGCGGAGGCCATCTGTCTTCTGCACAGTGCGGCTTCCGCAAGTTCCACTCCACGTCGGATGCTCTGCTCCGACTGGAAAATGCCGTCTGCGAGGCTTTCCTTCGTAGACAGCACTACGCCCCGGTGTTTTTCGATCTGGAGAAGGCCTATGATACCGCATGGCGATACGGTATCATGGAGACTCTCCACACGATGGGGGCGAGGGGACGCCTCACACTCTTTATGTCCGAATTTTTGCGAGATCGTCGTTTCCGCGTACGGATTGGGGGAGCTCTCTCCGGCCCAAAGGAGCAGGAAGACGGTGACCCGCAGGGAAGTGTCTTCAGTGTCACATCCTTTGCCCTGAGCATCAACGGCATCACCTCGGTGCTGCGGGAAGATGTTCTCGCTACGCTCTACGTGGACGACCTTTCGATCTCTTTTGGCGCGGCCCAGATGCCAACTCTGGAGCGTCGACTCCAACAGACATTGAACCGCGTCTCTCGCTATGCCGAAGCGCACAGGTTTTGGTTTTCTTTGGCCAAGACTAAGGTGGGGCACTTCTGCCGCCATCCACGGCTCCACCCCGACCCAGAATTGTTTCTTAATGGGGTGCGCCTGGATGTGGTTGAGTCGCACCGTTTCCTTGGTCTTGTATTCGACCGACGCCTCACCTGGGAGACTCATATTCGCAGCCTTAGGGTCTCTTGTACCCGCGCCATGGATATTCTCCGTTCCGTGACGTTCAGCGTTTGGGGCTCTGATAGAGCTACTGCCCTACTTTTTTATCGATCCTTTGTTCGTTCGAAGCTCGACTACGGATGCGAGTTTTATGCATCCGCAACCGAGCGTTTATTGTGGAAGGTGGATTCGATCCACCACACCGGCCTCCGCCTTTCGACCGGTGCCTTCCGCACTTTCCCCATTGAGAGCCTGTTGGTCGATGCTGGGGAGATGCCACTCGCTCTGCGTCGCATGCAGTGCACCACTCGCCTGTACGCGCGAGCACGGTGCCTCTCTCAGTCGCCAACAGCTTTCACTCCATCAGCAGCTGAGCTCGACGGTGCCTATGCCGCCGAGAGACGCCAGTCATACCCTAAGCCATTTGGGTTTAGGGCCAGGAAACTTTTTCGAGAGCTAGATATAGCTCTCGGGCCGGTGGCGCCCCTGGTTCTGCCCAGGACGCCACCCTGCAGGGTACCAAATTTGGCTATTTGTCGCCACGCCTCTGCTCCCAAAGCTTGTACGGCGCCGGGAGTATTGCGTTCGACCTTTTTGGAGCACACCTCGTGTCACGCTGGAACCGTGCCAGTGTATACGGATGGCTCCAAGTTCCAAGAGGGGATCGGCTTCTATGCCGTATCCCCTCTGTTTGAAGTCAGCGGGGCTCTGCCAGGCGCTGCGTCTGTCTTCACGGCCGAGCTGGTGGCAATACACCACTCGGTACGCGAGATTACGCGACGTACCCGGTTCGGAGACCGGATTGTGATCTATAGCGACTGAGATGAGAATGGTGAGATGAATGTGCCAAATGTGTGATAACAAAACGGAGGGGTCTCGAGACCCACCCCTACACTCTTATTCCCATTCGACCATGATGAACTCCCTGAGGCAGTGCATGCCAGTTGGTATTGCTACAACATGAAGGCATTGGTGCTACTACCGCTACTGCTTCATTCCTGTGTAGATGTGCAAAGTTAGGCTTACCCAAAGTCTGTGTGAGTTGTTCCAAGGCTGTACCCTATAAGTGCCTATTGTGTATGGCCAAGTGTGTCTATTGTGGAGATCCACACACAGCTCCTTCAAAGCAATATGATATATCTCCAGGAGAAAGAAATCCTGGTTGTTCAGGCTACGGATCGTCTCATTTCATGAGGCTAAGAACTTAGTCCTGTCTCACCTGCACTGCCTGCTATTTTGTTTGCCTTAATTTTAAAAACGGCACTCTCTGCTCCTGCCCCTCCAGGCCTACAAGCACAGTCATTTCTTTACCCATTTGAAACCCTTCTGCAGGTTCTAGCCACCCCATTTTCTCCCCTGGTAAAGCTGGTGGCACCAAGGGTTTATACCAGCTTCAGCTAAAACCAGGGCTCCGCTTCCTCCTTCAGCTTGATTGTTTCCCATAAGGTGAAATTGGCCACTCGCCTCCGCCAAGTTGTTAGGCTCACTGGAGGCAACACCCTTGAAGGTTGTCGTGAGGCTGTCATTCGGAGTTTTGTTTCTAAAGCTGTCCTGTGAAAGGAGAAAAGCACCAAGTAGCCTTGGCTTGTACATCCCCACCCTAAGGCTGGACTGGATCGCTCAGGGATGGTGGATCCTCCAAAGGAAGGACTCCCACCTCCAAACTCACCCAGCCCACTGAAGGTTTCCAGGTGGAGGGAGGAAAAGACTCAATAGCCAGCCGAACCTTCCCCAATAAGTACTTGAAGGTGACAATGTCTTTAGCCCATTGGTTGGCCAACAGCACACAGAATTCTGCCTCTGAGAAGCATACAGCCATTCTTGTGAGGGTCTTCTCTTCAAAGAGGCACTGGTCTCCTGCGCATCCCCCCAGAGTATAAGGATTTTGTGCAAACCGGGGAGAGATCACCCTTAGCCCTGTCAGTTTCTGTCCAATCTCTCTAACCTCCCGCATGTGCAAGTTGATAGAGAAATTGGTAAATGTTAGACTAGCTTTCTTCCTGGACAGCTGAGGCCACCTCTCTTCTGCACAGTGTGGCTTCTGCAAGTTCCACTCCACATTGGATGCCCTGCTCTGATTGGAAAATGTTGTCTGTGAGGCCTTCCTTTATAGGCAGCACTATACCACAGTGTTCTTTGATCTGGAGAAAGCCTATGATACTGAATGGGGATTCATGATCTGGAGAAAGCCTATGATACCGAATGGGGATACATAATCTGGAGACTCTCCACACAATGGAGGTGAGGAGATGCTTCCCAATCTTTATTTCTGAGTTTTATGAGATCATGAATTCTGCGTATGGGTGGGTGGAGCTCTCCTTGGTCAAATGGAGCAGGAAGAGGGTGTCCTGAAGGCAAGTCTCCTTAATGTCCCACTTTTCCCTGAGCATCAATGGTATCATCTCAGTGCTACCAGAAGATTTTCTCTTTGCCAAGACTAAGGTGGTGCATTTCAGCCACCATCCATGACTCCACCCTGACTCAGACTTCTTTCTAAACCAGTTTCACCTTGAAGTGCTAGATTATCACCATTTCCTTGATCTTGTTTTCTATTGATGCCTTACCCGAGAGGCTCATTTGCATCCCTATGGTCTCTGGCACCTGTGTTGTGGACATTCTTAAATCTGTTATGTTCAACACATGGGGCGCTGATAGGGCTACTGCCTTAATTTTCTAGCCATCCTTTGTTCCTTTGAAACTTGATTGCGGATGTGAGTTTTATACATCCACAGCCGAGTGTGTCTTGTGGAAGGTGGACCTGATCCACCACACCGGTCTTGAGAACCCACTTGCTGATGCTGGGGAGATACCACTCACTCTGCACAGTGCATTATGAGCCTGTATGCACAATCCTAGTGCCTCTCTCAGTTGCCAATGGATCTTGCTGCATCCACAGCCTATCTCGACTGCACCTATGCTGCCGAGAGACCCCAGGAAACTCCTTCAAGAGCTTAGTGTAGCTCTCGGGCCACTGGTACCTCTGGTTCTGCCCAGCACATTGCCCTGTAGGGTACCACCTTTGATTATTTGTCACCACATCCCTGATCCCCAAACTTCTACAGCTCAGAGTATTGCATCAGGCCTTTTGGGAGCACACGTCTTGTCACGCTGGATCTGTGCCAGTGATATGGATGGCTCCAAGCCCCATGAGTGGGTCAATTTCCATGCTGTATCTCCTCTGTTTGAAGTCAGTGAGATTCTTCCAGGCGCTTCATCTTTCTTGATAGCTGAGCTGGTCGCAATACATCACTCTATGAGATATAATGCATCATGCCCAATTTGGAAACAGGACTAAGACTCATAAAGTGCCCTGAGTGCTCTCAAGGCATTGGAATCCACACACCTCCTGCTTCGTGGTATCTGTAATGCCACAGTTGCAGCGAGTCGGATGGATGTCAAGATTATCTTCTGCTGGGTTCCTGGACATGTGGCATTTGCGAGGATTGAGGGCGCTGAAGACTCAGTGAGGACTGGGTGATCAGACCAGCTTTTGGCTCTTCCTCACACGTATTATATGGCAGGAATCAGGGTTGCCTGGCAAAGAAAATGGGAGGCAGCCAAGGGAAATTTAAAGTTGCATGCCATTGCATCACGATTGTTCCCATGGAATTACTCACCAATGCTGCAATGGCTTCAGGTTGCTTTCTGTCATCTTTGATTTGGGCACATTCATGGGACACAATGCCAGTTGATGAAGCGCTCATCTGCACTTTATTACGACAACTACGTTGTCCTCTGGACTGTTTGGCATATTCTTGTTGAATGTACTCAGGACAGGTTTGTATACACAGACTTGTGGACTACCTGATTTTTTGATGGAGGTTGGCCTTGTTCATTTTATTTGACTCTCTTTGTTGTTGATTACATATTCCTGCGCTGGGGTTGAGGGGGGGAGGGTACACCCGATGCCTGAGCATTTTTCCCTTTATTTTTTTTGCTTAATTTTGTTTTTTGGGGGCGGGGGGGGGATTTTTTGAGTAGCCTTGCTCTATTCTGTAGTCTTAAGTAGTCTTAATTGAAGGCCTTTGTCAGATAAAAAAAAAAAATGAGCATGTGTAGATTTTTTTTGTATTTTAAGATATAGATTGTGATTAATAGGTGTTGTGGTGGCTGGGTCCTTGTTGGTTGCTGCTATTATGGATATTTAAAAAAATGTTTGAAGTTACTTAATTCTATGAAATCATTGATTACTATGGTTTTAGTGGTATTAACTATGATAAAATTTTATTTTCAGCACCACTACTTAGCAGCAGAGTTTTGGGCTAATAAACTTGTCAGTTTGAGCAAGGAGGCACCGATTGATGTTTATTATTTGTCACAGTGTTACTTTTTAACAAAACAATATCATCGTGCAATATTATTAATAACTTCGCATAATTTATTGAAGGTAAGTAAATTGTTTGCAGATTTTCTATGAAAAAGAATTATCCCATTAAGTATATATGTTTAGATGATAAAAATTACTCAAAATCGGTCAAAACTACTATCAGCAGTAATGCTAACATTAGTGGTATTACTATGACTCATTGAATGGAAATTGCAGATTCTTATTTTCATCATTACATAAGTAACTTGAATAGTCCCCCCAAACTTGTGCCTAGTTTATTGTCGATATAATATTTATGATAACTGGGTATGAGTACAAAAGATATTTTAGGTCTTCATTGAGAGTATTTATATCTATGATATTTAAAAAAAACATAATAAAATATGGGTAAATATTTTGAAGTTACATTAACACAATTCCTTTCAATTGGATAAATTGTGTTAAGTATCTTTGTATATGCATTTGCCTCTCAAAAGTTTTAGGCTTTTAATAAGTACCACATTTTAGCCTTCAAGGGAGTGTCACATGTAAACTTACACCTGATACTTAGAGGAGTGTCATGTCCCCCAGCCACAGTGCCTCCGCAGTCTTGAATAAGATTGGGACTACCTGGGCTTTTTTCTTTCTAGACATTTTTATTTTATCTTCTTTTGACACTTTCTCTACAACCAGTTTCTCACCTCTTTCTTTCCCAGCATCTAACATTGCATGCTAGTTGGCAACCAGCTTTCGTCCATTCATCATTTGGAAGGGTTAGGTGGCATGCTGATTCCCTCTTGGCTCTGGTTGGTTTTAATACGTTTGCATTCTTCCAACCCTTTTTTTCTTCTCCCCCCTCCACCCATTTTTCTTTCCCTTAACTATGCCTTTTACCCATTCTGTAAAGGGATGTCAAGGTACATCCAAAGTCCATGGTGTTCAAATCTGGCCAACTGGGTAGCCAAAAGTTGTGTGTTTGTGTGTGTGAGGTTGCGTTGTAGTATTACACTGGCATTTCCTATGGTTTGATCAACCCAGGGGATGACTTTATCCTTCAATATTTTCAAATAAACATGTTGATTGATCTTTATTGAATGAGGGGGGGGGGCATTTTTCTTGGCCCATCAATGTTACACACCTGCTTACACCATCACAAAAGCTGGCCTCTGTCTCCTGAAAGATGTCTGATGTTCTACTTGAATCATTTTTATTTTGTGCTCAAACACAATCAATCATACTGTAGCGTGGGTGGCCTGGACTGTGAACACCCTCTCATCTGTCCTTAGAACTTGATGTGGCAAGTCATCAATGAGCCATTGGAGGAGCAGCCTTGCTCTTTCATCTCTTCTTTATAGTATTGTTGGAAAGCAGGTGTCCTTAAGTTTCTTGGATTTCACCTGATCTTGTTCATTTTCTTGAGGTTCTCACTGATTTAGGCAGTGTAGTCTTCATTCTTAGTAGACAAGTGCCTGTCTCTTCAAATAGTTTGATTGTTTTAAAACCCCTCAATAAATCCTGAAAGAACCTGCAACAGACTAATTAATTAATGCTATGTAAACCTATTGAAAAATCATTAATACAATGCTACACTTTGTTTCCCCTACTGTAGATGCAGTATATCAATCTCTTGCTTGCTTCTTGCTCTACTGCCTTAGCATCTATTCTTGCATCTACTTACTCAGCCCACTACAGAAGACAAAACAAATCACTCTTTGCCATGAGATACACCTGCACTATCCAAATAAACCACTGAAACAAAGGTTGTGCCCCTAAAACACTACTCTCCAGAATGTAATTTCTCCATAGTCTGCAAAACCCAAGCCACCTATGACATCATTACATGCAAGACTCTTACCATCCTCAAGGAAGCATGTGCAAAACTCAAAGAACATACTATACAGGGATACTACATGGAGTTGCACCATCCCCTAATGAAGCTATTATTACTCCTCAGTGTCACTTCACTGGATATCAACCCATATGAAACATCTCTCCCACATCAGATGTGGCTTCCATTGCCAAAGCTCTGGTATGGTTATTGACCTAAAGTAAATGCCTTCAAATGCTGCACTGGACAGACTGATACAGACATCTGTCTCCTTCTACTATCAGGAACCTAACAGTTCAGTACAAAATTTACAACATGTTTAATATAGGTACATCTGATACATAACAGCAGATACATAGTAGTAAATTTCTGGGAGCACTTTGTCCAGTCAGCTGAGTTCATTGAAGCTGCTGCCTTAGAAGAAGAATTTGGTAGGTGTTTTACCACCAATCTGCTCTGCACTTATTTAATATGGCTTTTATTTCTCAATGGGGATCTATAAGTTTAATATGGGATCCAAACCACAAGTATCTACAGTGTATATTGCCCACTGTGAAGGTGACCCCAAATTGGTCTCCATCCTGCAACTTGTCATACTCAATCTGACTTAACTTCATTGTAGCTTTTAGTTGTGCTTTCACTTGTCTAAGCTGTAGCCCCTCTTATCCTAAATGATGGGCCTTAAGCCTGGGGCAAATTAAGTACATGCACATAAATTGAACCCTGACATCTTCCCTTACTCTCCATGCTGCAACCTTTAACATTTCAAAACACCCACCACCTCATTCTCTCTTACCTTCTATTAGACCACCACATATTGGCATGTGACCTCTAGCAATGGCCTCATTCTATGTTGTATTTCCTTCCTGAATGTGGCCAGGTTTAGATGAAGAGAACCCTGGGTATAAAGTAAACGTTTTTCTCTGATTTGTCTCTTGATATCTTGTTAGGGACCCTTCAAATAAACATGGTTTCAGCCAATGCAACCTTAATGAAAATCAAACTTTTTATATGTTGTGCATAGCACAGGAATATACATATATATTCCTGTAATGTAGCCCTTTAAGTCATAAAACAAACCTATGGCTATGGTGAAATTGTAATAGTATAAAAATGCTATATTAATGAAAGTATTCACTTCTTTTTAGAATGTAAGATGCCGTTATTTGGCTGCACGATGTCATTATGAAGTTGGTGAATACCAGGTGGCTCTGGATATACTAGATCAAGTCAATCAAAATTCACTTACAAAAAAAGGTGATAGCACAATTATAACCATCCCTGATATTGAAGATGAAACATCTGTAAGTATTGTGGAAGCTGAATAATTTGGTTATCTCTTGATTAATGTTATTATTAAATAGATTGCATTCCTGTTACTTATTTCTAATATACAATTGCAACAATGTATTGTTCTATTAATGCATGTTGATTCCACTTTTTGTGGAAGAACGTAGATGTAAGGCGGATGAAAACATTTTGTTTCATGTTTAGGGAAACATTTAAGGGTAAAGGTGTCTTTAATATGATTCAACCTTCCATTACTAGGATCAGAATTACAGTTTCTTAACGTTATATTGAGCTATGGGAGAAGTGAACTATTGGTACCCCTGTAGAATTGGAAAGAAAATGAACAGATTGAGTTTAATTTTTTTTCAGAGAAGTTTTAATATAAAGATTTACTCTGGACCCAAAAGTCTATTGCTGATAATGGATTTAATCCACCATGCCAGTCTCTGGTTGGTGATTGCTGCCTTTTGCATATCTCTAAGAGAGAATCTTCTTTGTTGTAGCAGGGGAGATGTCACTCACACTACATCATGCACAGTGCATGATGTTTGTATTCATAGGCTCTCATTTTATCCATGGCTAATCTCATTGATACCCATGTCACTGGGGAATGCCACTCAAGTCATAAAATGTTTGGTTTCAAAGCCAGGAAAGTCCTTTGAGAGTTTGGTGTAACTATTGGGTGGTGATTCTGCCCAAAGCCTCCCTGAAGGATACATCTTTGACTGTTTGTTGCCACACTGCTTCCAAAGCTACAACACTGGCAAGGTAGTATTGCATTTACATTTCTTGGAGCATGGATCTTTTCTAACTAGAGTCCAGCTTAGCCTCTCCTCCTTTATGGCACCCTGCTTCTTCACTTTTCCCACAATCTCTCCCACAACTTTCTCTGGCCGGCCTCTAATTTCACAGGGTAGATGCCAACGAGCTTTCTCTCACTCAACTATCCCAAATCGGGGCTGAGGGGATGTTGTCCCCTCACCCCTGAGATCCGGTTTGGGGCGGTGAGTTTTAACTACCTGCTTCTTTCCCTACCTTCATCCTCCTTGCATCACTTTTCTTCATTTCCGTAGCCTATTAATTTTATGCCAAGCCCAAGGTGGAGCCACCACGCTGATGGGCTGCCTGGCTACTGGGTGGGAGGTGTGGCCTCGAATGGTGGCAGCCGGCTTAGCCACCCTCTTATTCACCCCCTTGCTGAGCGGGCTACTGCAAGGGGTGATTAGCGTTCGCATCCCGCAATCACAACAGGGTCTCCATGCCCACCAATGAAAATCTTAAAAAACCTAAATCTCATTTTCGGACTGATCTATCTGGCACAGGGACTGAGTCTCTGACTAACCTGGACCGTCTTAAGGATTTTGATTTGGATGCTCCTTCAGCTCCTGCTATTACTAATATCGGAGCTACAGCAGACAATCCAGATGAGTTGGTTGCTTCTCGCTCATCTGGTCTTGCTGCTGACAAACTTAAAAGGTTCATACTACACACTTCTATGCAGAATATCGCAGCAGAACCTACTGAATTAAGCACTGAAACTGAATGCACTACCCAGGTTTCCACAGATGAGAACAATACAGACAACCATGCTGAAACTATAAATGAAAATGACAATGAAGGCTTTAGGGCGGTTCCCAAATGACAATCTAATGCTGAGGCAGTGGCTCCGCCCACTACTACCCAAGACACTAGACTTAAATGTTGTAACACTGGAGCCTTACATACCACGTTCCACTCATAGTCCAAGTAGATCCACAGCTGAGAATCCTTGGATTCCAGTAGTGAGGCATAGAAAGGGATGACCGTAGAGTACAACAGAGATGAGATGGACAATTAGTACCAACCGACACTTATATCCTCACTTTTAACCTCCACTCCTGTCTGCCAGTGCTTCGTATCACTCGCTGGGTATTGGTTGAGGTGGACCAGTAGTACTACCGCCCGCAGCAGTGTTACAAATGTTAGCGCTTTGGCCATATAGCAAAACATTCCTGTAGAGAGGTAGACACATGTGCCCGATGTAGGTCATCGCAAAGATGCATGCACAAGTAAGGTGTTTTGCTTCCATTGTAAGGGACCTCACTACATTAATGATAGACAATGTCCAAAATACAAATGTGAGAAAGATGTCTTGGACCTACAGATGAGAGAGTGAATTCCTTGTTTTGTATCTCTCCAAAGAATCTTAGACAAACAACCTATCTATGAACCTTTATACTCTCCTCCTACCCAAGAGAGCAATGTCGCAATTAACAGTACAGTTGCATCAGCAAGGTCCACACCTAATCTTCCTTCATCATCAACCACTGCACATATTCCTTCCACATCCACACCACAGAGAAGACATCAGTACTCTGATGCTATAATGGATGTGGATGTTGAGCATGAAACAGGACCTACTCCTCTTGTGAAAACTAGGGGATCTCCTCCAAAAGTACAGTCTGCAAATAAAATGGATGCATCTTCCATTTTGAAGAAAGCAGAACAAACAGAAAAGCTCTTAAAAGACGATCTGTGTAAGTCTGACGACCCTCACACTCAATGTGATTTCCTTCATGATGACAAAAGACTACCTCTATTCCACATAAAGAACAACAGCAACCCAAGACAATCAGAGACCCAAGCTCAGATGGAACACAACAGTATGCAATTCCAAGACTGGAAACACCAAAAACCCAGCCTAGTGAGACTACTGAGACTGCCCTACAACTGGAGACTCGCACTACTCACAATACAAACAAACCCTGTCTCCTTTCTTCGCCTAGAAAAATCTCCACAACCAAAAAATATCATGTTACACCTCTTCTACCAGAGAGTAATGTGCAAAAGATCTCTGTTATTGGCACTCAAGAGACTCAACTTCCATCCCACTCCCAAAAAGGTAGGTTCTCCTACCTACCAAAATAATGCCTTCAGGCTTCTCTCCATATCTACCATTCTGCAATGGAACCTGGGATCATTTCGTACTAGGTTTCAAGACTTAAAAATTTAACAGATATAGGTCTCTTTTGAGACGTATAATGTGTTACTTTTATCCAAATTACTATTATATTGTTATTTAGTTAAATATTTATGATTTTAAATATGACTTAAATTTTATTTTTATGCCTCTTTACTAAAAGCTTCTGATCTCACTATAATAGGTATATCTTATTTCCGTGTACCCTTTTTATACTCCAAATTGCTTCTTATATTCCCCAAATTTTAGCCACATAATTCTACTTAAGATTCACTGTTGAATCACCCTATGGTGTCTACGATGGTAAAACACCATATATAATAATAATAATGGTAATTCTCACTGGAGCTGTGTCAATGCACACAGATGATTCCTCATATTTGAAGCTGTTGGGGCTCTTCAAGGCTGTCTTTACAGCTGACTTGGTTGCAATATACCACTTAGCATGGGGGAGGCGGGCCTCCCTCTGATGCTGGAGTGTGCTTCATTCTTGCCTTTTCCCCCCTTTTTTTTGCTTCTTTGTTTGCCTTTGTTTTGTTTTTGTATTTTTGTTATTTGGTTTTTGCTTTAAAAAAAAAATCTATCCTAGTATTAGACTGTAACTTGTTTACAGGGCCCTTTGCCCTAGTAGGCAGTGGCCAGATGGGGTCTTTATAAAAAATTCTCAGCATTACATTTTGGGTAGCACACTCCACATAACTTTTTGGGATGCATTTTTGAACTACCAGGCAATGGTTTAACCCATTTGTACTGACAGTCCATTTAAATGGAGAGTAAGAAAATCTATTATAAGTATAAACTGATTTAATAATTATAGTTTTAAAATTTTATTGCATAAATATGTTGCCAACATTCCAGGCAATAAATGTAGAGAAAAAAATATTACAGTGTGTACCACTGTTCCCCAAACAACATAATAAACATGGCAGAAAGGGACAAACACGGGACTAAAAGTAAGTATATATTTACATTTTTTATTATATAAGAATTTGAAATTGTGTGTCAATGTTATAAATAACATAACTCTATTAGTTTAGCCTCATATATTTCAAAAAATATTACTATGGTATGGGCCTTTTCCTGTATTATTATTCTTTTGAAATTCTTTGTCAGTTATAATGGATGCTCTGCCACCATATACACTAATTATCGCTAAAAAATTGTAGTCAGAGAATGCTGTTTTCTATGATAAGTTTAGAGTTAACTAACTCAGTTACATTTAGAATTATAAATATATAATAGTTCAGGAATTATGTAGTAAAAATTATTTATGAATAATATATATATGTATATAAGGCTGGCCAGAAAGTCATGATTCACTTAGGAAGCAGATTAGAAAATGACAACATATGGAACAACAATAATGTAGGCTGGTAGTCAAATGAGTAAGGCTAACCTAACCTTATGTTGCCGTTGCTCCCCAAATTTTGTTTTTTTCCTTCCGCTTCCTAAGCGAGTCAGGACTTTCTGGCTCAGCCTTATAAATAGTAGTTCATAGTGTAATTATATATTTTTTACACAGCTCTCTACAACGGCAGCAGCATTGGCCTACTTAGAAAAGATAGACGAAGGTGGCGATATTGTTATGGGTCTCCCTATTGATGAACTATCTGAGGGAGACAGTGACCATTCAGACGAAGAAGCAGCAGGTTCATCTATTCGACTGGAGCAAGGATTGCTGGAAGCTCCTGCAGAAATCAATCACCCAGGTGGAATTGGTAGTGTTGAAGAGTCAGAAAATGAATTCGATAGTAAAGAAAACCCATAAAAAACAAAAATGAAAAGCAAATGGTCTTAGAGGTTGCAACAACAAGTAAGTATAAATACAGATTGTACTACAGCAGAAGATATATCTGAAGAAGCTAGAACTTGCTCTAATCCTATTGATTTTTTTAACCTCTTCACTAAAGATTTTATAAACTTATTTTTGAACAAACTAATTTATATGCTCTTCAAAGTAATAAAATTCTTGATATGAGCAATTCTGAATTGTTGGTATTTTTTGGTTGACTATTATTGTCATCTCACAGCCCTCTTCCAAATAAGAGAAAGTTTTGGTCATCAGAAGACAATGTACTGAAGATATCAAATAGCATTAGGAGAGACAAGTTTGAAAATATTCTAAGGAGTATACATTTAGTGGGCAACACTACCAATACAAAAAATGATCGCGCATTCAAACTTTGACCATTATTTCTGCATATGCAAACTAAATTTTTAGAGCATGGTGGATTGGTGGAGCATATGTCCATAGATGAAAGTATGATACCCTACTATGGTAAACAAAATTCAAAGCAATTTATTAGAGGTAAACCCATCAGATTTGGGTTCAAGATATGGGCACTTTGTTCTAAGCATGGGTACATGCATTCTTTTGAATTGTATACAGGAAAAAGTGCAACATCAACGCAACCAGGTAGGTTCAAATAAATTGGGCATTGGGGGGAAATGTTGTGATGGATCTGATTACAAAGACCAGCATACCTCATAAAAGGGGCTATAAAGTATTTTTTATAATTATTTACTAGTGTCAGTCTCATGGATGAGCTAACTAAGATTGGGATATGTGCATTAGGTACTTGTAAAGAAAACAGAACAGGAAGATGTCCTTTTAAATCCAAAGCAGAAATGAAAATATCACCAAGAGAAACCACTGACACGTCCGCTCATCTGATAAATTGGATTGTCGTTAAGTTGAAAGATAATAACAATGTGATATTGCTGTCTAATTTTGAAACCTACATAATGAGTTCAACCCAGCATTGGGATAAAGTTCAAAAGAAATATATATAAATGTTCCACAACCAGAGAGCATACACAATTATAACATATATCTGGTATGTAGATCAGCTTGATCATGACATTGGCACCTATCGTATTACAATGAGACAAAATAAGTGGTGGTGGCCTATTTTTTCATATATGATATCAGTTGCAGTTAGCAATGCCTGTATTTTACTGAACAAAGTTGGCATTAAAATTATTTTATATCAGTTTATTGAAAATGTGTCACTCACTCTTTTGAAAACTCTTTTGAATAATGTGAAAGATTTGTGTTGATATGACAACATCAGGCATTGGATTGTGTACATTACAAAAGAAAGACTCTGTAAGGAATGCTCAGGAAAAAGTAATTTTCAGTGTGAGAAATGTGACATTGGCTTACATCCCAAATGTTTTAAAAATATCATGTTCAATAAACTAATAAAATATGAACTATTTAGCTGATTTATGTATATATACTTGTAAATATAAAACATTCATATAATTTATAAAGGAAAACAGTTTTTTGTTATTTGCATGTGTATTACTTATAAAAGGAATTTCTGATATAATTTGCAAGTAGAAATAATACATTTGATTATTATTAAAAATGTGTTTTATTATCATCATTATTTAAATATTATCATTTTAAAAATATGTAGTCACTAGTAACATCATGAATTTTGCGAATGGTACTAATTATTCCACTTTACCTGCTTACAAGCATGTGATACTGAGGATGGAATCTGCCGAGCGTCCGTTATAACTGACAGGTTGTAATTCCTAACCCCTTGAGATATTAAAAAAAAAATACTTCTACACAATATTACTTATTGTAGTCTTATTAGTATGTTAAAATTTCAAGCCACTTGAGAAATAATCAAACTTCCTGTATGAATGGGTTAATAGGAGCGAGTGTAAACTTTTTTTTGGCTTTCACTTGTGATTTCCATGTGTAATGCTTGCAATACAATCATATTAGTAACATGTTAACACATTGATGCTTCATCAGTCATATCTGACTGACACAAGCACTGTGGCGCACACCATGTCAGGCCCCCGTAAGGGGTGCGGCGATTTGCCATCCTGGCCATCATGCTGATGGGACTCAGTACCCCGTCTGATCCCAGCTTAGACTCTTCTCTTTCTTTCAGACAGCCTGTATTTCTCCCCTACTTCATCGCTTTTCATACAACCTCCCTCACAACTTTCTCTGGTCAGCCTCTAATTTTACAGGGTAGATGCAGACCTTCTCAGCCAACCATCCCGGATCAGGGCTGAGGGGGGAGGGGACAATGTTCCCTACCCCTGAGCTCCGGTTTGGGATGGTGGTTTTTTAACAACCTGTTTCATCCCCACCCATACCTTCCTGCGGGGACAGATGGGTCTGCTGCCACTTTGGTAGGCGACCAAGCCAAGATCGGCACATCCGGCTCCTCTGCCCCCCCCAGGTGTGGAGCCCCTGACTATGACAAAGATGAAAAGTGCACAGGGCGGAACCTCGATGACATTGGGGCCCCTTGTTCAGAGGGTACCTGGCATTTATGAGCCCACTGGCTTCAAACGCTTCCTGGTTATTCGCTCCACTGATGGCCGCATGTTGGCCAAGGGCAACATGATCCATCAGAGGAGAGGATTAGCTAGTGCAATTTGTAGAGAGCCGAAGGTGACCTGTTTCTCGGACGGTAGCCTTCTGGTGAATGTGGCGAATCCCGCCGAGGCAGCCAAGATAAGTGCTCTTCAGACACTTCATGGCACCGCAGTGAGTGTGACGTCGCACTCTACCATGAACTTTGTGAAAGTAGTAGTTTATGCGAGGGAACTTGTTGACTACTCCATTGAGGACATAACCTTAGAGCTGGCCGACCATGGGGCGGTCAAGGTCGAACGTGTGATGAGAAAACAGGGAAGGGCCTCGAGACCCACCCCTACACTCTTCATCACGTTCGACCGTGACAAGCTCCCTGAGTCGGTGCGTGCTGGTTGGTACCGCTACCGCGTTAAGGCATTCATGCCACTGCCGCGGGGGTGCTATTACTGTCACCGTTTCGGCCATACGAATCGATCTTGTAGACGTGCAAAGTCGGGGTCACCCGAAGTCTGTGTAAATTGCTCCAAGGCCGCACACGATAAGTCTAAATCATGTGTGGCCAAGTGTGTTTGTAGAGAGCCGCATCCCGCTTCTCCAAAGCAATGTGGTGCATATCTCCCCGAGAAAGAAATCCTGTCCGTTCAGGCCCAGGATCGAATCTCATTCCGAGAGGCTAAGGACTTAGTCAGGGCACGCCTGGCTCTGCCTGGCATGTCATATGCCTCAATAGTTAGAAAGGCACCCTCTGCTCCTGGCCCATCCAGGCCAACGAGCACGGTTGTTTCCGTGCCCATTCGGAGCCCTTCTACGGGCTCTACTCAACCCGGGCGCTCCCCTGGTAAAGCTGGCGGCAAAAAGGGTTCATACCCAGCCCCGGGCTAAACCAGGGTCCCCCCCCTCTTCCCCCAGCGTGACCGTTTCCCGTAAGGCGAAACGGCTACGCGCCTCCACCGAGTTGTTAGACTCACAGGGAACAAAACCCCTGAAGTTGGTTGCCAGGCCATCTTACGGGGTTCCTAAAGCTGTCCCCCGAAAGGAGGACAGCAACAAAGGAACTTTGGCTCCTTCGCCCACGCCTAATGGTGGAACGAGTGGCTCGGAGACGGTGGTTCCTCGAAAAGAGGGCCCCCCATCCGCCTCCGAAGCCGCAACGCCCGCCTAAAGTTTCGAGGCGGAGGTAGGAAAAGACTCGCATGGCGAGCCTAACCTCCCCCAATAAGTCCTCGAAGGCGACAGTGCCTTCAGCGCTTTGTCCAGCCAACAGCGCCCGGAGTTCTGCCTCCGGGAAGCGTACGGCCATTCTCGTGAGGGTCTTGTGTTCGAGGAGGGCCCCTGCGTCTCCTCCGAGCTAGGCCTGGAGGACATATTCCTTCAATGGAATTGCCGTGGACTCCGGGCCAACTGGGAGGAGCTGCGGAGGCTCGTCTCGTCCCGTTTCCCGTTAGCTATCTTTTTGCAGGAAACCATGCTAGGCGCGTGCCCCCTGCCCTCCCTCCCGGGGGATAAGGGTCTTAAGACCCCACCATTACGGGATGGCCGGGCTGGGGGATGCGCGGTTTTCACCCTGCATGATGTCTCCATTCTTCCTTTCTCTTTAGATACCTCCTTTCAGGCAGTGGCTGTGCAGCTGCACCTGGATAGGAGGTATACTATCATTTCTGCGTACATTCCACTGTCAGCTGACTTCGACGCGGGGGACTTCCGCCGCGTCGTGGCACGGTTGCCGAGGCCTTTTCTCTGGCTTGGAGAACTAAATGGCAGGCATCCTCTCTGGGGAGATTACTCAATAAATCTCAGGGGACAAGTCCTTGCCAATCTGATCGAAGAGCTTGAGATAGGTGTCCTAAACGTGGATGAGTGCGCATCACTGTCCGAGAACTGCTTCATTTTCTTGCCTTGATCTATCTTTGTGCTCTTCGGATGCACAGCCTGATTTTGATTGGGGGATGGTTGATGACTTCCATGGTAGTGATCACTTTCCCATTCAAATATCATTTTCAGGGCAACTGCCGCCTGAGAGCCCACCTCGGTGGTGCTTGGCGTGGGCGCAGTGGCCTGCATTTCAGGAAATGACTGAATTCTCTATCTCAGTCGAGGAGTTTAGGTCGGTAGATGAGGCCGCTGAGTTCTCCGGCAACCTCATCGCCGTGGGCCTGAATACTATTCCTAGGACGTCTGGCCGTTTTGCACGCCGACCACTCCCATGGTGGTCGGTCGAGTGTGAGACGGCCCTCAAATAGAAGCGTTATGCCTACATGCGCTATAAGCGGAGAACCTTCAATGAAAGTTTACTGTGAGAGTTGCGCTCCGCTCTCGCGGAAGGTGGATTCGATCCACCACACCGGCCTTTGCCTTGTGACCGGTGCCTTCCGCACTTTCCCCATTGAGAGCCTGCTGGTCGATGCTGGGGAGATGCCACTCGCTCTACGCCACGTGCAGTGCATCACTCGCCTGTACGCGTGACCCCGGTGCCTCCCTCAGTCGCCAACAGCTCTCACTGCATCCGCAGCTGATCTCAATGGTGCCTTTCGCCGAGAGACGCCAGTCATACCCTAAGCCCTTTGGGTTTAGGGCCAGGAAACTCCTTCGACAGCTAGATATAGCTCTCGGGCCGGTGGCGCACCTGGTTCTGCCCAGGACGCCACCCTGGAGGGTACCAAATTTGGCTATTTGTCGCCACGCCTCTGCTCCCAAAGCTTGTACGGCGCCGGGAGTATTGCGTTCGACCTTTTTGGAGCACACCTCGTGTCACGCTGGAACCGTGCCAGTGTATACGGAGGGCCTTAAGTCCCAAGAGGGGGCGGCTTCCACGCCGTATCCCCTTTGTTTGAAGTCAGCGGGTCTCTACCAGGCGCTGCGTCTGTCTTGACGGACGAGCTGGTGGCAATACACCACTCGGTACGGGAGATTACGCGACGTGCCCGGTTCGGAGACCGGATTGTGATCTATAGCGAATCACAAAGCGCCCTGAGTGCTCTCGGGGCATTGGAATCTCCGCATCCCCTGGTTCGCTATATCCGTGACGCCACGGTTTTGGCGAGTCTGGCGGATGTCGAGATTATCTTCTGCTGGGTTCCTGGACATATAGGAATTGCGGGGAATGAGCGCGCCAAAGAGTCCGCCAAATCGTCCGTGAGGACTCTGCGACTGGACCAGCGTTTCGCTCTTCCTCACACCGACTACATAGCCTGAATACGGAGAGCTCTTCGGGCTGCTTGGCAAAGAAGATGGGAAACGGTCGAATGGAACTTAAAGTTGTGTGCCATTGCGCCTCGACTGTTCCCATGGACCTATCCCCCAATGCCGCGACGGCTTCAGGTCGCTTTCTGTCGTCTCCGAATCGGGCATACTCGTGTGACGCATCGCTATCTGATGGAGCGCTCGCTAGCGCTCTATTGCGACGACTGCGTCGTCCCCCAGACTGTTCACCACATTCTCGTCGAATGTCCCAGTCTGGGTGATCTTCGCGCACGATACCTGTCCCGGTGCCGAGATGGGCGGGGTCGCTACTGCCTGTCCCTTGTGCTCAGGATGAGTTTGTGCACATTGACTTGTGGACTTGTTGACCTTTTGGGGGAGGCCGGGCTTCTCCCCTTTATTTAAAAAGATTCCTTTTTTGTTTTGTTTTTGTTTGTTATTGTTTTGTCTTTGTAGGTTGCACGCTCGTGCACCGGGGTGAGCGGGACCTCCCCCCAGCTGCCGGAGATTGCTTCCAAATTGTTAATTTTTTCTCATTTTTATCAGTTATGTTTTCATATTTTTATTTTAAAGTAGCCTAGTTCTAGGCTATGTCGTGTTTCCGGCGAATATGCCCAAGTGGGCAGTTGCCAGATGGGCTCTATAAAAAAAAAGTTTATGTAGCTCTCCTGAGTATTTATATTTTTCACTCTCCTACCATACAAGGGGGGTCAATGAGTTTTGTAATTCGGATATAAGGAAATGACATATGAGGATAAGTGTTTCCATTATTTTTCAATATAACTACCCTCGACTTCAATGCACTTGTCCCTGAGGCTTCGAATTCCTGACAACCAGAAATCTCCTGATTGCTGTTCAATTCACTCTGAGATGGCGAGCTGGACATCTTCATCATCCCCAAACCGGCATCCACGCAGTGCAGCCTTGAGCTGGCGGAATAAAAAGTAGTTGTTAGGGGCCAGATCTGGACTGTAGAGGGGATGGTTGAGCTCCTCAAATCCGCACTCGCGCAGGGCAGCTTGTGCAACTCTGGCCTTGTGGACTTTGATGACATTGAAGTCAATCATGGTGTGTGAGGTTTCTAGGGACCCAACGGGCAGAGACCTTGGTCATGACCAACTGGTCGTGGATGATTTTGATAACACTTTCATGTGATATTCCAAGTTTTCGCTCGATTTCTTCGACCTTTACCGTCGATTTTCGAGGATCATCCTCTCCACACAGGTCACATTGTCCTCGTTGGTCACGTCTGACCTGCGTCCTGAATGGGGGATATCTTCAAGGGACTCACGACCATGGCGGAACACTCTATTCCAGCGAACAATGGTTGCATAAGAAGGGGCGGTATCGGTGTACACTGCAACCCTGTGTTCATGGATCTCTTTTGCATTCTTGCCTTCCTTGGTCAAAAATTGATCACTGCGTAGTGCACAACCTTCTCTATTGTTGAAAAATTTGTGACTGATGATGTGCGATCAGCTACTGCTTCTTAAATAGACGAGGCAGGAGTGTGCGGCTGCAGGTCCTGACTTGTCATAACTTGTCCTAACATCCCCACAAACAGCCATCCCCCTTCTTCTGTTTTGCCCTACCGATTCGCAAAACTTATTGACCACCCCTTTTAGGTTTAGTCATTTTTCTTTTCTTTTTTTTTTCCTCTAGGTTTAGATAAAGCTGGCCTAAAAATAGGTTTTGTAATTTTGGTTGTTGTACTCTTGCTGGGGACCTATGAAAAAAAGAAGTGTTAATTAAAAGCAAGGTATTGGAAAATAGTTAATCAGTTAAAAGATTAATGCTAAAACTAACATAACTCATAAATTTCAGTGGATGAATATTTTTAAAAATTGCCTTTTTTTTCTAGATAGAATGCTCAATCCATCTTCTCAAAGGATACATTCATGAAGCAGCTGACAACAGATTTTTAGCAATGGAAAGCTTTAGAAATGCCATTCAGATTGATCCACTTTGTTATGAAGCTTTTCATGCCTTAACACAGCATCACATGCTATCACTGCAAGAAGGTATGTCCTATATTCATGTTCTATTGATATTTGCTTACTTATCTCTTTTGATGCTGTGCTCTACCCCTCCATTGCTGCAATGGCTTCAGCCTACCCCTGCTGCAGGGCCGTGCTTCCTTCTACTTGCTGTTGTTTCGTTTCTTGTTTGTTTGTTTTTTACTTCTATTTGTTTAGAAATTTACTGAAATTGTAAAGTAGCCAAGTACTAGGCTGAATTTTTAATTATGGCATCTTTTGCCATTGGTTTCAGTGGCTAGATGGACACTATTGAATAAAAATGAAGCAACTCGGTTTGTATCCTGAAGCCAATTATATTCACATTTGCTTCTTCTTCTCTTTGGTACCATTCCATTTTTATCCATGATGTGAATTAACAACTTGCTTCATCCCTAACTACACCTTCCTCACCTCCCCTTTCTTTCTTTTCCTTTCACAGTCTATCAATTTTACGCTGTGCCTAAGGTGGAGCCACCATGCTGATGGGCTGCCAGGTCACTAGGTGGGATGTAGTGGCATCAAATACTGGCAGCTGGTTCTACCGGCCACATATTTACCCCTCACTGAGTGGGCTACTGCGTGGGGTGATTAGTTTGTGCATCCTGCGAAAGGACCAGGGTCACCATGCCCATGCATGAAAGAAATTCAAATACAATTCCCCCTTTACTCCGCCTTCGGGCAGCTCCAAGGAAAAGATGGAGGTCCCTCCATCCCTCTTGTACTTTCACAGGGGACTCTCAAAACTTCTTCTACCGGAGAGGAGGCTTAATTCTTTCCTATGCCTAATGGTGAAGGGGACTCCTCCTCACCCCCTTCTCTGGAGGGTGACTCCCTCTTTACTTTCTCAGGGGACTGCCAAGAAAGCACACCAGTGGCCCATAATTGACTGCTCCCACTGTGGCTCAATAGGGCCAACCCAATAGGGCTCGGTGCCAAGCACTGAACCCAAGTCTGCCCCTGTGCAAGGACCTCCCCAGAAGGCTCAGGGCCCCCAAGGCCTTATAAGGAGTAGAGGGATCTCCTCCCCCAACTACTGCTATGGCAGCCAAGACCTACTCCATTTCAGAAAAGGATCTTGCTGAGGCCAGCCCATCTGGCCTAGGCACTACTGCCAGTGGGGGAGAGAAGCAGGTTCATTTCCCACCCTCCTCTCCTAAAAAGAACAAAAAAAAAGACTTGGGGCTCCTCTCCCTCTGCTGCTATTTCGGTAATCGACCAAGCTAAGATCTGGCCCTGTTGCTTCCTCGGGTGGGGAGTCCCAGACAAAGGCCAGAACTGCGCAGAGAGGAGCCTCCATTACGTTGTGGCCCCTCATTCAGAGGCTACCTGGCGTTTTCGAGCCCGCTAACTTCCAAGTTTCTTTGTTATTCACTTCACTCATGGCAGCATGTTGGCTATGGGCAACATGATCCATCAGAGGAGAGCTCTAGCTAGTGTGATTGGTAGAGAGCTGAAGGTGACCTGTTTCTCGGACGTGAGCCTTTTGGTGAATGCGTCAAATCCCTCCGAGGCAGCCATGATTAGTTCCCTTCGGGCACTTGATGGCATGCCTGTTAGTTTGACGCCGCACTCTACCATGAACTTCGTGAAGGGAGTAGTTTATGCGAGGAAACTCGTGGACTACTCCATAGATGACATTGTTGTTCCTGCTCAGATTTGGTCAGCGGAACATAAGATGATAGGGAGAGTTGTTCAAATGGTTTCTTGGCTAGGATGTAAATCCAGCCCAAATGACAACTCAGAGAAGGAGTATTCAGAAAGGAAATAGGAAAAGAGATAGTAGAAGAGTGAAAAGGAAAAAAAGACTTAAATGGTTTGGTGTTCAAGGTTATGCAGAACTAGAGAAATCAGGGAGTAAAGGACAGACTTAAGAAAAGGGAATCAAGAGGCAGAAGCTTAAGAATATTTTTTCTAACAATTGGATTACTAATAACAAGTTTATAAGAATAGATTTATTTAAGAACTAACTAATATACAAAAGAATATATACAATTGGAGCAACTCCAGAGATATTTTGGTCTTTAGACAAGATAGACCCCAGACTGGAATCAGTCCAAGAATGGAACAATTTTTGCCCCCTCAAGACTGCCACAATTGGAGATTTTTCAGTCCAAGACTAGCACTGATCCAAGATTAGAACCGGTCCTAGATTTGAACCTAAAAAAATACAGTTTTATCATGATATGAACATGACAAAGATTTTCCAAAAGAAAAAAAATTAATAATGAAATATATTAGAAATCTAGAAATTTAGTAATGTAATAATATAAATCTATCGCTATAAATTGATCTAGTGCCTAATTAATGTACAACTAATAGAAATCTTTACAATGAGTTGAGGAAACCTCCATCCTGCACAGAAACAACAACAAAATTTTAAACTAAAGTAAGAATTATTATAAATTTAAATACCTTAATATCCTAACAGGTAAATAATGAAATAGATGAGGCCTTAAGTTCCAAACTAGTAAATAATACAGGTAAACTTACCCCTTTTCTGGTGTGCTTACAGATTTAATGCTAGATCTTCTTAATTTAGAGCATTTGTTTCTAAAAGTTAATTACTAAAAATTTACAATTCTGAATGCTTTAATATAATTATAGGTAATTATTAGATATCTTCTCTGAAACTAAAGGAACTTATTTAATTAAAAGTATTTAACAATATGCCTATCTAAACAGAATAAAGGAAAGAGGAATGTGCTATTACAGTCCTCCCTCCTTGATTATACTAATTACACAAAATAGAGAAAGAAGAAACAGAATCAAGTAAAACAAAAGGAACAAATAGAGGAAAACAGTCACAGAATGGGTCTTTCAATAAGGTCGGTCGATTTTTAAATGTAAATTAAACAAGTTGTGTGTGATATATGCACTCAATTTATTTTAAATTTGAAAGTATATTTTATGGCATTAAGTGTGGAATATGACGTCGTTCAAATGTCTGCCGCGGCTTCGCTTGGTGGAACGTATTCAGGAGGTCCAATTTTTGATGACTTTTGTTGCAGAAATTTTCCTGAATTTGCTGGATGGTGTTTGTTATGTTGACTTTGAGGACATCAATTGTTTGCGGTATTCGCCTCGACCTACGATTTAAGGTAGCCCCAAAGAAAGTAGTCTAATGCCGTTAAATCGCATGATCTTGGTGGCCAGTTGACGTCGCTGCCGTGCGAGATGACCCTGCGCTGAAATTGCTGGTGTACAATGTCCACTGTGGCATGCGTAGTGTGGCCCGTAGCGCCATCCTGTTGGAACCATATGCCATCAGTATCCACGTCAGACATATAATCCAGTTGAGGCCACAAGAAGTTGCTTATCATCGATCTGTAGGTCTCGCTGTTGACGGTTGTGGCAATCCCATCTTCGTTCTCCAAAAAATACGGACCAATGATTCTGTTAGATGAAATTCGGCACCAAACAGTGACTTTGTTGAGATTCAATTAGTGCTGGTGTATCTCATGTGGATTGTTTTTAGCCCAAATCCGAAGATTTTGCTTGTTCACAAATACATTCATCCAAAAATGGGCCTTGCCGCTGAAGATGATAGAAATCACGTAATGCGCAGAACGTTTGTCGAGCGGAGCACTGATTTTGATAATAACATTTAATGATTTGCATATGCTGTTCAACGCTATAACCTTCCATCCTGACTTGCCAAGTACTACTGAACAGTTTACAGTGAGGTTGCCAGATGTAGCTTTAACAACACGGCCACTATCGCCTGACAAAGCTTGAGCGTCGTTGTTGAAAGACCCTTTAGTGCAGACACAAAATTAATATATTTACATTTCTTGACTTTTAAAATTTAGTGATATTTAGTTATTATTATTTTTGGTATTTAAACGAGTTCCATTACGCAATCGGCAGATAACAGAAAAAATTCTTGCATATATGCAGCAATTAATATTTTACACAATGATTCAGGAACTGTAGATCTTTGATCATACAGACAAAAATCTAAATGGAGCTGTAGATTGCAGAGGAGTCAGGGAAAGGGATTAAATAAATTTGGGAGCCGATAACACACTATGTTGAGGAATTGTCTACCCACTTTTTTCGGAGAATTATTCTTCAACTGTTGGCTGTTTAACCTTTACTCTGATACAATACCTCTTTGTCAAAGTATTTATTTATTTACTGACTTTTAGAGAGCTAGTCTGACACCCCTTAGGAAGAGAAATAATTCTTCTATTTGCAGAGTGGACTCTGGATTTGTCTAAAAGAGTCTAATTACTGAATTATGAGAGTATACCCAGTGTTTAATCATTTTTAAGGAAAGAGCAGGTCAGCACGTAAAGATCCAGTAAAACACCAAGAATTAACCAAAATATATATCTTAATTTATCAATTAAGTTAAATATTAATATTTACAAGAAATTCTCTCAGTTTAACTTGGTTCACACAATTTGAATATTGGCCTACTCCTGTCGAGAGCTCTGATCAAAACATAGTAGGCTTCACGTAAAAATACCAATTGTCAAATAGTTAATTTCTGGAAGCCTCTAAGTTACATTGTTATACCACCACTTATTCTCCCTAATCTAACTAAAATATTACAGAAGTTACAAAATATTCTATCTCCTTTAGTTAGCTTGGGACAGTTTTAAAAATCCTAATTACCCAAAAGAATATATATAGTCATTTGGACTTACTTAACCTTGATCAGAACAGAGGTTGACGGATGTTGCTATACTGGGTTTTTCAGTGAGTCTTCCGGAGATACCAGACCATGATGAAGGAACAATTCAGGTATCCCGTTAAGATGATGAAGAGGAGGGATGAGGGGGGTTGTCACGGTGGCAGTAGAAACTGATGTCGATCTCTTATGATTTTATCGATCCGGTTATAAGTCTAAAAGATGGAGAGAGGGGTTGTGCTCTCTGGCTCAAGGTGTACTCTTCTTTGTAACTCTCAAGTTCTTGTACCCTCGTCTACTTCGCAGAGTTACCAAACTGGGTTTTGGTATATGTGGTGATCCCGAAAGTAATTAGAGGGAACTTACTTGGGAATTGATTCTTCTTATTTCAAAATTAATGAAATTTTGACTTGAGAGTCCCTTGAGGGTGAGCTGATAACTTCTTTTATCTTGCTCCTAAGATTCCTGTTTGGCACTTAGGAATTTTGATCCAACCAGACCTCTTGCTAAGTCTTCGAGGGATGAATCGGTATGGCATCGATTTGAAGACGAGACAGACTTCTAAATCTTAGAAGTTGAGCCTGGAATTGTGCGAAGGACTGATCACAAAATCTAGTCCTCTATCGTCTCTAACAGAATAATCTCTTTCCTTCCTTACAGGGCCTATTTATAGCCCAGGGACCGCCCCAACTAAGGGGGACAGGGTAATGCCACTGAGGGGAGGGGGAGGGGGTTGACACCTTGGAGCCCAGGTCTGCTCATCAAGGAGAGGCACTGCCAACTGTCCCACTATTTCTCCTCGGTGGTTTTTTGTTCTTACGCTGTTCTTTGGCACTCTAATTGCGGGTCTCCTGACCTCGTAGGTTATCAGATCTTTTGAGTTCAGCGATTAACTGGGTGTTTTGCCTAGCGAGTTGTTCAAAACTGTCAGTTAGATGGATTTCTTCCTCAATTTTGCTAGGGCCAGTTTCTTATTAGAGCTGCTTAATGGCCTTTTGCGGCTTCCTTAGGATGGGCCGATCGTGTCAACTACCCACCAGGCGGGGAGATCAGAACCATTCAGTAGTTTGACTGTTAGTAAAATGCCTACTGTTCTCACACACCTCAATTTCTCGTTATTTTCTCTCGCTCTCTCCAAAGAGGGATTTTAATATATATGTCCGCTTGGCCCTATGGGTGGCGTTACATTTTAATTTCTCTACATTCTAAGACACTTTGATTAGGCTTTAAGACTTCACTTGAAAATTTTAGATTGCACTTTAAACTTATCACAGAGACAAGATTGGGATTCTTACCACAGTTTCTTGGAGAACATGGACAGGGACAGGACTCAGGAAAGGAGTAAGGTAGTTGAAGGATCAAGGAATAGGCCAGTCATTGTTGTAACTTCTGTAGTTATACTTTTTGCCTCAAGGGTTTTCTCATCTAGGGTGAGTGACTCTTTGTACAGCAAGTTACACAGAATAGGCGGGTATTTGTGGAGCCGGAGCGATTCCAGCCATAGCAGAATGTCCTTCATGCCTCCAAGTGACTCCAGCAACCATCCTCCTTGCTTGAAGATGGTGGTCCAGCCATTGTTGGTTCACCTCACTGCTGCATGAGAATCCTCGTTGCTGGGGCAGTCACCGGACACCGCACTCGACGGACCTCTTCGCCTCTCTCAGATCCCCAAAGGATTCTGCCGATGGCCCAGTGTCGCTGGGGCCAGTCAGTTTGTGCTCAGGAATGCAGAGCCAAGAGGCCATGGTGTGCGCTCATCGGGAGGAGAGCGCTGGGTGGATGAGTGAACAGGGGAGGATCTGGTGCGTCTACTCCAAATGCAGGATCGCATTATCCAGGTAGAGCCATATGGAGTTGATGATCAGCCCCACTAGTCAGTTGCAGATGAGAATGGCTCCACTGTCATGACTGATACAACTCTCTCCAGGTGTTCTCCATGTTAGAACCATATTACAGAAGAGATAAGAATTGTATTATTCAAAATTATAACTATCATGATCTGGGACTAAGTTAGTAATTCTAAAAATTAATTTTTGTATTCAAGCAGTTTAGTCATGACAAGGTAGTTCTTAAACAGGACCCATTCTACAGTAATTGGAATGAGACTGGGTAATAATGGTGGTTGTATGAGTTATGGCAGAAAAAAAACAAAAAATTCGGAAGGAAAGCTTCTTTCAACGTCAGATAATTCAGTCTTTGACCCGGGAAAGGGAAGTTTCAGAAGAACAAAGAGATAGGCTGAAGCTTCTGAAATATCACTTTCAAGTGATACATCCCAATCAATGGTTGCGTCAATATTTTGGATTGGATTCTTTGGGGTAGAGGACATATGTTGATGGACATTTAAAGAACACCACTCAACAGACAAATCCTCGGGTATTAGCTCGGATAAATCAGGATTGATTGGTGAAATGTCCTCAGATAATTGTAGAATTTTGAACTGATCCTGACTCAATTCTAGATGTAAATAGATGTTGAAGGTCAGCCAGAGTTATTGATTCACAAACCTGAGATTCAGATGACACTGACTCAATTTCACTCACACTTTCATGAACAGAAGTCACAGATACTGAGTTTTTCAAAGTCTAAACTTTCAACTTAGTCAACAGAATTGGAGTTTTTCTACCGATCCACAGACATGGGAGACAGACTTGAGGAAAATCCCCAATCTATATTCATCAGATCCCCCCTCCTGGTCTGAATCATCAGATTCTTTCTGATCTGTACCATCAGACTCCAGACTGATCAGAACTGAAGGAATCTCAAAATTCATTTACAGTATCAGAAACCAGAATCTGGTATTGAAAACTCCATTTTCTTTAGAAATTGTGAATGGAAATATAGATCACGAAACATATTTCGGGACATCAATCTATTTCTTCAACTGGTGATGGTGAACTCTGAGTAGTGGATTTAAATTAACAGATTTAGAATTAACTTTCTGTATAACATAACTTTAATTACCTTGTTTGAGTCAGAATGGACAATCACATATGGACCAGAATATTTATGCTGAAGTTTCTGAACATTTTGTTGTCCAGAAGAGTGAATTTTTAAGCTAACCTTTTGCCCGACAGAATACGGTACATATTTTGGATGTCCTTCACACCAACCTTCTTGCCAAGTCCTAGAGAGAGGTGGAGTGATGGTCATATTATGAGATTGGACCAGAATTAGTTCACTGGGTGACTGTCGAGTCCCACTCTGGATTGTATTATTATAAGAAATGACAACTTCAGGTAAAATTAGATCCCAGTCAGATGTTTGTTTGGCTCTTAGAAGTTGAAGCAAGGCTTTTTCCCTTTCAATTACACGATTGGAAGATAGATTGTAAGGAGTTATAAAAACATGCATGATGTCAAACTGAGACAGGAGATCACTGAAAAGTTGACTGGTAAATTCAGGACCATTATCTCACAAAAGATGGTGTGGCAGAGATGGCAAAAATGGAATAACATGATTCCTGATGGCATTCCCCACAGATCTAGATTGTTTATTCCTGAGTGGGACTACTGATAACCATTTTGAATAGTGGTCAATGACCACTAGACAACAACAAAATTGAGGGGGAGTTGTTGGGAAATTTAATAAATCCACCGAAACCATTTCAAATGGATAGGAAGTCTTGATTTTTAGAGTGGGTAGTTTTTCCTGGGTACTATATACCTTGGTACACTGACAGACAGGACAAGACTAGCAGATATCAGATACCACTTTAATGATATATGGACTCCAAAACTCAGACTTAACTAGATCAATCAATTTTTCATGACCCGCATGAGAATATTCATAATGATAAGCTACGGCCAGATGAATAACCAGAGAATTTGGAATAACAGGTAATAGCACAGAACCAGAAGTATAGACCAATAAAACTTCATTAAATGAGAGACTTTGGGCAGAAGATCGGAAAGGGGTCAAGACAAGAAACCAATTGAAAGCAAGTATTTTTTGGGTGATGACATCTTAACTTCCAAATGATAGAATCATTTTTCTGTAAAGTAATTAAAGAATCAAAATCAAGAGATGATGATAGAAAAACAGGTGAAAAACAACTGAATTGACCAACTGCTACAGAAGGCAAAATGGACTCAGAAACATGACTGACTTGGTTAGAAGAAGAGGTACTGATAGTTTCAGGATTCTCATCCTGAAATTCGTCATCAACCAGATTATACAGAACAGGAAGGTAATTCAAGGGAATGTTGATCAGAATTTAATCCTAAAGGAATTAGTAAATTATAGTGAATACCAGCAAGACAATAGAGATAATACCGTTGTGGTGCATCTGAGCACCCATAAATCATTGGATCAAGACTCGCATTGTAAACACTACTTTCTAAGTCATATAAATGACTAATAACAGAACATACTGATTTGGAAGGTAACTGACGAAAATTTCTCAGTAATCTCAAGTGTCTCAGAGTTGAAGCTTTTTTATCATAACCATATTTAGTAGGATTTTTTAATATTTCATCATAAACAGCTTCATAGATGGTCTGATGATTAGAAACATCCCCAGTTTGGTAATGTGAAATGCTCATAATTAAAGAATTTCCACTCCCAGGGATGGAAATTACCATAAATTCAGCTGGGATGGTCTGCTCAGATATGGAATCTGAACGATCTTCGTCTTCGTTCAAGCAATGTGGTTGCGGGACAAAATGTCCGCAATCACCTTAGAAGGGTCTGGGGTGTACCGCAACTCATAATTAAACTCAGACAGATCCTCCACAGTGTACAGGCCAGACGAGGTGACTCTAACTTCATATTATGTAGATAAATTAAAGGGCAGTGGTCAGTATACAGAATAAAATGTATACCATATAGAAAGACTAAGGGATTTAACAGCCCACCTTAGAGCTGCCAATTCACACTCTAGTTGAATATTTCTTTTGTGCCTCAGAAAAGGTGAATGAAATAAAAGCAATGGGTCGATTCACTCCATCTTGAACCAGAGACAGAATAGCACCGGCACCAATGTCAGAAGGATCTACCAGTAATTTTAATGGAGAAGCAGAATCAGAGTAATCCAGATAGGCTAACATTATTGGTGATACCAACATTTCTTTAAGTTTTTCAAAAGAGTGTTGCTACTGATGTCTAGGCAAGACTTTTTTTGACCAGTAATTACAGAAAGAGGTTTTGAGATTTCGGCACAATTAGGTAGATGTCTATAGTAGAACTTTACCATACCTCAAAATTGTTGAACCTGCCGGACAGTAATTGGTACAGGAAATACTTGAATTCCAGACAAGTTGCTATCCAGAGGGAGAATTCCTGAAGCAGAAATAATGTGTCCCAGAAATGCAACTTGGGGTTTCCAGAGATCAGTTTTCCCAGGTTTTAATTTAAAACCATACTGTTTCAGAGCAGAAAGCACCAATTCCAAACTAATCAGATGGTCTTGAAAACTGGAACCCATAATCAGAATATCATCCAGATAGACTATTTCACAGGAAGTTGGAATGCTAGGCAAAGCAATGGTCATAGATCTTTGAAAAGTTGACAGGCCATTTGTGACTCCAAAGAGTAGTCTCAGAAACTTGTAATGTGCCCTTAGGGTAGAAAATGCATTTTTTTCTATGCTATCATCATCCATCAGAACCTGAATAGCCTTGTACCAGAGCAATTGACAAGAAATACTTTATTCGATGTAACCCATATATCAGATTCGGAGTTAGGAACTTATCTTTCTTAGTTATGCCGTTAAGTTGACGATAATCAATACAGAGTCTTGAGTTTTCCATCATGTTTTTGGACAGGAACAATAGGAGCAGAGTAAGGTGAGAAACTGGGACGGATAATACCAGCACTCTCCAACTCCTCACAGGCTTGTTCAACTTCATCAGCAACCGGTTGAGCTAACTGTCGAATGGACCGAGCAACAGGAGTAGTACTGATACTGAATCTGGTGTCTGATAGTGGTGGTAGTGCCTACATCATGATCACCTTTACTGATTATCTCCGTATACTGTAATAATAGATCAATCAACTGGGATTTTTTGGAATTACTCAGTTCAAACTTACTTAGATGGAATGCATCATACAAAGATTCAAGTGTCCATTCCTCTGGAGAATGATCAGGTTCAGACAAACCAAACAAGGAAGCAATAACTCCAGACAAACTCTCCACAGATGTAAATGACAGAACCCAACTTTTGAAGTTGTTGGATGACCTGAGGGTGGACAATGTTGTCGAAAACAGCAACCTGCTGCTTTTGGGCAATCATATTCACAATTCCCAGAGAGATCTTGAGTTTGGAACATTCATCTTGATTGAATTCACTAAAACCAGGAGAAACAGGGAAGCCATCCAAGTCTATCTGAGCAGATATGGTCATCCAAGAAGGAGGATCAATAAAGATGGATTCCTGAGACAGACAATCAAAAGTAACAGATATGGGTCCTGGGTGACAGTTATATAATGACCCATTTTCGAAAGCTTGTATCAATTTCTGGTCAACATCAGGTTCCAACTTATTTATTCTCAGAAAATCTGCACCCAATAGAAGAGCATGTCCTACTACACCGTTCGGTACAATGATGAATGAAACAGGTTTAGAAGTGTACATCTGAGAAAACTGAATAGAGAGATACACTTGTTCATGAGTCTCAATCGGATTAGATCCAATTTCCTTAATCCCCTTCATGTAAAAAGGTTCTCTGGCTAAGTGACTACCAAATTCCTGTAAAGCTCTTTAAGAAACCAAACTTCCACAGGCACCAGAATCAACAAGCATGGCAGAAGTCAAATTGCTTGGACTATTAGAAATTTGACCATAGACTGTTAGTCTATTGGGGTCAGACGAAAAGGGATTGATCTTGAAAATATCACCAGATGGAATTTCAGAAGGCAGATCTGGACAAATGCGAATTTCATCTTCTACCGGTTTAGGTGTGCATTCAGGTCTGGATCCCTGGGATTGGGTATGAATTTCTGGTCTCACAATAATCTCATTCAGATTAGGGTTAGGTTCAGAAACAGAGGCCTGATTATTTTCTGGATTTATTCATTCATTTGACTCTGAGGAATGACCTTCATCCTCGGAGGATCGTAGTTTCACAATCTAGAATATGGTTCCTCTTTTCAAAGTATATATCCAGTTCAAAGGACCAATTTATGTTGCTGCTCAGGTTGGGCAGATTGGGTCAGCGGAAGGCTGCCGACTGGGTAGAGGGTATCCTCCCAGATTCCTGGCGAATCGCTACTCTGCTCGCTTTTCACAAACCGGTGAGATATCACTCTAGCATGGCTGGTTTCCGCCCAATCTCTCTAACCTCCTGCATGTGCAAGTTGGAGAAACTGGTAAATGTTAGATTAGCCTTTTTTATGGACAGCCGAGGCCATCTGTCTTCTGCACAGTGCGGATTCTGCAAGTTCCACTCCACATCGGATGCTCTGCTCCGACTGGAAAATGCTGTCTGCTAGGCCTTCCTTTGTAGACAGCACTATGCCACAGTGTTTTTCGATATGGAGAAGGCTGCATGACCGTGCGGTATCTGGAGACTCTCCACACGATGAGGGTGAGCGGATGCCTCCCAATCTTTATATCTGTATTTTTGTGAGATTGTTGATTCCGTGTATGGGTGGGGGAGCCCTCTCTGGCTCAATGGAGCAGGAAGAGGGGGTGTCACAGGGTAGTGTCCTCATTGTCGCACTCTTCACCCTGAGCATTAATGGCATCACCTGGGTGCTGCCGAAAGATGTTCTCTCTACGCTCTATGTGGACGACCTTTCAATCTCTTTTAGTGCGGCCCAGATGTCAACTCTGGAGCGTCGACTTGAACAGGCATTGAACCGTGTCTCTCACTATGCTGAAGCGCACAGGCTTCGGTTTTCCTTAGCCACTACTAAGGTGGTGTACCTCTGCCGCAATCCACAGCTCCACTGTGACCTAGACTTGTTTCTCAATGTGGTGCCCCTGGAAGTGGTGTGGACTCTCACTCTTTCCTCAATTTTGTATTTGACTGACACCACCTGGGAGGCTCATTTTCACAGCCTTAGAGTCTCTTGTACCCATGCCATGGATATTCTTCGTTCCATGATGTTAAGCGCTTGGGGCACCTTACTTTTTTATCGATCCTTTGTCCGTTCGAAGCTCGACTACGGATGTGAGTTTTATACTTCCGCCGCCTGAGTGTCTATTGCGGAAAGTGGACTCGATCCACCACACTGGCCTTCGCCTTGCGACCTGTGCCTTTCGCACTTTCCCTATTGAGAGCCTGCTTGTCGATGCTGGAGAGATGCCATTATATATGCACCGTGCACAGTGCATTACTCGCCTGTATGCACGAGCGCAGCATCTCTCTTTTTCGCCAACGGCTCTCAAAGCATCCGCAGCTGATCTCAACGGTGCCTATGCCGCCAAGAGCCGCAAGTCATACCCTAAACCCAAACTCCTTCGAGAGCTAGTTATAGCTCTCAGGCCAGTGGCAACCCTGGTTCTGCCCAGGATGACACCCTGGAAATTACCACCTTTGATTATTTGTTGCCGCGCCTCTTCTCCCAAAGCTTCTACAGTGCTAGGAGTATTGCGTCTCCCTTTTTTGACCACACTTGATGTCACGCTGGACACTTGCCAGTGTATACGGATGGCTCCAAGAGGGTGGTCGGTTTCCACGCCGTATCCCCTCTGTTTGAAGTCAGTGGCGCTCTGCCAGGCACTGGTTCTGTCTTCACTGCCTAGCTGGTTGCAATGCACCGCCCGGTGCGGGAGATAACATGACATGCCCATTTCGGAGACCAGATTGTGATTTATAGCAACTCACAAAGTGCCCTGAGTGCTCTCTGTGCATTGGAATTCTGCACCCCCTGGTGCACGATATCCGTGACGCTGCACTTTTGGCAAGCCGAGCGGATGTCGAGATTATCTTCTGCTGGGTTCCTGGACATATAGGAATTGCGGGGAATGAGGGCGTCTAAGAGTCTGTGAGGCCTGAGTGAGCAGACCAGCGTTTCGCTCTTCCTCACACCGATTGCATGGCAGGAATACAAGTTCTCTTGGCTCCTTGGCAAAGAAAATGGGAGATGGTTGAGGGGAACTTAAAGTTACGCGCAATTGCGCTGCGATTGTTCCCATGGATCTACCCCTCCCCCCTACTGTGAGGGCTTTAAGTTGCTTTCTGTCATCTCCGAATTGGACACACTCGTAGGACGCACCGCCATTTGATGGAGCGCTCACCTGCGCATATTATGGTGACTGCGTTGTCCCCCACACTTGTTCAATTTCCCAGTCTGGGTTATCTTCATGCATGAAAATGGACACACTTGCCTGACGCACCGCCATTTGATGGAGTGCTTGCCTGCTCATTATTGTGGCGACTGCATTGTCACCCAGACTGTTCGCTACTGCTTGCCCCTTGTACTCGGGACTGGTTTGTGCACACTGACTTGTGGAATGTACGACTTTTTGGAGGAGGCTGGCCTCCTTCACTTTATTTGACTGTTTGTTGTGAGTCCCTTTTTACCTTGAAGGGCCAGCAAGGCCACCTCCTGCTTTCTTCCTACTGCACATTTTTCATCATTCAGCTTTTATCTTCTTTTCAGTTTTACCACAACCCCATTTAATCTTTGCACAACCTACTATCACTTTCTTAAACTGGTTACAATTTTTCTTTCTTCCTGCTTATATTCACACTTTACCCTCTCTTGTTCCCAAGCTATCTCATATTCTCTTTTTCACTGACTCAACTTTTTAACTTGATTTTCTATTTCTTGCTGTATTGAACATGTTTCTGATCTAAGAAAAATTTATGAGAAAAAAACCCATTCTCTTCAGTGCGTAAGTAAACATGATTTGAGCAAATAAAAGAGGGTGAATGAAAAGGCATGATTCGTCTTCATGTGAAAGCTGTGAGAAGCATAGGTATTAACTTATCCGAGCTGAGGATTGTACTGCTATAATTAAATTTACCAGTGTATGGCTGAAAGAACATGTTCAATACAGCAAGGAATAGAAAATCAAAAGTTAAAAAGTTGAGTCAGTGAAAAAGAGAATATGAGATAGCTGTATTGAACATGTTCTTTCAGCCATACACTGGTAAATTTAATTATAGCAGTACAATCTTCAGCTCGGATAAGTTAATACCTATGCTTCTCACAGCTTTCACATGAAGACGAATCATGCTTTTTCATTCACCCTCTTTTATTTGCTCAAATCATGTTTACTTACGCACTGAAGAGAATGTTTTTTTCTCATAAATTTTTCTTAGATCAGAAACTCACCATTCTTTTTCTCGTCAAGTTTGCCATAAGTCTGTAATATTCCATTTCTTATCCCATCCATTTATTTGTCAATTCATATATCTTACAACCATCAACTGATATTTATTCCCAATTCCATCTACCACTTGTCACAACTCATTCCAGAACTTTTCAGCCTTTTGACATTGCAGGCTCTTATACATTACAGCTATTCACAGTTTTCAGTCTTGCAAATTTCAAATTTACTCATAATTTTGAGTCATAACATTCAGACACTATCATGATACTGTGTCCCTCACCTCTTAATAGTGCAGTTATCCTCTCTTTACCTTTACCACCATTACTTACACCTGATTAAACTTTATTTACTTCCATTCCACACAAACTCTTCAATTCCCTTCATATATACATTAAGACAAGCATCTGTAATCTCGCTTTTTTAACTCATTAACTACCTCTTCCCTATTTTCCTCATTACATATACTTTGTACATTTGGAGAGGGAGAATAGGAGATACCACAAGTGGTACATGTTTTTATTCTTGTCACTCTGAGTAAGCTCCAGAGGAGTGAAACATCAGTAATAGACAACTTTGTACCGCTTGTGGTTTCTCCTATTCTCCCTCTCCTTTTAATGTCAAAGACAACCATCTGTATTCTGTAGATTCTATTCACTTATTCATTTCACATTTTGATGTTGATTAATTGGACAGACTGCATAGTACTAAAATACATCAATCCATTTGCTAGATAATAGACTTGGGGAATGCTGCTTGTCAGACAAGTGACTGCCCCTTATCCTTGCTGTCACCTTTTAACATGTGCTAAAAGAGGATAAAGATTAGAGACTTTAAGAATCCAAAATACAAAATTATCAGATCACTGGTTACTATGGGATATATAGTGTGTGTGTGTGTGTGTTTGTTTGTTTATTTAGGGGTGGGCAGGCTCAACTGGTGACTCCCAACAAGAGGATAGCTGCCAATGGATATAATGGTTACTTTATACAACCCACCACAGTGGCGTATCCTGTGTAGACCGCTACACTGGGTACCTGGAGGGACAGCACATCCTCCTACTCTGAGTGCATGTTTCTTTATTCAAGTTTTACCACTGATGTCTGTGTTTAATATTTATGAATGGGTTATGAATTATTAAATGTTTTTTTTGTTTCATTATGGATAAGTATGATACTTTAACCTTTCTATTCAGAGAAAGAGCTGCTCTCATCTTTAAACATGAATGATACCTGCAATGAAGCCGAAGAATCACTTGTTCGTCTTATTTATGAGACAAAACTCAACAAATACAGTGGCGTGAAGCATAGGATAGCACCTCATCTCTCTTCTCTTGAAAACAATTTAGATTTTCTCACTGCTGAAGCTGAGACACTCTATTATAACTGCGACTTTAGCAGATGCTTCAAAATGACACAAAGGTAAGAATCTAGGGACAATTGCTTTTATGTCGGGCAGAAAGACTACCCATACCATCCTCTGGCGTGTATTGTAAAAGGCAACTAAAATCTGATAGGAGGCTGTCAGTCTGGGAAGTCACGAGTGCATCATGCAATGTTTGTTGGGCTGTCACAGACCCTGTTTAATCATGCTGGTTAATGTGTAATGTGTGAACCAAGTGGGTGTCTGGAATAAGTGAGGTATATGTGATGCAGGAAAGAGGCGAGTGGTAGCCAGTGGATATGTTTAAAATGGAGATTTCAGATATTTGCTCTGAGTTTGCATGAGATAGAGTGCATTTAGGGGTGGATCAAGGTGGTAGGAGTTATGAGGATATAACAGTGTTTCTGAGGAATAGCATAAAATATAATGGTTGTGTAAAAATGTGTAAGCTTGAGAATTATATGTGCAAACCAGAGATTTGCAAGAGTGAAATTGTGCTATATTTGTATTGAATGGATCCTGTAATGATTAAAGTGAAGCTAAGAAAGAGAGGTTCTGGAATGAATTGTGAAAGATGGTGAATGGAATTTGTAATGGGTATTGGTTAATTATTGTAGATATGAATGGATAAATAGTGGACAATGAGAAAAGATAACTGGATCATTTGCTACACTATCCTCCTCTTATGGGCAACACAGTGGAGAGCAAAGAGGAGGCATACTTGCAAATGTTTAATAGTGTGGATGAGAATGTCAGAAAGATGTGAATGAATGCATACAAGGTTAAAATAAGAGTGAAAAGTGATTAACCAGAGTAAGAAAGTAGCAAATGAAGCATTTGGCCATAAGTTGAATGAGGATTGGGATGTGAACAGGAAGTTTATTCTGGAAGAAAGTGAAAAATGAAGAGAATAGTTTTCTGAACATCGAGGATAATGCTAAAGGTACTTGGAGTTGTATAATGTGGGTATAGAATATGAAGTGAATGTGAATATGATTGGCACTGTGTTCTGTATGTGGTTATGGAAGAGATAAGCATGCAAGTGCTTTAATAGGTCTGAAAAATACAAAGGCAGCTAGAGAAATGATATAATCACATGCTAAAAAGTGTTAGTGATTCTGTTATGGAATGGGTCTGGTGGTTGTTATTAAGTATTTGAAAAATGAAAGAATGCTGGGATATCACCATTGCATAATTTGTAAGGGGAGAAAGGTAAAATGTAAGAACTACAGGGAGGTGATAAATCTTTTATGTTTTAGGCAAGGTGAATGATTAAGCATATAAGAAGGATAATGGAGGGAATGATATGGGATGAGCAGTGTCAGTTTAGAGTGGGTGAGGTCCGTAGATTGGATTGAGTATTTGTACTGATGTAATGTAAAGTGTGTACTAGATTTGTGAATCTGGGGAAAAGTTTTGATCATGTTGATAGGGAAGCATTATGGCAATTTCTGCATTCAGGAGAAAAATTTGCACCTTAAGTAGGGTAAGACAAGGTTGCGTGATGTAGCCATGGCTGTTTAATATCTTTATTGATAGAGTACTGAGATAAGTATGTATGGGAATGAGGGAAAGATGTGTGAGGTTGATGTGGAATGGTGATGGCTGGATTCTATTTTGGTATATGCTGATGACCTGGTGTTAGTGGTTGAGAGTGAAAGGGATTTGAAAAGGTTAAAGTAAAAACAGAAAAGAGTAAGTTATTTGAAGGTGAGGATATGCTGGGGTATATTAGAGTGTAGTTTTACCCTTGAACAAGTACAGAATTTTAAGTAACTAGGATGCATCATGAGTGATAGTAGTATGGGCGAAGAAGATTGCGACTGCAAGGTTTTAAATGGTAGGAAAGTCTGGGGGAATCAGGCCTTTAGTGAATGCTAAGAGGTGCATGATATTATATTGGTGCCAACTTTGGTGTATGGGAGTCTGATTATGGTTTTGAAAGACATGGCAAGCTCTTGCATAAGAGCAGTGCAAATGAACAATTTGAGAGAGACAGTGTTTGGAGGTGGTATGGGCATATTTGAAGAAAGGCTGGAAATAAACTTGTGAAGAAGAGAATATATGAGGGGTCTTGAAAAAGTTTGCAGAAAAATGGAATAAAATTAAAATAAAACATATACATTTTATTTTTCAGCATAAGGTCCATTGAGGTCAAAACACTTTCGCAAGTGATTATGCCACCCATTGAAACCATTTTTGTAAAACTGAGGACTGAGAATTAAACCAAGTTAAAACAGCTATTTTAACCCCTTAAAGACGGGGGGGTGAAATATACGCGCAAGCGCAAAAGACCGGCAAAAAATTGCTGATTTTTTGTTTTTTTTGTTTTTCCGCATTTTTAACGATAATTTTGCAATAAAATAGAGAAATAGGATACAATACGAATTATGCAACATACCTTATGAAAAAAAATGTAATAAATGTAAATGTAATGTAAGAAAATGTAATAAAACAAAGAGAAATAGGATACGTCAGAAAAACGAATTATGCAGCTTACCTTTATGAAAAAAATGGTTGAAGGCTTATAAACTACAAAGTTGATGCAAAATCTTCTTCCGTGTGGTACTGTTCAAAACAAGGATCAATACATAAATGGACATCACATTGTTTGCACATGTACACAACTCTTTTTCTTTTCTTTTTTGAACCACAAACTACGCATTGAAGTGACTTGCCACCTAATTTTGGAAAATGCCTACCAGTAAGTCTAAATCTTGGAGTGTAGCTACTAGTAGAAAGGGTGCTTTCCGAGCCAGATCTTGTATATTGATCATATTTCTTTACTGTGCTTTCAATTATTTCTAACTTGAAATCTAAAAAATTTTTGGAACCACCTTTTTTCTTGTAAATTACAAACGAATTCAATACACTCATATCAAGGAGGCGCATATACACTTTTTTATAATATTTCTTTAGCCTTGATCTTGCTGCACTATTATTAGAGATAATTTGGTCCATTAGGTCGACCCCACACATGTTGCTTTTGTATTCTATACATATTTTTGGTTTTAGTTTTTCGCTACCAGCTTCTCTAATCTGTACCATTTCATCATCATGGATTGAGCTCATCATGGTTACGGCTTTTGTTGGTCTAGCTTGCCATTTTATTATTGAACATTTATTTTTGAAGAATGATATTTTTTCATTTTTTTTCAATTTTGCTTTCTTTATTTGATCTTGTAATCCTTTTCGATTGATGCGAACTGTACCAACAAAATCGGTTGAATTTTTCAAAAGAATTTCAGCAAGTTCAGGGGAGGTATAGAAATTATCGAGACCAATTATGTAACCTTTTCCTAGATGTCTTTCACCTAAAAGGGACAACACAATTTGAGTTGGCTTCGTAAGTGCATCACCAAGGTCAATATTTGGAAGTTTGTATTCTGTTGCTCCACCATGATATATAAAAAAATCAACAATGTATCCTGTATTGGATTCTGCCATCACATAAAATTCGATACCATATTTGGCTGCTTTCAAAGGAATATAAATCTTCCATGATAAACGTCCCTTCCAAAGAAGTAAGGACTCGTCTACTGAGAGTTTTTCAAAGGGAACATAGCTTTCTAAAAAGGATTCTCTAATTAGCTTACAAATTTCTCGTAGTTTATAAAGTTTATCAGTGTTATCAGTTTCACTTGAGAAATGTAAAAATTTTAGTAACAGCTCAAATCTATCTCTTGTGAAAACTTGACCAAAAAAAGGAGAAGACAAAATGGGATCGTTGGAAAAATCGCTTTTTAGACTGGGTTTTTTTATTATTCCCTGTAAAATCACTATTGCTTCAAATAGTCGCATTTCTTCTATCGTGGTATCTGCCCAAGCTTTTGTTTTTTTGGCCGTGTTGCTAGGATTTTGCTGGTAAAATCTCTGGGCATAAGCATTAGTTTCCTTTACTACAAAGTCAATTATTTTGTTACTATGCACTGCTTCAAATACATCTAATGCACTATTTCCGCATTGCACTTTCACTCCCGCATTTGGTGTAAAGGGAAACCTAGGAAAACATTTGGCACCTGCTTTCCAATCCGACACATTTAGGGTACAAATATTTTCAATCGAATCACTATTATCATCGGAATCACTACCGCTCTCTTCAAAGCAGGAAATATCATCCTCACTATCGAGTAGATAACTTGAAATGTCATCTAAACCACTTTTATCGAGCGATCGTTTACCAGCCATTGCCAATAAGTAGCACACATATACGCCCCCGCAATGACTAATTATCAACTGGCGATAACCTTGAAATGTAAATAAATGGGCGTTTTTGTGTTGCCAGATGCTGCTGCCAGACGCACGATGCTATAGCCACTATGTGGGACTCCGGTATTAAGAGAAATATCAATCTAAATTTGAGCCACAATTTTGGCTTGCCGGTATTTGGAGACTGAAAATGAATGCCCACTATATTGGCTTCCGGTCTTTAAGGGGTTAACATCATCAAAAGAAAAAAAATGACTGCCCTTTATGCTTTTTTTAAGGCTCAGAAATGGAAGCCCCCCAAAAGTTGGATGCCCTAGCCCCACCCAACTTTTTTGTTGATTATGTTTAAAGAGGTTAACTTAAAGAGCTGTTTAATTCTGAATCCTCACTTTTATAGGAATGGTGTAAATGGACGGTATCATCACTTGCAAAAGTGTTTTGACCTCAATGGAGCTTATGTTGAAAAATATAAATGTATACTTTTTGTTTTAATTTTATTTGATTTTTCTAGTGCTATGAAGAGTTATATTAAGTGTGGTTTTGTATGTAGCCTAGGATTAGCTTCTTTTTTTTCACTCAGTTTAGAGCTACCATGCAGCTTCCTAGCATAGGATTGTAGCCTAAGACCTTTCAATGTATACTAAGGAGGCTCTGATTTTGTGTCCCTAAAATAAACCAATTTAGTTCTTCTAACAGCTGTTTTCAGACATTAACTATGTTGTGGGAACATTAACTATTTTGTGTGAGAATGCATTACAACATAAACTTTTTCTAAAGGGTTTATAAACAAGTTTTATAGCATTTGTATGTATAAAATCTTTATTGGTCCACATTATTTTTCTCAAAAGTTTTATAAAATTTAATTAACTTCTCGTGTATCTATTTTCTAAGATGAATAGTTTATCCATTGTAGACAGATTTCATAATTGTGATTTCTGAGGTATCAAATTAATTTTATCACTTTGCCTTTAATCTTTTCAAATCTTCTATTATCTTTTCTCAAATTTGTTTACCAAATCTGTGTATAGAACTCTAGTTGGAGCCTTAACAATGCATTATATTAGTTTAAAATTGGTTTCATTTTTTTAAAAAATGGATATCAGTTTTCATTTTTATGATTTTCTTTGATTTTATCTTTAATTTGCAAAATAACCATTAGCTTTTAAGTTAATTTCTTCAAGATGATTTTTGACAGTAATAAACAGCATGCTGTTACTATTGCTTTATTATTCATTAGGTACCATAACATTTCATTATTTTTACTTTTGCAGTCTTGCTTTATATTAGTTAATGCTCTTCAAATTATATGTTACAATTACTTCCAGATCCTTTTCTTCAGGTATTTTTCTAAGTGCCATAACTTATTTATATAGATGCAATGTTAAAAATGGTGATTACATCCTCTCTGATGAGATTTACCATAAAAATTAAAAAGTTAAATAAAGATCATAAATATTAAATAAATCATTTATAAATCCTTTTATGCAAATAATAAACAATTGTATGCTATATACTACTTTTTGTGGGTTTATCAATCAATCAAGCATTTGGTTCACTTGTAGATGGGGTCTCTTTTTTGATATGAAAAATGCAGCAAGAGTTCTTCACTTCCAAGACAGTTTTTTTTTTTTATTGGAATCTTGGGACTCACCAGTTTTTTTTAAAGTGTTTAAATGCTTTGTCAAGCCCTTCCAAAGTCAAGAAATAAACAGGAGTTTCCACTGTTTTATATTCTTCAGCTTCTTCATTTGTGCCCTTGGTCATAGTAGTTGAATGTGAACACAACATGCTCATAGAATATCAGCATGAAAACTAATGGACATAGCTAAGACAAAGTTTCTGAATGAATGAATAATAATAATAATATAATAATTATAGGTATTTATAATGCGCCCTTCAGGGCTGTTAGCCCTCCCAGAGCGCAGGTTGTGTAGCGAGCAATGACACCAAGATGCCAATTACTGGCCCTCCAGTGCCCTTTGCTTTAGGTAAATGGCACATATAAGATATTTGGGTAATCTAAAAGGAGGAACAGGAAGACAAAGGCTAATAAAGGAGGAGGAATATGACTAGAAAAAATGGGGACAATATGAGTAAAAAGGGAGGGGGTATTAATAAAATGAGGGAAAGTACGACTTAAAATGAGGGGAATAAGATTATAAAAATAAGGTTGAATAGGAATAGAATGAACAAATATTCACATATACATTATGTACTCACATTGCAGTATTTTTTCAAACTTTTATATGCCTTTAAAGCCATTAATATGAATGTTTAGCATTTATTTGGCACATTTAACTATTAAATTTCTATCTATAATTTTAAAAAAATAATCATTAAATGGAGGATTGTTAAATGAGGTATTCCTGTATGAATATGCATTTTGGTGGTCAGTTCTGGTTGAAGCCTTCTAGTGTGCGATGCTAGGGTGATTAGTAATGTGTTAGAGGAGTGTTGTTTTCTGAACCCTTTTTGCCTTTTTGGGTGTGTGAGAGTGGTGTAGGGTTTGATTCTGTTGATTAAATTAAAAAATTTTTTTAAATGGTTGAAAGGAGTGATATAGGTCTGTAGAGGGGTGGGTAGGTTCATGGTTTATTAGGTTTGATGAATGTGATGGTGATGTATAACCAAGAGTAGTTATAGATGTCTATGAGTACAATATTCTTTGGGGGGGGGCCATGGTATTTTAGGTAGATTTTCTGAGATATGGTTGGGCATTCAGCTTGCAAGATTTTATCTGAGCAGGTTGCATTGTTTGCTTAAGTAGCTTGGGATTTTGTTGTTTCTAATGAGAAGCAATTCATGTGTCGGGGTGGCCACTCCCCATGGCACTTTGAACTAGATTCAGACTACCAAGGCTTTATTCCTTTGAGACATTTCCATCTTACTTTTTTTCACACTTTCTTTACAAGCTTCTCTTCACCTACTTTCTTAATCAGTGGCTAAATTGGAGGCTATTGGCTACCCAGCTTTCAGGAGAGTAGGAGGGAGGGGGGGGGCTAGTTCATCCCTTTGTCTTGCCTCTGGTTGGGGTGGTGAGTTTTAGCATGCCTGCATTCTTTTCTCCATTAACTGCCTTCCATTTTTCTTTCCTTATCCATCGTTTCACCCCCCTAATTTTTTCTTTTTTTTTTGAGATAATGAACACAAAATTCTTGTGGGGAAAAGCCTAGCGGCCATGAACTTGAAAACAAGCTCCCACAGAACACAATGTCCATATGTCAAGTAAGAAAGAATGAATGCTAGAGAAAGAAATTGAAATGTGTAAATAAATAAATAAATAAGTTTAAAATTATAAAAATCAAATCAATATTAAAATTATGAGGCAATAGCACCTACCCTTAATCTAGTATTGCAACCTTGTTTGAAGATATTTAGATCTTCCTGCATAACTTCTGCAAGATCATTCCACTGCTTTACCGTACTTGGCAAAAAGCAACGCTGAAATTGAGAAGTACGGCAGCAGGGAATGCATAGTGCATGTGGATGTTGTTCATCCGCAAACCTTGTTGCTCTAGCAAGAGGCAGGGGCTCAGGAATTAAAAATGATAGTGGCAATTCCCTACTGAAGTAGTATTTATGGAATATCGACAAACATGAAATCATCGACAGATGATTTCATGTGACACAAGGCAGCTTGTATGCCATTCCATCCCAAAAGCCTACAAGAGGCTCTTTGGTTATATATCTTTTAAACATTTTCACTTGCTGTATTATTACCACTTTCTTTACAGATTTCTTCTTACAAACTTTCTGTGTGATACAACCTCATCGCTTTTGCACATATAATTTGAGGGATTAAAAGATCTTATATCTTTAACCACTCTTGTCAAATCTATCTGCTGAGCCAAACTCTTCTTGCTTTTTTGTCTCCCTGCTACACTTTGTATTGTCACCAAGCTTTATTTCATTGTCTATGTCATTTACATGGATAATAGAAAGTAACTCACAAACTCTTAAAGGATCTTTTTGAATAACGACACATTTGCAATAGTTCTAACCAAGTCTGATCAAATTAAAAAAAATTACTATCTATGGGGAACTACATATCAAATACTTCTAGGAATCAAATATATTTGCTAGGGTTTGCTAAGTGCAGCATGGTTAACCATGCTTTTATGAAATACAATGCAGCTCTATATTCTTTTAATACTTCCATCTACTTTTTTTAATTTTCAATGTTTTGAAGATTGGGGGATTGCTGGCTTAGTAACTTGGGTGGTGGAATTTATTATGCTCCTTTCTATTCTTGTACTTTTAGTGCCACTGCTCCATTTAGTCTTGGCTAACCTCCCCTATCATGTGATAATAATTACTTAAGCATTTGAGCACCGTAAAGGGCGCAACAATTTGCCTTCCTGGCCACTGAGCTAACAGGACTCAGCACCCCCATCGGGCCCCAGCCTAGCCTCTTCTTATTTGTGACAGCCTGTGTTTTTACCCTACTTCCTCACTTTCCCTACAACCTCTCCTAATTTCACAAGGTAGATGCTGACCAGCTTCCTGCTTCATCCCCACTCCCACTTTCCTCACACCCCCACCTTCCTCGCACCCCCTTTCCTTCTCCTTTTAATGTCTATTGACTTTACGACAAGCATAAGGTGGAGCCACCATGCAGATGGGCTGCCAGTCACTAAGAGGGAGGAGTGGCCTCAAATGGTGGCAGCTGGTTCAGCCGGCCCTGTATTCACCCCTTGCAGAGCGGGCTACTACGTGGGGTGATTAACTTTGTGTCCTACAAAAATACTGGGGTCACCATGCCTATGAATGAGAAAAAGACAAATAAAATATTCCCTATCACCATCACCTGAGCCGCCTTTGGGCAGCTCCATAGAAAAAACCCCTGGAGGTCCCCCCCCCCACCCGGTGTGCTTTGGCAGGGGGCCCTCCAAACGTCTACCAGAGTTAAGGCTTGCTCCTCTCCATGCCTATGGGTGCAGGGGACTCACCCCTTTCTCTGGAATTGCCTTTAGGCGACTTCCTCTTTACAGTGGCAGCTCCCCCTGTTACTTTCTCAGGGGACTGCCAAGAAAGCACACCAGTGGCTCAGACAGTAGAATCTTTCATGGGGTCAAACACGTATTCGGTGCCAAGCACAGAACCAGAGTCCGTCCCTGTGAAGGCTTCTTGTCAGACAGCGCAGGTGCCTGAGGCCTTACAAGTAGAGGAGGGGTCTCCTCCCCTGGCTAAGGCCGCAGTGACAGCCAAGACCTTCTCCATTTTAGAGAAGGATCTTGCTGAGGCTGGCCCATCTGGCCTAGGGGCTTCTACCAGCAGAGGAGAGAATTGGGTTCATTCCCTGCCTTCCTCTCCTGAGAAAAGAGAGAACAGGAAAAAAGACTCAGGGCTCCTCTCCTTCTGTGAGAGCCACGTGAATGGACTGGGCCGCTGCTGTTTTGGTATACAACCAAGCCAAAAATGGTGCATCCAGTCCTGGTGCCCCCCTGGGTGGGGAGTCTCTGACAAAGCCCAAAAGTGCGCAGAGCTAAGCCTCAATTACCTCAGGGCTCCTCAAACAGAAGTTACCGAGCATTTTCGAGCCCGCTGGTTTCAAACGTTTCCTCGTTATTTGTTCCACTGATGGCAGCATGTGGCTACGGGCAACATGATCCAGCAGAGGAGAGTTTATCTAGCGTGATATGTAGAACGACGGTGACCCATTTATTGGACAGGACACTTCTGGCGAGTCCGTTGAATCCTTCCGAGGCGTCCATGATTTGTGTCCTTTGGACAGTTGATGCCATTCCTTAGATCTGGCCGACCATGGGGCTGTCAAGGTCGAGCGTGTGATGAGAAAACAGGGAAATCTATCTAAGTTGCTCCAAGGCCGCACACGATAAGTCAGATTGTCAATTGCGGAGAGTTGACCCGGCTTCTTCGAAGCAATGTGGTGTGTATCTCCTTGAGAAGGAAATCCTGGTCGTTCAGGACAAGTATTGTCTCTCATTTTGCGAGGCAAAGGACTTGGTCCTGGTGCGCCTGGCTCTGCCTGGTTGGGATGTCTTATGCCTCAATGTTAAGCAAGACACCCTCCTCTCCTGGCCCCTCCAGGCCTACGAGCACGGTCATTTCCTTGCCCATTCGGAACCCTTCTGCGGGTTCTACCCACCCCAGGCGCTTCCCTGGTAGAGCTGGCTGCATAAAGGGTTCACACCCAGCCCTGGATAAAACCAGGGTTTCCCCTACTTTCCCCGGTGTAACCGTTTCCCGTGAGGCAAAACGGCTGCGCGCCTCCACTGAGTCGTTAGACTCACAGGAGGCAATAGCCATGAAGTTGGTTGTGAGGCTATCTTCCGGAGTTGATAAAGCTGACCTCCGAAAGGAGGACAGCACTAAAGGAGCTTTGGCTTCTACGCCCTTACCTAGTAGTAGGATGTGTTGCTCGGAGATGGTGGATCCTCCAGAAGAGGGCCCCTCTGCCTCCGAAGCCCCGCCACCTGCCAAAGGTTTCGAGGCAGAGGGAGGAAAAGAATCGCATGGCGAGCCCAACATCCCCTGATAAGTTCTCGAAGGCAACAGCGCCCGGAGTTCTGCCTCCAGGAAGCGTACGACCATTCCCGTGAGGGTCTTATATTCGAAGTGATTTCCCGCATCTCCTCCGAGCTAGGTCTGGAAAGCATATTCCTTCAATGGAATTGCCGCTGACTCCGGGCCAACTGGGATGAGTTGTGGATGCTCGTATCATCAAGTTCCCTGTTATCTATCTTTTTACAGGAGACCATGCTGGGCGCGTGCCCCCTTTCCCCCTCAAGGGGTGTAGGGGTTTTGCGACCCCACCACAACGGGATTGGGGCCGGGTCGGAGGATACGCGATTTACACCCAGTATGTCTCCGCTCTTATCTTTGCTTTAGATAACTCCTTTCAGGTAGTAGCTGTGCAGCTGCACCTGGATAGGAGGTATACGTTATTTCCGCGTCCATTCCACCGTCAGCCGACTTCGACGCGGGGGACTTCCGCTGCGTCGTGGCACGGTTGCGGAGGCCCTTTCTCTTGCTCGGAGATCTGAACGGTAGATACCTCCTCTGGGGAGACTACTCAATAAATCCCAGCGGACAAGTCCTTGCCGATCTGATCGAAGAGCTTGAGATTGGTGTCCTAAACGTAGATGAGTTTACGCATCACTGTCCGAGAACCACTTCATTTTCCTGCCTTGATCTATCTTTGTGTTCTCGGATGCACAGCCTGATTTTGGGTGGGGGGTGGTCGATGACTTCCATGGTAGTGATCGCTTTCCCACTCAAATATCATTTTCTGGGCCGCTGCTGCCCGAAAGCCCGGCCCGGTGGTACTTGGCTTGGGCATGGTGGTCCGCATTTCAGGAAATAACTGATTTCTCTATCTCACTCGAGGAGTTTAGGTCGGTAGATGAGGTCGTTGAGTTCTTTTCCGGCAACCTCATCGCCACGGCCCTAACTACTACTACTAGAACGTCTGGCCGTTTTGCAGGCCGACCGCTCCGGTGATGGTCAGCCGAGTGTGAGACGGCCCTCAAACAGAAGCGTTATGCCTACATGTGCTTTAAGCGCCGCCCGAACGACTTCATTTTCGGTGAATTTCTTGAGCTAGGGTAGGTTCCGGTATATTTCGAAGCACGCCAGCCACTTTTCTTGGCGGGCATACATGTCTTCACTTAATGGGAAGACTCCTCTAGCAGAGGTGTGGAAGTGAGTCAAAAGGATTCGAGGCAATTTCTCGCATCCCCCCTCTCCCGTTCTCCAGGAGAATGGGGCCACAATCTCGGACCCCGCGTCAGTGGCGGAATCCTTCGCGAGCTCTTTCTCCGCATTTTCTAGCTGAGATGGCGCTCTGCCAGTATTGAATGTGCTTCGTGATGTCCGGAATGCCGCCGATTGGACTTTATCTCGAGAGGCGGATAGCCTTTCAAAGATGAAAGGAGTAGTTTATGCGAAGGAACTCGTTGACTACTTCATAGAAGATATCACTCTAGAGCTGCCCAATATTCCTCGGTGGTGCTTGGAGCGGGCGCGGTGGCCTGCATTTCAGGAAATGACTGAATTCTCTATCTCAGTCGAGGAGTTTAGGTCGGTAGATGAGGCCGTTGAGTTCTTCTCTTGCAACCTCATCGCCACGTGCCTGACTACTATTATCAGAACGTCTGGTGGTTTTGCACGCCGATCACTCCCCTGGTGTTCAACCGAGTGTGAGACGGCCCTCAAACAAGCGTTATGCCTACATTGCGCTATAAGCGCCGCCCGAACGATTTCACTGTCGGTGAATGTCGTCAGGCTAGGTTCCGGTATATTTCGAACACACCCGCCAAGAAGAGCGGCGGACACCGCCCATGGTCCGGACGATGTTCCGTACGCCATGCTTCGACACTTGGGTGAGCGAGGCATGGCCTTTCTGCTAGATTTGCTCAACAGGATCTGGGTAGAGGGTAACCTCACAGATTCCTGGCGAATCGCTACTGTGCTAACCTTTCGCAGACCGGAGAGAGAGAGATCTTTTTACCCCGGCCGGTTTCTGCCAAATTTCTCCACACGATGGGGGCGAGGGGACGCCTCCCGGTCGTTATATCTGAATTTTTGCGAGATCACCGATTCCGCGTATGGGTGGGGGAAGCCCTCTCTGGCACAATGGAGCAGGAATAGGGTGTCCCGCAGGGAAGTGTCCTCAGCGTTACATTCTTTGCCTTGAGCATTAACGGCATTACCTCGGTGCTACCAGAAGATGTTACGCTCTACGTGGACGACCTTTCGATCTCTTTTGGCGCGACCCAGATGCCAACTCGAGCGTCGACTCCAACAGGCATTGAACCGCGTCTCTCGCTATGCCGAAGCGCACATGTTTAGGTTTTCTTTGGCCAAGACTAAGTTGGTCCACTTCTGCCGCCATATACGGCTCCACACCGACCCAGATTTGCTTCTTAATAGGGTGCGCCTGGAAGTGGTTAAATTGCACCGTGCCTTGGTTTTGTATTTGACTGACGCCTCACCTGGGAGGCTCATATTCGCAGCCTTAGGGTCTCATGTACCCGCGCCATGGTAATTCTTTCCGTGACGTTCAGCGCTTGGGGCCCGGATAGGGTACTGCCTTTTTTATCGATCCTTTGTCCGTTCGAAGCTCGACTACGGTTTTGAGTTTTATGCATCCGCAGCCGAGCGTCTAGTGCGGAAGGTGGACTCGATCCACCACACCGGCCTTCGCCTTGCGACCGGTGCCTTCCGCACTTCCCCTATTGAGAGCCTGTTTGTCGATGCTGGATAGATGCCATTATCTATGCGCCGTGCACAGTGCATTACTCGCCTGTACGCACGAGCGCAGCGTCTCCCTTTGTCGCCAACGGCTCTCAAAGCATCCGCAGCTGATCTCGAGGGTGCCTATGCCGCCAAGAGACGCAAGTCATACCCTAAGCCCTTTGGGTTTAGGGCTAGGAAACTCCTTCGAGAGCTAGGTATAGCTCTCGGGCCGGTGGCGCCCCCGGTTCTGCCCAGATCGCCACCCTAGAGTGTACCACCTTTGGCTATTTGTTGCCCCGCCTCTGCTCCCAAAGCTTCTACAGCGCCAGGAATATTGCGTTCAACCTTTTTGGAGTACACCTTGTGTCACGCTGGAACTGTGCCAGTGTATACGGATGGCTCCAAGTCAGTGGGGCTCTACCCATCGCTGCATCTGTCTTCACAGGTGAGTTGGTTGCAATACACCACTCGGTACGGGAGATTACGCGACATGCCCGGTTCGGTGACCGGATCGTGATTTGTAGTGACTCACATAGCACCCTGAGTGCTCTCGGGGCATTGGAATCTCCACACCCTCTGGTTCAAGATATCCGTGATGCCACAGTTTTAGTGAGCTGAGTGGATGTCGAGATTATCTTCTACTTGGTTCCTGGACATGTACGAATTGTGGGGAATCAGCACGCCGACGAGGGTGCCAAAAAGTCTCCGAAGACCTGGCAACTGCACCAGCGTTTCGCTCTTACACACACACACACACACGCACACACACACACACACACACACACATACATACATACACACACAGACTACATGGCAGGAATACGGGCAACTCTTCGGACTGCTTGGCAAAGAAGATGGGAGACGGTCTAAGGGAACTTCAAAGTTCCCCTCTCTCATTATAATATTTGTTATACAAAACCCAAGAATTTACTACTGCTGTTCCTGTGATTAGTTCCAGTGCCACCTTCAACTACCATTTCCTACATTTTCTTAATACAGTATGATAAGCTGCCATCTGATCTGACATATCTACCCCTTATTTTGATGTATTATATTCAAGTACACTTTCTGGCTTCATCACTTCAACTCCTTCTTGTGATACTTTTCCACTCGGTACAAGTTGGCCACTATGCTTTGGGATAGTAGAAATTGTGAATACATTTCTTTTATCCCTCCAATATGTAACTTTGACGCCCCTTTTATCTTCTTTTGATATAGATTATCCTTTCTTCAATTTAGCTTTCATAACATGGCCAGGTAAATACTTTCTTGTTTCCAAACTGTCTGACAATAATACGTCTGTTTGTCAAGCAATTGGTGAGCCAAGGGAACTGATGGATGAAAATTATCTCCATAGATTGTGATACCCTTATTCAATAAGCTTTCTGCAAGATGCAAAACAACTGATTCTGAATGGTTTAAGAAAGGAACATTTATGGATCTACCAGCATATACTTGTAGGTTCCAAGTAGGTTCCCTTACCTCTAACAGCTTCGGGTGGGAAACTAGAAGCTGTTAGAGGTAAGGGAATAACAGGAATAGAGGGCAGGTGTAGGAAATGGAAGGGATGCAGAGATAGAGGAATAGCTAGGGGGAAGGGCACACCGATGCGTTATAGGGGCACTAATGCACAAGTGAATGAGCAGATAACTAGGAATAAAAAAGCACGATGCAATTAAGATGGGAATAATAAAAAAAACTTAAAAATATACTACACAAATGGTCGGAGTATAAGGAATAAGATAGATCTCTTAAGAGCGTTAGTGAGTGAAGAGAATTTTGATATAATTGCGATAACAGAGTCATGGCTTGATTTGGCAGGTAATCACTTTAAACCTGAGGTTGAGATTGAGGGCTTTAACATGTTCCAAACAGATAGGAATAGGAAGAGAGGAGGAGGGGTTATTATTTATATTAAAGATAATCTCCAGTGTTGTGTAAACAGTACAATTAAATTAGATGATAACACAGAGTCATTATGGCTAAATGTAAAGGAAGGTAAAAACAAGCTTGTCATAGGATTATTATACAGACCACCAAATCTTAGTAAGGAAGCTTCAAATTTTCTGTGGCAGTAGATAGAACGGGCATGTAAAAGTAAGCATGTGTGTATAATGGGCGATTTTAATTACAGAAATATAGACTGGGAAGCTCTTGTGGGTGATCAGGAGGCTGAGGAATTTTTGAATGTTGTCCAAGATAATTTTCTGAGGCAGATTATTAACGAACCCACTAGAGGTAATAATATACTGGATTTAGTTCTGACAAATAGGGAAGAAGTTATTAAGGATACTGAGATTGGAGGAAATTTGGGTAATAGTGACCATTGTGAAATTAGATTCAAGATGAAATGGAATGGTATTGATAGTAGCATGAACAATGTTAAAATTCCTGACTTTAGAAGAGCAAATTATAATGGGCTAAGGACTTACCTGGAGGTAGTTGTACAGAAACCAGACAATGAAATCAAATCAGGAATAGATTCAATGATATCAGTTAGTGGAGACAATAATCATCAGGAGGAAGAGATTACAATTGAAGAGGAGTATGAAAGAATAATTGAGCAATTAATTACAGGTCAGATGATTAACATTCCATATAAGGAGATTAGGACTAAAAATAATGACCCAAAAATGGATGACAGATAAAATTAAGCATTATATTGGCATTAAAAAGGGCATTTATAGGAAAATAAAAAATGGAGAGGATCACTTAAGGCAGAGATATAATGAACTAGCAAGAGATGTTAAAAAGTTAATTAGAGTAGCAAGGAGAAATTATGAAATTAAAGTGGCAAATAGGGCAAAGGAAGATCCTAAAAGTTTTTAGCAATTATACAAAACTAAGGTTAGAGATAAAATAGGCCCACTTATAGATTCCAATGGAGAATTAGTGAGTGATAGGGACTCAATGGCTGGAATGCTAAATGACTTTTTTCTCTCAGTATTTACACAGGAGGATATTCTAAATATACCTGAGGTGTCAATGATCTTTCGGGGTAATGATGAAGAGAAATTAAAGGATATCTTGATCACAAAGGAGATAGTGACAAAGGAAATTGATAAAATCAAAAGTAGTAAAGCACCCGGTCCTGATGAGGTCTTTCCTAGAATTTTGAAAGAATGTAAGGATGTGTTAAGTGAGCCCCTAGCATGCATCTTTAGAAAATCATTGGAGAGTGGCATTGTGCCAGTGGCATGGAAGAAAGCCAATGTGATTCCTATATTTAAGAAAGGGGATAAAACAAATATGTCTAATTACAGACCAGTAAGTTTGACATCAGTGGTAGGGAAAATGATGGAATCTATTATAGCAAGGAATATTAGAGATCACTTGGATAAGCATAAGTTGATAAGAGAATACACAGCATGACTTTAGTAAGGGTAAATCCTGTCTGACTAATTTGCTGTCTTTTTATAGTAAGGTGTATGAAGCAGCAGATAATGATGAAAACTATGATATTTTATACTTGGACTTTAGTAAGGCTTTTGATCGAGTGCCACACTTACGGCTTCTGAGCAAAGTTAAAGCACACAGGATCGATGGCAGTATATTTAGGTGGATTCAGTCATGGCTTGGTGACAGACAGCAAAGAGTTAGTATAGATGGAGCTAAATCTGAGTGGGGGTGTGTTAGCAGTGGAGTTCCGCAAGGATCTGTTTTGGGTCCCTTGCTATTCTTAATTTATATTAATGATCTTGACATAGGTATAAGTAGTGACCTGAGTAAATTTGCTGATGATACTAAGCTAGGTAGGGCCATTAGGGCTGATTCTGATGCTGTTGTAATGCAGGAGGAATTGACCACTCTGTCCAATTGGGCCGAGAAATGGCAAATGAAGTTTAACATAGACAAATGTAGTGTACTTAGTATAGGTAGAAATAATCCATTGAATAGTTATAAATTAAATGGGAGAATTTTAGGGAGGACCGATTGTGAGAGGGACTTGGGTATTTTGGTAAGTTCAGACCTTCGTCCTAGAAAGCAATGCCTAAATGCTAAGAATAAAGCTAATAGGATATTGGGATTCATTAGGAGGAGTGTAAGCAATAAGAGTGCTGAAGTCATTCTAAAACTGTATCTGGCGCTAGTTAGGCCTCATCTAGACTATGCAGTAAAATTTTGGTCACCATATTATAGGAAGGATATTGATTTGCTTGAGTCTGTGCAGAGAAGGATGACAAAGATGATTGGTGGGCTAAGGAACTTACCTTATGGTGAAAGGCTCAGAAAACTAAATCTACATACATTGGAAAGGAGAAGAGTCAGAGGGGAATTGATTGAAGTCTTCAAATGGGTAAAAGGATATAATAAAGGGGATCTGGGTAAGGTTCTTATACTTAGTGAACATGACAGGACACGTAGCAATGGGTTTAAGCTTGATAAGTATAGGTTTAGGAAGGAGATTGGGAGGAATTGGTTTACAAATCGTGTGGTAGATGAATGGAATAGGCTCACTAGACATGTGATAGAAGCCTCCTCTCTGGGTAATTTTAAGAATAGATTAGATAAATATATGGATGAAGCTGCTAGATGGGACTGACTTTTTTATGTACATATGTATTTATTTTTCTAAGGAGTGGGGAGATTATATTTTGCGGTTGCATGAATGGACATAATCCTCTGGATGCATTTTATGTATATTGTAGATTAGATCTGATGAACTCCTGTAAAGGGTGACAATGTTGATGACTTTTCTCTGGTAAGAAATCTTTTGTGTGTTTACTGGAACAGGAGCTGCCAAGTGTAGGCCATGAATGGTCTTTTGCAGTCTCCTTCTTTTCTTATGTTCTTAAGTATAGCTCTCAGGTGTGCAAATTTTTTAAAGTTTACAACCAGATTTTTGAGCCTTGCCTGGTATATATTGCCTTAAATGCAATCTATCACAAAAAGGGATGAGTGACTCATCAATTACCAATTTGCACCTGGTGAATACATATTACAAAATCTGTCAACCAGTTTGTATGTTAGAGGTTGAAACTTCAGTTTTTGTCCAACAATTGCTCTAGTATTATCATTGAAATGTAGAAATCTGAGTAATATTTGTAATCGTATCTCTTTTAATGTGATTGTGGATAAATGGATATTCATGAACTGCTTTTTTGGATCAATATAAGTGCATTTCATGCTTCCAATTAATCCCCATACAAATGATAATTCCAATAAGAGTCTTTATTTCTACTCCATTTGTTTGTTCCCAAGAAATAAGGCAAGACTTTCTAGTTACTGTGGTGTTTGCAATGGGCATATCTATTAGTTTCAGCAACAATCATTTCATTTATATCATCAGTCATGAATAGCTTATAAACATCATAAGGATGAATTTTTCTGTCCCCTAAAGTACTTTGCTGCAAAATGCTCAACTGTTCAGTTCCTATAAAGAAATGCAGTCTTTGTACCACCTTTATATCAGTCCATTTTTGGGTGTCAGGTGGTATATTTCCTTCATCTTCACTTTCCTCTCTTGTAGAAGTTGACCTTTCCACTTCTGAGTTTGAGTCAGAATGAGAGGCCTCAGAAGAATTTGGGGTGGTATCTTTTGTGCTGTAATTATATTCTCCTGCTGACTCTTGAATCAATTCATCTTCAACTGTATGACTGCTACTACTAGTAGTGTGTGTGTATGTGTGTGTATATATATATATATATATATATATATATATATATATATATATATATATATATATTTCAACTTGAGTCAGTGTGTTATTTTTCTGGTGCTCTATTATTTTTATGGTTTACTATTGTACTATTACATGCGCATCTGATCATCTGTGTGTGTATATATATATATATATATATATATATATATATATATATATATATATATATATATATATATATATATATATATATATATATATATATATACATATATATACATACATACATACACACACACACACACAGACGATCAGATGCGCATGTAATATTACAATAGTAAACCATAAAAATAATAGAGCACCATAAAAGGAACACACTGACTCAAGTTGAAATTTCGACGATACAATTTTTTTATTTCACATTGAAATGAGCCCAATATGGCACATGCATTTGTGCACCACATAAGGCACACTTTGCAGCATAATCATAAATAAGCATAAAAACATGTGACTTACCCTTACTGAAGAGCATACAAACTCACAGGTTAATAGCTCAACTGTAACTGAAGATAGGGCAATTTGAAATCCCCTGCAAGGCAGAAATAGTTGCCAAATTTCCCTTTGCACATAATGTGTTAAGTAATTTTTTTACCTTTTTCTTCTATAGTGTGCTTCAAAAAGATCCTTATCATCCTCAATGTCTTCCTGTTCATGTTGCGTGTCTTGTGGAACTCAAACAACCCAATAGTAAGTCCATACAAAGTGAAAAAACATTCAGGCAAATTTCCATCTTTCATTTCATTGTGTATAAGTTTGTTAACCCCATGATGGAGGTTTAAGAATGCTACCACCCACCACTGGGTGGTGTCACTGCACTTCATAGATGACAAAATGGGACATAAGTGAAATGGGTAAAACTTAATTAATAGTATGCAGTAGATTAGTAATGTGAGAATTCTATATAATGACAGAAGGGTTCATTGACTGTGATAAAGGTGTAATAACAGAATGCATATGAAAAATAGTGCATCACTTAAGTAAGTTTGCCATCATCGCTACTTGACCATTCAACCCATTCTGGTGGGCATGATGGTGGCCTGAGAATTGGCCTTTAGCTTATCAATAAAGAAAATGCGTAATTTCTATCACGTTAATAAAAGAAGCCATTGATTAAAAAATGTGTAATATCTTGCATAAAATCAGTTTACCAAATTTAGGGTTGATTTTGCTGCTTGTTGCAATGCAATTGAAAAAGGCCACCTCATGAATTCTAAATTTAAAAAGGCTTGGGGTCTGTTTTTAAAGGATTTTAATTTGCTTCTTTTGCCGTCAAAGGAAATGGCATGTTTGTGGAAAGAAGTGGTCTTATTTCACATAATTTGTAGGCCTTTGGATATAGTGCCCTGTTTCCCAAAAGGGAATCTGTTTTCCTTTAAGAAGTTGTACAGGTTTTTGGATAGTTGTTTGCCCTCTGATTACCTCAAGTAGCTTCCTCTGTAGTTTTCCTGATGTACCTTCCATATATTTTCATTTTCCTTCACAACTTCACAAACCGTGGTTCTAGCATTGGCACACTTGGTGGTGGTGGTGGTGGTGTTAAAATGTGATTTCCTTTTGACTTTGGATCCCATATGAGGACTAGCAAGATCTAAGTTCCTTGATTTGTCACATTCAATCTCTAGGTCCTGGATGGATTGTGAATCACTGACCTGTGGGTCATGAACTAAACTACTGTCCATTTTTTTCTCCTTCCCTTAATAGTTTTATTTCTATTAAAGTACTAGCAGAAAAGCCTGGGTTTGCAAAGGGCCTACCATAGTTTGTGCCTTTTATTGTCAAATTTCAACTTAATTAGTCCAGAGATGTGGCTGCCTACAAAGAATTTTTTGGTTCCTCTACCCAATTTAATAAATGCTCAGCTTATGGGTTAGTTAGTGGCTATAGATAAAGTTGAAATTCTATCATATATTACAAAATTTTTTTGGCCTTCAGAATGGCCAAATGGAAACATTGCTTCTAATTACAGCAAAGTTATGTCATATCAAGTGTGGTAAGTTGCTGTATGGAGTCCAAATTTTGGTCACTTTCCCAAACTGAAAATAATAGCAGACTACATTTATTCTCATATTCCAATTCTATATCTTTGATGAGTAGTTATTTTCATGATAAAAATATTTGATACCTAACCTAACCTACATTCATCCATTTTTTCTTCTTCACCTTTACCACTTTATGAATCTCTTGGCAAACTGTTAGTGTTGCGATCATTGTTTTTTACTATTTAACTACAATAATAGTTGGTTTTATTAAAAGTACTTGAAAAAAAAAGCAGTTTGCACTTGATTGAAAGATCAAGTTTATTTAGAATTATCAATGCCTATTGCTCTTAGTCTATAATTATAAACAAAACCCTACCCTAATAGTCTTATTTTTTTTCAGCTCTCTTTCTCCTAGGGCATAAACTGGTTGATTTCTACCCTGAGAGTGCCCTGTCATGGTTTGCAGTTGGTTGCTATTATTACTTAATAGGTAAGGTCGCTTTGCTAAAGTATTCCTCTGGTGATGAAATAAGAGTATCAATACTGTCGGCTCCACCCTTCTATGCCCGGGATGTGTTCTCTCACAGAATAATCCTATGAATGTATAAATGACCTTTGTTCCAGTTTTGGGACCTACCAGTGCCATATGGCTTAATGGTAAATAGTAACATCCCCGAGACGATAGTTGCCATGACTACTCAAGCTTTCAAGTGGAAAAATGTTCAATTCTCCTAATTTTGCTACCTTTTATATGAACATTTTTCTAATATTTTCTGGTAAAGATTCACAAATTGGTTTAGACTTATTTTTTATTCAGTACAAGTTTGAGTGAAAAATATCCTGGTTACTTACTTTGTCTTCCACTCCCCATAAGTTATCTTCATTCGAACCTGGCAGCACTCCGGAAGGCTGCCACAACATTTGGTCTTCTCCAGAGGTTTCCTAGAGAGATTGGTAGGGTTTTCACATTGCTGGAGTTTGCATCAAGCTTAGTTGGGGGCAGGGGGCTAATCTATATTCATTAGATGGTGTCTCTCCTGATTACAGAAAACTCTGGTTTGATGATCTAGGGTTGCCTTTGATTTTTGAATATAGAGGGAGTGGGGGGGGATAAGGCGATAGAACACAACTTAAAAACTTAAGTTTTACAAACATAAAAAATTGACATATATTAAATATACAAGAGATAGTAGGTTACTCAAATACCTGCTTGTGGAATCAATTTCCCCCTTTTTCCTAAAATATATATGAAGAAAATAAATAATTTTTTTTTAGTTAAAACCTAACCCTTTATTGCAGCACAAAGCTGGGGTATCTAAAGGCCTATTGATTTATATGGCTCCACCCCGACCCAGACTTTTTCTAAAATGGGGTTTGCCTGGGGTTAAGCCTTCACCCCAACAGGCATTGAACCGCGTCTCTCGCTATGCCGATGTGCACAGGTTTGGGTTTTCTTTGGCCAAGACTAAGGTGATGTACTTCTGCCGCCATCCACGGCTCCACCCCGACCCAGATTTGTTTCTTAATGGGGTGCGCCTGGAAGTGGTTGAATCGCACCGTTTCCTCGGTCTTATATTCGACCGACGCCTCACCTGGGAGGCTCATATTCGCAGCCTTAGGGTCTTTTGCACCCGCGCCATGGATATTCTCCGTTCCGTGACGTTCAGCGCTTGGGGCGCTGATAGGGCTACTGCCTTACTTCTTTATCGATCCTTTGTTCGTTCGAAGCCTGACTACGGATGCAAGTTTTATGCATCCGTAGAGGAGCTTTTATTGCGGATGGTGGACTCTATCCACCACACCGGCCTTCGCCTTGTGACCGGTGCCTTGCGCACTAACCCCATTGAGAGCCTGTTGGTCGATGCTGGGGAGATGCCACTCGCTCTACGCCGCGTGTAGTGCATCACTCACCTGTACGCGCGAGCCCGGCGCCTCCTTCAGTCGCCAACAGCTCTCACTGCATCCCAGCTGATCTCGATGGTGCCTATGCCGCCGAGAGACTCCAGTCATACCCTAAGCCCTTTGGGTTTAGGGCCAGGAAACTCCTTCGAGAGCTAGGTATAGCTCTCGGCCCGGTGGCGCCCCTGGTTCTGCCCAGGACGCCACCCTGGAGGGTACCACATTTGGCTATTTGTTGCCACGCCTCTGCTCCCAAAGCTTGTACAGCGCCGGGAGTATTGCGTTCGACCTTTTTGGAGCACACCTCGTGTCATGCTGGCACTGTGCCAGTGTATACGGATGGCTCTAATTCCGAAGAGGGGGTCGGCTTCCACGCCGTATCCCCTCTGTTTGAAGTCAGCGGGGCTCTGCCAGGCGCTGCGTCTGTCTTCACGGCCGAGCTGATGGCAATACACCACTCGGTACGGGAGATTACGCGACGTGCCTGGTTCGGAGACCGGATCGTGATCTATAGCGACTCACAAAGCGCCCTGAGTGCTCTCGGGGTATTGGAATCTCTGCATCCCCTGGTTCGCGATATCCGTGACGCCACGTTTTTGGCGAGCCCGGTGGATGTCGAGATTTTCTTCTGCTGGGTTCCTGGACATGTAGGAATTGCGGAATGAGCATGCCGATCAGGGCGCCAAAGAGTCCACCAGGACTCTGCGACTGGACCAGCGTTTCGCTCTTCCTCACACAGACTACATGGCAGGAATACGGGCAGCTCTTCGGACTGCTTGGCAAAGAAAATGGGAGATGGTTGAAGGGAACTTAAAGTTGTGTGCCATTGCGCCGAGACTGTTCCCATGGACCTATTCCCCAATGCCGCGACGGCTTCAGGTCGCTTTCTGTCGTCTCCGAATCGGACACATTCGTGTGACGCATCGCTATTTGATGAAGCGCTCGCCTGCGCCCTATTGTGACGACTGCGGCGTCCTCCAGACTGTTCTTCACATTCTTGTCGAATTCCAGTCTGGGTGATCTTCGTGCACGTTACCTTTCCCGGTACCGGGCGGGGCGGGGTTGCTACCGCCTGTCCCTTGTGCTCGGGACGAGTGCATGCACATTGACTGGTGGACTTGCTGAGTTTTTGTGGGAGGCCGACCTTCTCGCTATTATTTAACCAGTTTTTTTTTTGCCTTTATAGGTCGCACGCTCCTGCGCCGTTTTTTTTTTGTGTGTGTTTTGAATTTGATTTTAAAGTAGCCTAGTACTAGGCAAGTTTTTAATACAGCGACTAATGCCCAGGTAGGCAGTCACCAGATGAGCCTTTAAAATAATAATAAAAAAAAAAAATAGGTAACTGATTGGTGAGTGGTCATGTGTATAAGTTTGGTGCGGCAAAAATTCATAGCTCCATTAATAATGATTTTAGAAGTTTGTGCTTGAGCATTGTTGAGCAGCAGTATTGATCCATATGTTAATGAGGTTGGGCCATTTTGATTCATTTTTTCATACATAATTTCAATATTTGGTGTAATCAAGTTCCCTTGTCCATGGCATGGGTGGGAGGGGTAATCTGTTCTAGCATAAAATTGTGTGCCAAGCATGATTGGGTGTGTCAATGAGAAGTGTTAGTGTTTCTGAATGCAGGTGATTAATTATAGTGAATTAAGTACATCTTGTTTAGTACATAGTGCTTTGTTTTTGTGAGTTGGAGTTTGTTGACATTGGAAATGATTAGTGTTGGGTGCCAAGCTCGAGAGGCATATCTGAGTGTGGTGTGAATGAATTGTTTTTACTGTGAAATGTGTGGTTTTTTTTTCTGTTGTTTGCAGAAGGATCCAGTGAGGGCTTGTAGTTTTTAGTTTTTTTTATCCTCTACCTCAGGTGTCAGTTAGAGGTCGCGAGAAAATCATGTGTGTGTCCAAAGTAGATCAAGTAGTTTTATTTTTATTGATTGAGATGCAGGTGTTGTTTAATGTGATGGTTGAGTGCCTATGTGATTCTTTTAGTGAGAGGATAGTTACATAGGTTCTTTGGTGTGAGGCTGTTATTCTCTTATCTAACCACCAATCTAATTTGGAGAGGTGTGTTTGCATAGTCCTAGTGGCTGTGTTGTTTTAAGGTTATAATGAGGTTATCAGTAGATGTTGTATTATAATGGGGGGGGGGGGGCATGGGGTAAACTAATGCCCGATTTAGTTTAAGGTGTAGGTGACAATAATAATAAAAAAAAATACTGCTCATTTATCTAGAGAGCGCCGTTTATTGCTTCTCGATATGAATATTCTTAAAATTATAATAACCTGTTCATCATTTTTTGAAGGAAAGAATGACAATGCCCGGCGTTTCCTCAGTAAGGCGACGACATTAGACAGAGTGATGGGGCCTGCCTGGATCGCTTATGGACACACCTTTGCTGCTGAAAATGAGCATGACCAAGCCAAAGCTGCCTATTACAAGGCTGCTCAGCTCATGAAAGGGTAAGGCCTTGTTACTAGGTTGGTTGTGATCAGGTCTGGAGATTTGCCATCATTTTCTCTGGCTTTTAAATCATCTCTAATTTTATCTCCTTTTTGTTTCATCCTATGGCATTGGGGGCCTATTCCTTTTTTTCATGTAGATATGATTTTTACACTGATTCCCACTGTCCGATGCCTCTTAGTGAGGATCTGGTTTTAATGTGGTATCCAAGCCATATCGCACTACAATCCACCCCTACTGCAAAGTTAACCTAAGAGAAGTACAGAACTAATACCAGCAAAGATCCTTGGATCCATTAAAGCCCAGCCTGAGAAGCAAGAAGTTGAAAGCTAAAGCAAACTATATTAGAGACCACCAGATAAACCGTTGTGGGATCAAACTTTTGTTTTTTAATTTCACATATTGCTGTGGGTTCATTTTGGTTGTAGAAACAGCATATTACAATTTAAATTGTTTCCATGTTTCAAATATATATAGAAAAACATTGTCAGGCCAAATATTAACTATTTTCATGTTTCTTTACTTAAATATACAGTTAAAGAGTAGCTAAAATTTGTAGTTTGTGTTAAAAGAGTACCCACTACTCGTATCTCAGATGAATCTGGAACCCCCCTCCCCCCTCTAACTCAAACTTAGATTACCTTATTCACAATTTTAGATTTTATGCTTTTACACACCCTCTTTTTATTCTAACATCCACTGACTTTTCCAATTAAAAATGGGTATTTTTTTCTTGATTCAGTTAAATTTAAGATAAATTTGTCTATTGTGATAGTTCCTTTTTTTTCTGATGCTTGTGTCACTCTATCATGTTCTACGCCTTGACTATGACAGGGAAATTGAAATAATTTGCAGTGGTTTCGATCCAGCTTGGAGGAGTCACCATTTTTGTTAAATTCTGCAGAAATGAAAAATGCCATTTCTTTGTTTAAGGGGAATTTTCTTTAATTTAATGGCAGCATCTCTATTGCTCGTCTCTCTCCTCGTCTCTCTCCTCGTCCGCGGTCTTTCCTGTGCTGGCTCTGGATGGGCTCCCTCCTTTTCGAGGTGAGGGGGAGTGGTGGGTTAGTAGGCTTGCCTGTGATCAACTGATCTTATCATGCCCTCCTCCCCTGCCCCTTTTACTTTTTTATTTTTTTCTCTTGAGTTCTCCCTACTGCTTCTATGCTTTCCTTTCCTCTCGCTGATCAATGTGAGGGCTTGTGACTATCTCGGGCTCTATAGGGGGGGGGGGTCGTTATAAATAGGCCAGACCGTGCCAGATGGGTGGGCACCTGGGCAGTATGTTTGTTCTGTTTGGGCCTGCAATATCCTGGGCTAAGAGATGCCTGATTCGTGGACTCAGACACCGGATGAATCGCATTACGGGGCGGGTGCTGCTATGAGTGCCAGCATGCCTGGGATCCTCTGTGTATTAATCATTAATAGTGTATCCCCCACCCCCCTAATCTAAATTGTCAATGACCTGACAACGAATATGGAATATGTAAGAACCACTACTAGCCTTGCCCAATTTCCCCCGTCCCCTGCTAATGCACTGCCTTATTCAACGCAACTAATCATGTCCCCTTCCACCCCTAGCTCTCCCATACCCTTGCTCAATATCCTCGTCACCCCCTCTCCCCCAATCTTCATTTCCTCGTCCTTTTCAACCGTCACCAACCATCCCTTAACCGCCCCTTCCAATCTTCCGAACCCCATGGACTACCCGGAAACAAATGTGCTCCGCCAAGCGCCCTCTTAACTTTCACCTCATATTTTCAACTACCAGCTCGATCTCTGGTCTTGACATCATCCACTTCATCAGCCTTATTGCACTACCAATCATGAGCGAGTCTTCCAGGCGCTACATGCAAAGACCTCAATCTCAATTATTAATGTTCCTTTCTGTGCTCGTTGCACGGACACTTTGACCTCCCACCCTTCCCTAACTGGTAACAGGGTGTACAGTCAATGTGACCCAGCACCCACGCCTCAACTGCTGTCAAGGCACGATATTTGCCAAGGCCTGTGGGACATCCCAGCGGAGGAGAAGATCTCTCGCCCAAGGAAGGGCCACAGATTCCAACATAAGGTCGGAAAGGCAACGATGCCCACCCTGAGACTGTTCTTATCATTCAACCACAGTCTCCCTCCCTTGCATAGACTGTGGTTGGGTCGACCCCTAAAGTTTGGGCATGTCAGCTACACAGGCCGAAAGACTATTTCGCTGTGCCCTAACTGTGGCCTTGAATTTAAGTCTCCCACTTGTCGAGCATACCTGCACTACTCAAACTTCTCAGAAGAACACATCGTATTCTCGCGCAACTGCTCTACCTTTAAGGTCGAGTTGGAAATGCAGTCGCTTCGATACCCCGCCTTCTTAAGTGCTCGAGAGGCGCGGGAGCTAGTACGCGCCAGCCATGGCCCCTCGGGTTCATAGGCTAATTCCTTATCCCGATCTGCTGGAATCAAACTTGCACACTTAGCAACACGCGTTACCCGCACTGCTGGCTCGGCCGCCCCGTCACTGCAACTTTTTAACTTTGTTGAGTTGTCAGTAAAATTGTAATGTATGCAGTGATGGTATGTGGTCAGTATAGCAAAGAGTAGCCACTTTCACACTGCATTGGTCGTGAGGCCATCTTCTGGGGTTCCTAAAGCTGACCCTCGAAAGGAGGACCACTAAAGGAGCTTTGGCTTCTTCGCCCACACCCAGTGGTAAGCTGGGTAGTTCGGACACCGTCGGTCCTCCAAAAAAGGGACACCTGCCTCCGAAGCCGCCCCGCTCGCCTAAGGTTTGGAGACGGAGGGAAGAAAAGACTCGCATGGCGAGCCCAACCTCCCCCGATTAGCCTTCGAAGGCGAGAGCGCATTGTCCGGCCACCATCGCCCAGAGTTCTGCCTCCGGGAAGCGTACGGCCATTCCCGTGAGGGTTTGTTTCTTCGAAGAGGGCCCCCGCATCTCCTCCAAGCTATGCCTGGAGGGCATATTCCTGCAATGGGATTGCCAACTGTGAGGAGTTGAGGAGGTTCGTCTCGTCCCGTTGCCCGTTAGCTATCTTTTTCCATGAGCCTATGCTGGGCGCGTGCCTCCTCCCCACCCTCCCGGGGTATAAGGGTTTCGCGACCCTAGCACCACGGGATGGGCTCCCTGCGGGGGAAAGATGCGCGATTTATATTTCGAACCACCCTCGCCGCTCTTGTTGGCGGGGCATACCCGTCTTCATTTAACAGGAAAACCCCTCTAGCAGAGGTGTGGAAGCGAGTCAAGAGGATTCGGGGTAAGTTCTCGCAGGACCTCCTTCATCTGTCTTCTATACAGTGCTGCTTCCGCAAGTTGCACTCCACGTCGGATGCTCTGCTCCGACTCGAAAGTACCATTTGCCAGGCATTCCTTCGTAGACAGCACTACATCAAGGTGTTCTTCGACCTGAGAAAGGCCTATGATTCCGCATGGCGATACGGTATCATACAGCCTCCCATCTTTATATCTGAATTTTTGCGAGATCGTCGATTCCGCGTACGTGTTGGGGGAGCCCTCTCCGGCAGGAAGAGGGGCCCGCAGGAAAGTGTCCTTAGTGTCACACTCTTTGCCCTGAGCATTAATGGCATCACCTCGGTGCACTTCTGCCCCCATCCGCCGCTCCACCCTGACCCACATTTGTTTCTAAATGAGCTTGATCTGGAAGTGGTAGACTCGCATCGTTTCCTTGGTCTTGTATTTGACCGACGCCTTACCTGGGAGGCTCATATTCGCAGCCTTATGGTCTCTTGTACGACATTCTTCGTTCCGTAACGTTCAGCGCCTGGGGCGCTGATAGGACTACTGCCTTACTTTTTTATAGAGGCTTTGTTCGTTCGAAGCTCGGATACGGATGCGAGTTTTATGCATCCGCAGCCGAGTATGTATTGCGGAAGAGCGGAAGATGGACTCGATCCACCACACCGGCCTTCGCCTGGCGACCAGTGACTTCCGCACTTTCCCCCATCGAGAGCCTACTTGTCTATGTCGGTGAGATGCCACTCACTCTGCGCCATGCACAGTGCATTATTCGCCTGTACGCGCGAGCCTGGCTTGTCTCTCAGTCCCCAACAGCCCTCACTACATCCGCAACTGATCTTGACAGTGCCTTATGCCGCCGAGAGACGCCAGTCATACCCTAAGCCCTTTGGGTTTAAGACAAGGAAATTCCTTCGAGAGCTAGGTTTAGCTCTCAGGCCGGTGGCGCCACTGGTTCTGCCCAGGATGCCACCCTGGAGGGTACCACCTTTGAATATTTCTTGCCACGCCTCTGCTCCCAAAGCTTCTACAGCGCCAGGAGTATTGCGTTCGGCCTTTTTGGAACTGTGCTAGTGTATACGGATGGCTCCAAGCCCCAGATGGCATCTTTACACGACGTATCCCCTCTGTTTGTACTCAGCGGGGCTCTACCAGGCGCTGCGTCTGTCTTCACGGCCGAGCTGGTGGCAATACACCACTCGGTACGGGAGATAACGCGACATACCTGATTCGGAGACCGAATTGTGATTTATAGCGACTCACAAACCGCCATGAGTGCTCTCGGGGCATTGGAATATCCGCATCCTCTGGTTCGTGCTATTCGTTATGACACGGTTTTGGCGAACTGGGCGGATGTCGAGATTATCTTCTGCTGGGTTCTTGGATATGTAGGAATTGTGTGGGATGAGGGCGCCATAGAGTCCGCGAGGACTGGGCGACCGGACCAGCGTTTCGCTCTTCCTCACAGGGCGTCATGGCAAAGGAGATGGTTGACGGCCGAGGGGAACTTAAAGTTTCATGCCATTGCGCCGCGACTGTTCCCATGGACCTACCCCCCTTAACGGCGGATGGCCCTAGGTTGCTTTCTGTCGTATCCTGAATTGGACACACTCGCTATTTCATGGACCGCTCTCCTGTACCTTACCTCGACCATTGCGTTGTCCCCAAGACTTTTTGGGGAAGGCTGGCCTCCTCCGGGTGGAGGCGTGCCTTCCCCCGACGCTAGAGCGCGCTTACTTCTTGTTACCTTTTTGTTTTTAGTGTATGATATTTTTATTCTTGGTATTTGTTATTTACTCGTTATTTGTTTTTGTTTTTATATAGCATAGTCGTAAGCTGTAGTGAATACGGCGACTTATGCCCAAGTAGGCAGTTGCCAGATGGACTCATTCACCCCCAAAAAGTATCTAATGGACCAATCTGAAGGTGGCGTCTCATTGTTATATTAACCGCATACCATCGCTGCGTGCATTCCAATTTTCCTTACTATTGTACCAGATTCTGTAAATATTTTTTTAAACGAGGTTTTTTTATTTTTTGGAGAGGTTTACGTGTGGGATAGACATACTTCTATCATACAACCTTAAAGTTCTACTTTTCCAGCACATGCCATTAAAACGGCTTTTCCATTGTATGCTGGTGTGTTGAGATGGAAGTGAAAAGAATCGACTTCTCTGCACTCCTGCGTGTAGGCCACAACAAGTGAAATTGCCAAGCGGCTCAACGTCAATCAGATGACCTTCCACAGAGTCGCTGAGATGCACAAGAACGAATAAGACCTCAAAGATCGACCTCGTTCAAGAAAGACCTCAAGTTGTTAACTATTTGTCTGTGAGAAATGCATTCGAAAGTGCTCCGAAGCTCAAAACGACACCGCTCGCGAAGAAGAATATCTCGGTCCGTGGAAAGGCTGAACAGAGGCCTCTGTTCAGTCTCAGGTGTGCTTTCGTCACCTCTCAATGTGTCTTGGAGTCGTAGCAATCGAATTCTCATTTTTGTCAGATGAAAAATCCATCACAGTCGATCCGGTCATCAACAATCAGAATAACCGCGTGGTATGCTTCGGCCAGGACGTCTCCGAGTTGCACTCCGAATCCACGACCAAGCATCTGTGATGATACACTCGGCGTCGTGGCTTTTAATAGCGAGTAAATGCCGCCGATGTGGTTGGCGGCCGATTACAGGGATATCCTGGCCACGAAAGTCCTGCCCTGGGTGAGAAAGATCACGAAGAAGGCGGGCTAAGTCTTTCAGTAGGGAGGTACCCCTGCCCACACAACGAAGACCTTGCAAAAGTTGTTGGGGTCGAGCATGAACTTCTGGTTGATAGGAATTTTGGCCCCGTGTGCGTGGTCTTAATGTCTCGCCTGGAGTGCGTGCTTCCCGTCAAGGACGGCCACATTGATTAGTATTAGAATTTAAACGCATATTTAACAATAAAAGCGTGTCTACCTGCATCAAAACTATCATAGTGTCCTTCCTTGATAACGTCGTAACGAGAAGAACCAGACTTTTGCAATACCCGGTAAGATATAACGTGCCCCCACGGGTGGGTGAAAACGATCCCGTGTACTGCGATGGCAAATGTGAATGTTAACCTACCCAATTGATTATCTTCTTTTTAGGGCTGATTGGTCAATTGGATAAGATCACTAGATTGGCGTGGATGAAAAGCGTTTCCCAGGCGTCGCCGATGCCACTGTGAAGGTGGCTACTCATTGCTATAGCAACCACTCCCCAGACCCTTTTAGATTTCAAAGCGGGTCCCCCTAATCGGGCGACTGCTGCTCCTCCATATTTTTCGCGCTAACTCTTCTATCCCTCATTTGCGAGCTGTCCTCCTCATCTTTGAATGCCGGCTATCCTACCTATCGATATCTTTATCTTTCCCTTGTTTTTAATGAAATGCTGTGGACCTTTCTTGGACGAGGATTTTGTTAGTGGGCAGTTTCTCTATCGGCACTCTAGGAGAACTGACCGGTCCGGTTTCTCCTACTGTCACAGCCTGCTCTAATAGGGTGTTTGATTTCCGCATGGTTGATGAAACCCTAACCTTTCTCAACTCGATTTTCTCATCTGTCCACTTATGGTCTTCTTAGTTGAGTGAAGCAGTTCCTAAGAAGTGTCCGAATTACTCATAGTACCGCACCCATCTCCTTCAACCTAAGTTACAGATGAACCAGGTAAGAGCAGTTTACTACGTCTCTTAAAGAGGCTCACGTCTCCTGGAAGATCGCGTCTCTGGCATTTCCAGCCCTCTTCATCCAACGACGTCGTGCGCAGAGTTCGCGGCGTGGTTGGGAAACTCAACACACACCCACCTGTCGTAAGGGATAGAACTTCATTCCTAATTGAAGATGGAGTGATTGCCGAGAGGCTAGCCCATCACTTCACTTAACTTCAATTTCAAAGTCCTCATCAGACAATCCACTTCCAAACTCCTTTGATCCCACTAATGAGTATTATAACCAGATCTCTATATAAGATCTGCACCATATCTTCTAATCCTGTCTGCCCACTGTCCCCGTCCCTGACAGAATTCCCTGATACCGCATCCAACACCCTGTTGAGATTATATTCTGCTGAGTTCCTGGACATTTGGGAAGTGCAGGGAATGAGGGCGCTAAAGATTCCACTAGGACTGGGCGACAATACCAGCGTTCGCTGGATCATGTTCAGAGGAAAAAATCTTTAATAGACTCTTGTAAGGAGGCAATTGTTTAAAATTGGTTTTCCTGTCCTGTGTCCACCCTCCTTGAGGAGACAGTCATCTTCACAGATTGCTCCAATTCCCTCCATAGCTCCTCTGCCACCCTTGTGGTGGAGACGATGCCTCAGCGCTCTTTTTCTTCCGCCTTTCCTTGGGTGCTCATCGCATGCGCCAGAGCTGTACACCATCCGGGAAGCCCTCCATATATTTCCTCCTTCTGAATTTGTGCTGTTTATGGATTGTCGAAGGACGATTCCTGCATTGTCCCAATAGTCAAATCCTAATTCTCTGATCCGTGAGATCGGATTGCTCTTGGGAAGTTCTCGACCACACAATAAAATCGTCACCGGCTCTGTGCTCTCCCACGTTGGGATGCCTGGCAACGAAGCATCTCACCAAGCTGCTCGGTAGGCCTCCGGCCAGCACGCCCAGCTGTCCATCCATTCATTGAACTCATTCCGCATGTGAAAGAGATTCTTATGCACAATTGTTCGCTACCTGGCAAACTCGTCCATACTAAGCCCCACCTCGGTCACTGGGCCTCATTCTTCCACCACTCCCGCCATAAAGAGGTCGTACTTGCTCGCCTCCGCCTCGGCCATTCCAAGCTAACTCACAGATACTTTGTCCCGCGATCTCCCTCCCATCTGTACCACCTGCCATACCAGATTCAGCGTATAAGGGTTTTGCGACCCCACCACCACGGGATGGGTGCTGGGCGAGAAGATGTGCAATTTACACCCGGCATGATGTCTCCGTTCTTCTTTTCGCTTTAGATAGCTCCTTACAGGCAGTAGCTGTGCAGCTGCACCTTGATAGGAGGTATACTGTTATTTCCGGGTACATTCCACCGTCAGCCGACTTCGATGCGGAGGACTTCTGCCGCGTCGTGGCACGGTTGCCCTGGCCCTTTCTCTTGCTCAGAGATGTAAAAGGTATACACCCCTTCTGGGTAGACTACTCTATTAATCCCCGGGGCCAAGTCCTTGCCAACCTGATCGACGAGCTTGAGATGGGTGTCCTAAATGTGGATGAGTTTACGTATCACTGCCCGAGAACCGCTTCATTTTCCTGCCTTGATCTATATTTGTGCTCTCTCGATCCACAGCCTGATTTTGGGTGTGGGGTGGCCGATGACCTCCATGGTAGTGATCACTTTCCCATTCAAATATCATTTTCTGGGCCGCAGCCAGCTTAGAGCCCGCCCCGGTGGTGCTTGGCGCGGGCGCGGTGGTCTGCATTTCAGGAAATGACTGATTTCGCTCTCAGTCAAGGAGTTTAGGTCGGTTGATGAGGCCGTTGAGTTACTCTCCGGCAATCTCATCGCCGTGGGCCTAACTACTATTCCTATAACGTCTGGCCGTTTTGCATGCCGATCACTCCCGTGGTGGTCAGCGGAGTGTGAGATGGCACTTAAACAGAAGCGTTATGCCTACATGCTCTATTTGCACCGCCTGAACGATTTCACTGTCGGTGAATTTCGTCGGGCTAGGGCTAAGTTCTGATATATTTTGAAGCACGCCCGCCGCTCTTCTTGGCGGGCATACGTGTCTTCACCTAACTGGAAGACCCCTCTAGCAGAGGTCTGGAAGCGAGTCAAAAGGATCAGGGCAAGTTATCGCAGGACCCCCCCCCTCCCGTTCTTCAGGAGAATGAGACCGCAATCTGGGACCCCGCGTCCGATTTATCCGCATTCTCTACCCGCGATGCTGCTCCGCCAGCATTCAATGCGCGTAGTGATGGCGCGGAAGGCCGCCGGCTTGACTTTACATCCAGAGGCCGAGAACCCTTCAATGAGAGGTTTACTCTGAGTGAGTTGCGTTCCTCTCTTGCTTCGGGCGCGGACACCGCCCATGGTCCGGACGATATCCCGTACGCCATGCTTCGCTACTTGGGTGAGCGACGTATGACCTTTCTGTTAGATTTGTTCAACAGGATCTGGGTGGAGGGTCTCCTCACGGATTCCTGGCGAATCGCTACTGTGCTCACCTTTCGCAAACCGGGGAGAGATCACTCTACTCCGGCCGGTTTCCGCCCAATATCTCTAACCTCTTACGTGTGCAAGTTGATGAAGAAATTGGTAAATGATAGATTAGCCTTTTTTCTGGTCATCATTCTTCTGCACAGTGCGGCTTCCGCAAGTTCCACTCCACGTCGGATGCTCTGCTCCGACTGGAAAATGCCGTCTGCGAGGCCTTCCTTCGTAGACAGCACTACGCCACGGTGTTTTTCGCTCTGGAGAAGGCCTATGATACCTCATGGCGATACCGTATCATAGAGACTTCCACACGATGGGGGCGATGGGACGCCTCTCAATCTTTATATCTGAATTTTTGCGAGATAGGCGATTCCGCGTACGGGTGGGGCGAGCCCTCTCCGGCCCAATGGAGCGGGAAGAGGTGGTCTCGCAGGGAAGTGTCCTCAGTGTCACACTCTTTGCCCTGAGCATCAACGGCATCACCTCGGTGCGGCCGGAAGATGTTCTTGCTATGCTCTACGTGGACTACCTTTCGATCTCTTTTTACTGCGGCCCAGATGCCAACTCTGGAGCGTCGACTCGAACAGGCATTGAACCGTGTCTCTCGCTATGCCGAAGCTCACAGGTTTCGTTTTTCCTTGGCCAAGACTAAGGTGGTCCACTTCTGCCGCCACCCAGACCCAGACTTATTTCTTAATGGGGTGCGCCAGGAAGTGGTTGAATCGCACCGTTTCCTTGGTCTTGTATTTGACCGACGCCTCACCTGGGAGGCTCATATCCGTAACCTTAGGGTCTCTTGTACCCTAGCCATAGATATTCTCCGTTCCGTGACGCTCAGCGCTTGGGGCGCTGATAGGGATACTGCCTTACTTTTTTATCGATCCTTTGTTCGAAGCTCGACTACGGATGCGAGTTTTATGCATCCGCAGCCGAGCGTTTATTGCGGAAGGTGGATTCGATCCACCACACGTGCCTTCGCCTTGCGACCGGTGCCTTCCGCACTTTCCCCATTGAGAGCCTGTTGGTCGATGCTGGGGAGATGCCTCTCGCTCTGCGCCGCGTGCAGTGCATCGCTCGCCTGTACGCGCGAGCCCGGCGTCTCCCTCAGTCGCCAACAGCTCTCACTGCATCCGCAGCTGATCTCGATGGTGCCTATGCCGCCGAGAGACGCCAGTCATACCCTAAGCCCTTTGGGTTTAGGGCCAGGAAACTCCTTCGAGAGGTAGATATAGCTCTCGGGCCGGTGGTGCCCCTGGTTCTGCCTAGGACGCCACCCTGCAGGGTACCACATTTGGCTATTTGTCGCCACGCCTCTGCTCCCAAAGCTTGTACTGCGCCGGGAGTATTGCGTTCGACCTTTTTGGAGCACAGATCGTGCCACGCTGGAACCGTGCCAGTGTATACGGATGGCTCCAAGTCCCAAGAGGGGGTCGGCTTCCACGCCGTATCCCCTCTGTTTGAAGTCAGCGGGGCTCTACCAGGTGCTGCGTCTGTCTTCACGGCTGAGCTGGTGGCAATACACCACTCGGTACGGGAGATTACGCGACGTGCCCGGTTCGGATACCGGATTGTGATCTATAGCGACGCACAAAGCGCCCTGAGTGCTCTCGAGGCATTGGAATCTCCGCATCCCCTGGTTCGCGATATCCGTGACGCCACGGTTTTGGCGAGCCGGGCAGATGTCGAGATTATCTTCTGCTGGGTTCTTGGGCATGTAGGAATTGCGGGGAATGAGCGCGCCGATGAGGGCGCCAAAGAGTCCGCGAGGACTCTGCGACCGGACCAGCGTTTCGCTCTTCCTCACACCGACTACATGGCAGGAATACGGGCAGCTCTTCGGACTGCTTGGCAAAGAAGATGGGAGACGGTCGAAGGGAACTTAAAGTTGCGTGCCATTGCGCCGCGACTGTTCCCATGGACCTATCCCCCAATGCCGCGGCGGCTTCAGGTTGCTTTCTGTCGTCTCCGAATCGGACACACTCGTGTGACGCATCGCTATTTGATGGAGCGCTCGCCTGCGCCCTATAGCAACGACTGCGTCGCCCCCAGATTGTTCGGCATATTCTTGTCGAATGTCCCAGTCTGGGTGATCTTCGCGCACGATACCTGTCTCGGTACCGGGATGGGCGGGGTCGCTACCGCCTGTCCCTTGTACTCGGGACGAGTGCGTGCACCATGACTGGTGGACTTATTGACTTTTTGGGGGAGGCCGGCCTTCTCCCCTTTATTTAAGGTTCCTTTTTTTGTTATTGTTTTGTTTGTAGGTTGCACTCTCCTGCACCGGGGTGAGGGGGACCTCCCCCCGCTGCCGGAGATTGCTTCGATTGTTAAGTTTTTTCAATTTATATCGTATTTAAGTTTTCATATTTTTATTTTAAAGTAGCCTAGTTCTAGGCTGTCGTGTTTTTCGGTGACTTATGCCCAAGTGGGTAGTTGCCAGATGGGCTCTACAAAAAAAAAAAAAAATGTTGTTTTTTACTTACCTGCAACATACCTTATTGTATTTTTATGCCAATAAAAATTTCACAAACTAAATTTTATATTTATGCATATTTGCTTTCAAAGCACTTAAATAATAGGATAAATCTAAAATTTCTAATTATATCTGCTTAATGTTGTCCATCGTTGCCGATGACAACGTCACTACAAAATATGAAAGAGCAATGCATGGAGTGATAACTTGCATGATGACGTTTAAGTTGGAAAGTAGGTGTGCATTCTTCAGCCCACCATCTTCACTTTCCCCTGCTGAGTCCAGTGGCAAGGAAATGATCCAGGACGACTGGAGCAGGTTTAAGTTACAAGGAAAGAGAGTACCCTAGGAGACCTTACGGTCCATTCAAATTTTTGTCACAAAGTGGTCTCCTCCACCTTTTATAGATGATATCTCTCGTTTCACCCTAGCTGCCATATAGAATCCACTTGGATTGGGCAGCAACCCACTGGTAACTTACCTTAAATCCCCGTAAGGTGCCCCCTTCCCCACCTGCTGCGAGGGGAGAAAGCTGGATGTGTGTGTGGGGGGGGGGATATTAGAGGCCGAGTGAGCTGGTGTAAGGAGAAGGGCGATGGCAAATAAACGGAGCGTTGCCAGATCGCTCAAAGTCTAAATGAGGGCAGCCTTCAAGCGAGGCTTCGTCTTCCCAAGGTGCCTGGGAGGTGATTGATGTGAGGGGCTCACCACCCCCAAACACTAAAGAGTTCCTCCTTTGCCATCGTCATAACGGCCAGTAGGTAACTCTCCACTGCCCCCCCCCCTTGGCAGGGGCTCATCCCAAAAAGGAGGACGTGGTCCATTTCCTTCCCCATCGTATGGCAAATGGCAACGCATTTTGTATAAACGGTGGTGGTAATGAAGTGCTTTTATAAAATCAACAAGAAAAATATATTCCCATCTCAGATTTCTAAAAAACTCTCATAAAAGACAACCCGGACAAGAATTCCTGATAAAAAAAAGGACCAGCCCCGACAAGAAGACCCGATCCGATTTAAAAAAACAAAACAACAAAAAACAAACCGGTTAAAGATTTGGTCCCGCTTTATTAAAGCTTCGATCTGGTCAACCAATCGAAATTTTGTGCCTTCCTTTGAGAGAAGGGATTGATCATGATATTGATTAGAGAGGGTTTCGTGTGGTCGGATAGAGCCTTTGGTAATGCCTCCGTAATCTGGTCAATTGTCTCGCAGAAAAATCCCTCATCCTCGAAGAGGTGATCCAAGTTTTCGTAGTGAGTGTCGGGTTTGAGTGAAGTTGGGGGCAGAGAAAGGCCTCTGTCTCCCCCCTTTGAAAGATCGTTAAGCACACCGTTTGGCAAACCCCCGTAAATCCCATTATTGTTGATGACGATTATAATTATTGGGAGGCGATAGCGGTAGATGGTTTCGATTTCCATGGCGCTGAACCTGAAAGCAGAATCCCCTTCCACACAAATAACGCGCGTTTCTGGTTCGTACGCGTTGCACCACCACGCACCGGCAATTGCGAATCCTAAACCAACACCCATGGTACCGAAAGTACCAGTATCTAGCCGATGACCGGCGATCTGTTCAGGAGGTAAGCTTTTCCAATATCCATCGTGTTCGCTCCTGATACAAAAAAACAATTGGGAGGAAGCATTTCTTGGACGACGCGAAATGTGGTGTAATAATTGAAGGGTACACACACGTCTTCTTCCATCTCTCGAGAAAATTCGATGTTCGCTTCCATCTTCAGCCGAAATCGTTCGAACCATTCTGCAAGGCCGTGGAGGATGGGGGGGGGACTTCGTACACACCATTAATTAACTGCTTCGTCACACTTTTGATATCCCCGCACAGCGTTAGACTCACGCCTACTGAGGTGTAAAATTCCTCCGGGTAAATATCGATCTGAATAAACGACATCGATAAAACACAGCACACAGTGTACATAAGCATCAATAAATGCGCCAAATTGGCAGTGGTTAAGGGTAGTTGTATGTCTTTAATATGTATACACAATGTTAAAATGACAATTTTTACATGTGTACATAGTGTGAAATAATTAAATTTGACTAATTCACTCCCGCCCCTCTTTTGCGAGATGAACGGCCCTAAGGAAAGTCATCATATTATTCATAGGTAGGCAAACATGTTCTTGAGGTCGGAGAGGTCTGCATGTTGTCTGCATGTCAGTGTACTTGATAGGGCATAAAGGGGTGAGTTGTCAAGTGTGCACGTATCTGGGCAAGTGGTACATGGTGACGACTAATGCCAATGCAGCATTATTAGTTACATGGGCACATGGGTGTCATCCCTATAAAAATTAATGAGCGCATTCCTCTTCTAGCTGCCACCTTCCCCTCCTCTATATCGGAATGGAGTACAGCCTTACGAATAATCCCAAATTCGCCGAGAAGTTCTTCAAGCAGGCGCTGGAGATCGCTCCCGAAGACCCATTCGTTCACCATGAACTCGGAGTTGTGGCTTTCACCAGCCAGGAGTAAGGGAACTGCCTTTTCATTTTCCCGAATGCGGGCGGGTAGAAGTATTCGCTCTACCGTATGCCAGTCCATAATTTTGGGGTATTTTTTTTGTTTTGTTTAATTTCCTAGAGTTCCTGCAAGTTATTTTGGTCTATTTTTTCTTGAGGTTTTGTGTGTATTCATTCTTATTGTGTGCCGTCTGAAGGGGTTAGAAGTTCGTAGTTTTGACTACTTATATTGTTTGGTACTTGTTCTTGGAGGTTTACAATATCCGGTTGGAATGAAAGTATTGTCCGATTTTATAGAGTAAAGTTTTAGATAGTATTTATTAAAGTACTGCCTCCTGTCATCGTTTAGGAATGTTATAATGAGTAATTTATACCTTTTTCTTTCAGATTCTAAAACATTCTTCAGAATCTTCAGTATTCACTCTTATGTTCGTTCCATCTAAGCATCACATTAGACATGTTTTACTCCGAGTTTCATGAAGGTGCCATTCAGAGCACTTATGAGGATGATGCAGTAAATGAAATAGTTGCAGGAGGTGGTTTTCCCCATTTCTCAAGTGGGGATTTCAGTTTAAAAAACAGACCCCAAAAAGTTCATCTTCCCCCAAAAGAAATTGATTCCAAAGAATTTGAAGCTGTTGCCACAGCAAATCCTGCTACAACTTCTTGGGAACTCTCAGAACAATTTAACGTAACCCAGACAACTGTCCTAAGCCAACTAAAAAGGATTGGAAAGGTTCCAGTGATTGGAAAATGGGTCCCGAATGAACTGTCTCATGACGAATCTGCAACAACGTGTTACTTTCTGAGTCATTGCTTTTATGACACCGTTAGGCACCATTTTGGGGGTAGGCTTGCTACTGGTGATGAGAAGTGGATCCTTTATCATAACGTTAAACGCCGCCGTTCGTGGATCAGCAAGCCTACCCCAATAGGAAGAAGAATTTCTCAACTACCGATAGGAAGACTTCATCCCCAAAAAGATCCTGTTCAGTGTATGGTGGGATATTGAAGGAATTGTCCATTACGAACTGTTAGATAACAATCAAACAATTAATGCTAATCTCTACTGAAATCCCTCTGTACAAAGAGGAACTCTTCTCACCTGTACAGAGTTTAGTTCGCTAGACATAGTGTCTAGGTGGACTGCGCGCCATCCTGGGATTACCCTCTTACCCCTTTCCACGGCTGAAGTAAGTATTAGGCAGGGGGTGCCCTGGGCTGTCGACTCTGATCACCTTCTTCTAGTACACATATAAGGGGGTACGTCAATACCATCCAATATGGTTAAAGCCCAAGAACAAATTCGCCTGAATGTTGAGCTGGGTTGCCAAGGCCGAGCTTAGCTCGAACCCGTAGGCCGAGGCCGTTAATCACATTCTGGAATTTTTCTGATCCTATGGAGACTTTTCACTTAACATGGCTACAATAGAGAGGAATAGTGGCGACCGGAGACGCATGGAAATCGGCCTCCAAGCGCGGCCTCGTCCTTCCTAAGTATCAGGGAGGACTAGGTAAAACAAGACACAATTTAGTCCGGTGGAGAGGTGCCTTTATCACCATCCTCATGCGGCAAAAGGGGGCATATTCTTTGCCATCTTTGGAGCCGCTTGTGGGCAGCTCCACCTCTGAAAAGGAGCTTCCCCTACCTGTGTTTTCTTAGGGACCCCTCTATAACTTCCTCCAGCAGAGAGACCGCTTCACCCTCTCCTTTCTTGACGGGTTGGGGGGATTCTGCTTTAGCCCCTTCTTTAGAGCCTCCCTTGGGTGACTCCATCTTAGTACCAGCTGCATTTACCCCCCCTCCGTTTCTATTACAGGGGACTGCCAAAAGAGCAGACGCTGCCCCAAATCGACCGGTCCCGGTGGTGTCGGCTCTTTAGGGCCAACTCCCAGAGAGGGGTAAGGAATAACAGGGCCCGTTTGGCTGTGCCCCCTACTGTCCTATAGGCATACATAAGCACATTTCCGCAGGCCGGCGTGCTCCCTCCCCCCTCTTTTCCCCGATGGAGGTCGGTTTTCCAGCCAGAGACGACACGACAAAAGGTACCTCTAAAGTGGCTCTGGGACCTCCTCCTCCAACTGTTGCCTCTTTGACTGCCAAGATCTCTATTTCGGAGAAGGATCTTGCTGGGTCCGGGTCCGTCCGTCCTAGTGGCCTCTTCCGGGGGTGGAAAAAAGCTGCTTCATTCCCCACCCTCCTCTCATTTTCTTTGTTTTCTTCTTAAAGAAGAAAACAAAGAGGACTAAAGGTCCCTCCGCCGACGAACGGGTCGGCTGTCGTTTCGGCAGGCTTCTAGGCAGAGACTGGCACGTCCACTCCCGAGCTTTGAAAGCACCCTCCCATACACATGCACACTTTATGAATTTAGCTGGCCGAAGATTCTGTTTCATTACGAAGTAGGCTCGTTGCTTATCTTGGCAGGCATACCTGTCGTCGATTAATAGGAGGATCCCTTTTATAGTGGTGGTGTAGCGTATCAAAAGGATTCGGAAATAAGTCAGGACCACCCCTCCCCTCCTCCATATCGAGCCGTGTCCGTGGCTGAATTTCGCTACCCTTTTCTCCTCATTTTCTAGCCTCGATGCTGCTCCACCAGCATTTCAAGTATATCTGAGAGGATTTCACTTTCAGAAGTGAAGAATCCTTTAACAACAATTTTGCGCGGATACTCTTCCGAATCAGGACGATATCCCCTAACACCTTGCTTTGACATTTGAGTGAGCGTGGCATGGCATTTCCTCTGGCTTTTTATAACAGGATCTAACCAGAGAATATTTGCTCAAAATCCTGTTGAAGGCTCCCGTGTAGGCTTTTGGAAAGCCTTACGGTCAAGTTGATTAACATTTCTTGGACAGCAGAGGTCACCCGTCTTCAGTACCGTGCTGCTTCCACAAGTTCCATGCCACTTCGGATGCTCTGATCCGGCTGGGGAGTGCTATCTGCTATGGCTTCTTGGATAGCATTTCGCTACGGTGTTTTGTGATCTCGTAGAACCCTATGCTACCTAGTGGCAATGCTGTATCATGGAAACCCTCCATTCTATGGGGTGCGAGTTGGTCTTCAATCTTTATGTTTTTATAAAATCACTTCTTCGTAAGGGTGGGGAGAGCTCTTTCTGGACCCACAGGGCAAGAGGAGGTTGTTTCCCTGGGAAGTATCCTCGGCCACCGACACAAGCATCATACCGATCCGGACCCGTTCCAAAAAATGGGGCTCTCCTGGAACTGGTGGATTCGCACCATTTTCTTGGCCTTTTTTTTGACCAATGCCTTCATTTGGGTCACCTTTTTTGGCAGACTGAAGGTCTCGTGCACCCACGCTTTACAAATTCCTAAATTTTTGCAGTTCAGCACGTGAGGGGATTATGGGGCTACTCTTAATCTTGTACTCTCCAAGCTAGACCAGATGCGAGTAAGATAAATTCCAAAAGGTTCCTAGAGAGAGCCTCCTTTTCTATACTCCCATTACGTCGTATGCAGGGCACTCTGCGCCCGTACACGCGGGTTGAGCGTCTCTCCCGGTCCCCAACAACCATCATTTCTCCGCGGCGAATCTCGGTGATGCCTATGTCAATGAAAGACGCTAATCATGCACTTAGCCTTTCAGGTTTAGGGCTAAAAAAAACTCTTTGAGAGTGTGGCGTAATTCTCGGGCCACTCTTCTGCTCGCAAAGTTACTGTAGCCCTAGAGTATGTCTTTCGTAATTCTTTAAGCACATATTTGAACCACGAGGTGTGCCTGTAGACACGGATGGCTCCAATTTCAATGGGAAAGTTCTCTTTGGACACAGATTTGTAATTTATAGTGACTCACTGAGCTCGCTGTGCCCTTTAGACATTGAAATCTTCGCGGCCCTTTGATTGCAATCTCCCTGACGCCATTACAGCTGCGAGTCAGGAGGATGTCGAAATTGCATTCTGCTGGGTTCCTGGCTATGTAAGAGTTGCGAGAAATGAGTGCGCTGACGAGGGCACCAGGTTCTTTTCCCACTGAGCGAAAGGACCGCCATTTTGCTCTTCGCCTCTCTCACTGCATGGCAGGAATCATAACAGCCATTTGACTTACATGGCAAAGATGCGAGACGGCACGCATGAATTTCCTGTGGAACTATGAGTAGTCGACTCCATCCAAAAGATGAGAAAGCGCCAACCCCAGCACTCAATATCCTTCGGACGTTTGTCTTCGAGCGGACGACAGCCATTCCATTGAGAACCTCTTTAAAGGGGTCCCTGACAGCTTCTTCAAGATAGTTTCTGAATTTCCTTCGGTTTAACTGCCGTGGATCTCGAACTAAGGGCTACATTCTAGTTTCCTTCCTTCCCCTCTCATCACTCTCGCGGGGTATGACGGTTTCGCGACCCTCCCAGGGGGTTGGGCTAGTAGGTGAGCAATTCAGAACCGATTTGATGTCTCCATCCCTCCCGGTGAGGAGCGTGCTTCTTATGTTTTTGTTGGGGGCTTTGCCTTTGCTTTCGTTTTGTTGATTTTTAATTTTGGGGGAGATGAGCGCCGTATTTTTTCATTATTATTATTAATTGTGCCAACCCTCCCTTTTCAATTGTGGAAGAGGCCCTCTGACCAGATAATGAAATTCACATAAAAATCAGAATCACAATTGCTGACAACCTCAGGACTATCAGGAGTCACTCCATGTTGGTGGGAAACATGCAGACAGAGTGGTAGTAATGTGTTTTGACATGCCGCAACAAGCAAGGAACTCTTCATACCCCAAGCGTATGAAGATGGGGATACTTTTTGGACGTTTCTGGATCGAGATATGTGTGTGAATAGGGTAGCTGAAGAGGCAGCAAGGTTGCTATTGGATGTGTGTAATGATGAATGTGTATGGAGTTCTCTGGACTGCTTCATTGGCGGTTGCCTCCTGTGAGCCCATTATTTTTTTATCTGCTGTTACCGGGAATTTAATCCTGTATCTATTGTATGGCGGAATTATTATGGATTTTTTAAAAAAATTAATTTTTTTTACAAATATGCTAATAAAACTAATTTTGATGATAGGAAATAGATTTACTTTGACACATTGACACAGTGTTAAGTCTTCTACATTCATTAGTAAGCAGCTTGGCCCCCTTTAGCATCCAGGAGTGCTTTAACACGTCTTGGCATGGCACTGATCAATGTTTTTCACATTTCTTGGATTGGCTTAGATCTGAACCAAACTTCAATGAGATGGAATATTAGTTGTTGTTTGGTCGTATTGGGCTCTGTATTAATTTCATCTTTCAACACACACCATAAACTCAATCGGATTCATATCTGTGGAATTTCTGGGCCATGGAAGCAGCTGAACTCCATTTTGTGCACACCATGCCTTCACTGATTTTGCTGTATAATATGGAATATCCAAGGTCTGTTGCCATACCATTCCCTTATTTGAGGCAGTGAATGACCTTTAAGAACTTCTATATACTTTTCTTGGTTCATAGTTTTCTCAACAATGTTCAAATGATTTGTTCCATGCATCGAAGTGGCTCCCCACGCCATGATTTTTGTTGGAAATTTTAGTTATCCTCAGACATTCAGCCATAAACTCTTCTCCAGGCCGCCTTCTTACACTGCATGGGGTCATCTAGCACTGCAATGTTTGATTTGTCAAAGAAAACTACCTGCAATAGTTGAAAATACAACATAAGTAGTTGAACAGCCATAGAAGTAAAAGAGTGGTTTGAAAAGAGTGGAGCCATTACAAAATATGGCACTGTTAAAGTTAGTAGGTAATAATCTTTTTTATGATTACGGGTAAACTGGTTAGCTAGATGTGTCATTCTTACCTTTTTCCATTGTTCTGAAGTCCACTCAAGGTGATTCTTTGCCCAGGAATAGTCTGCCTTCATCATTGTTTCTGTGAGTCAAGGCTTCTTTCTCTGGCGATATAATTTCAATCCAGCTTCACTTTTCTTTGGGCAAGGCTAACACCCTGCAATATGTTCTTAAGAGCTTTTTGTATTAATTTTCTATCTATTTTTCGAGTAGTCTTTGATTTTTGACCACATTTTCCAACCCTTTTTTAGTTTAAATCTTGACTTATAATTTTTTTTTAATAACACTGACTGTTTGAGTTGAAACACCTAGTTTTTTTACTATTTCTTTCTGTTTTAATTTAATTTCTTTCAGTAAAATGTTTATTTATCAAATTTTGTGAGGACTCAAATCACATTTTACCCATTTTGGTTTAATTCATTTATAGCTAAAAAACTACCTAAAACACACAAAAAATCAACTATTAAAATAACTAATAAACTATCTGAAACACACAAAAACACTATTGGTAACAATCACAGGTTAATATAATAACAGAAAACATCCTATTTGCACTCTAAAGCCAAGATACCAACTGACTCACACAACTGGCTGTGACTTCATTGAAATGGTCCAATCCAGTGTTGTTCCTTCAGTGTTACCAATTATACTTACAAAGTAACCTAAGGCTCTTTAAATTAAAAGTTAAATAGCTTCTTGGTGTTGGTGCATAATTAAATCCATTTGCAATCAATGAAATTGGTTTCACGCTTTTTTTGTAGAAAAAAGTCAAATTTTGGAAAAATTCATAATTTCCCTAGTACTGTAGGTGTGAAAATCTAATGCCTTATCCACTAAACTCGCAAGAGCTCATAATTAGTAATTAATAACAGTAGTGATAGTAATACTATTGCTACTTTTCTTTAAAGCTACTCAAAGGCCAAGAGTTACTTCCGAAAGGCGATAAGTGTGGTGGAGGAGAGAGGGGTGTGTGTGATTCCTGAGAAATGGTCCACTCTGCTTCACAATCTGGGCCAGACGTATTGCAAGCTGGGTAGATACGAAGAAGCATTGGGATTTCATCAACAGGTGAGTACCTGCAAGAGATCTCAGCCTTGTTCCTTGCCAGCCCCAAACAGCATGCACTCAGCTATTAAGATCTCACCTTTGTATATTGCAGCTGTATCACATGAATAGGTAAAAATATTGTTTCTTATCCTAGAGATGCATTTTTGGGGACTGCCGACCTTTCTTCTGTAAGGCGAACGGATATCCGGAATGTCAACACATCCCCAGGGGCGTCTATAGGTCCCTTAGTGAGATGATGGACTGTTTTGTGCTTGTGCGAGGTTTGGGCAGTAGAGAAGGTGTTTTGTGTTGTCTGGGTCTAGGTTACATCTTATGCAAGTTGGTGTTGGAGCGAGTTTTATTCTGCACTTTAGATGGATAGTTGCATTGTTTATTGGAAGGTTGGAGTTTGTGTTTGTGGATGAAGACTGAGGGTAGTGTGTTTCATCATGGTATGGTTTAGGTGGGGTAATTGGTGGTATTGTACTGGAGTTTTTTGGTAGTTTGTTGGAATTACTTTTTTGAGTATGGGTGTAGGTGGTTTTGTTGTGAGGGGTTGGGTTAGCACTCTGCTAAACTGTTGGATTTAGTCCAATCAGTAGGATTTTGGTTTTGGCATGTAAGTGTGGTATGGAGTGCTTTGTGATGATTTAATTGCTTTATTTTGTACTGTTTAGAGCTTGTCTGTATTATTTTTGAATAATGTTGGTACTGATGCTGCATAATTGATTGAACTGGATTAATGGTTTGTATAGTGTGAATACTGACTACTGTTGTCCTAAGGTGAGGTTTGCTACTGTTTTTCGAACATTTTTTCTTTGTACTTTGTTATATTAGCTATATATGGAGTCAAGGTCATTTGAGTGTCAAGTGTGATCCTCAGGATGGTCGGAGTTTTGTTTAGAGGTAGAACTTGTCCATTTTGAGGTTTTGTTGATTTTTGAAAGTCTGTGTGAATAGTGTTACTGATGATATGAGGGCAGATGGTTTCATTCAGTTTTATGTGAGCTACTGTTCCAAGGTTTATGTATTGTAGTGTTCTGGTTTTATTTTTGACTTTGGGGTGTTGTGCTGTTATTGAGATGTCTGCGTAGGTGTTTGTCTGGATAATTATGCATTACCCCTAAGTAAAAATTGAAGCGGATGCGCTCCCCCACCGAGTCGTTAGACTCACAGGAGGCAAATCCCCGGAAGTTGGTTGTGAGCCCATCCCTGGGGCTTTTTAAGTTTGCCCAGCGAAAGGAGGGCAGTAAAAAGGAAGCCTAGGCTCTCTCGCCCGTCCCGGGGCGCTTTGGAAAGTCGGGACCCTCCAAAGAAAGAGGGATTTCCGGCCACAAAGTCCGCTTTCCGTTTCGAGATGAGAGGAAAGGAAAACTCATGCGACGAGCAAAGCCCTCGAAGGCATCGGCGCCTTCTACGCCCAACATCTCCCTGAGTTCTCTTCCCAGGAGCTAGGCTGCAGGGTATTTTCTTTCAATGCCATTGGTCGTCTTTTACCACTTTCCTTTAGATATTTGCCTTCGACCATACTGGGCGTGTGCTCCTGCCCACCCTCCCAGGGTGGGTATTAGGATTTTGCAGCTCCACCACCAAGGGATGGAGGCAGGGTAGGTAGATTAGTTAGCTTAGTCTTAGTCTCAGTCTTTGCCTTCTGATATTGTCAGTAGACAAGAATAGAAATTTTACTTTGTCCCATTTTATTTGACATTTGAAGAAGAGATTTGGTTAAAAACATTAATGATCAAACAGAAATATAATGCACCCCTTTGAAATATATCCAGTGCTCTATTCCATCATACCTTCCTTGAACATACTGAGATGAAGCAAATTTGTATAGTTTTAATTATATCTGAAGGCAAGTTTTCGATTCCACCCTGATTGATTCGCTTCCTACCCTATCAGAAATTTCAAATTTAATTGTAAAAAACTTTCCTTTTCTAAGGTTGGTTCAATCCCTTATTTGAATTGTCTTCATTAATAATGCCAACATACCTGTATACCTGTGTATAAAAGATGCTGTACCCTATTTAAGTAGCTTTCTCATTCATTCTGTCACAAGGGGAAGTAGGGGGGATGTGCCAACTGTTAGACAGGACACCTTAATTGATACGCCCTGTTGGGCCTTGGCCCCAGTGTTTATTCTTCAACAGGGTCTCAGGTGTTGTATGTAACCTTGCTGTACTTAACATCTGAAGGATTGCTCCCCCCCCCTCACCCCACACACACACTCCTACACCCCAGGAGAGAACAGAACCTGTGGCTATATATTTTTCACCCACTTTTAGTTCCACTTTCTTTCCAGATTTCTCCTTACAAATCTTATGCAGGATATGCCCTCATTGGTTTTTGCTTTGAATAAAAAAACTATTCTCATGTATTTTAATGCACATCTGAAAGATGATGCAAAAGGCATACCCACTGCCCATGCATTTTGTGTAACAAAAATAGATTAATTTATGCATTCTATTTATTTAACACATGGCTGGCTAGCACTTGTGCCTGCCACCTAAATTTCCTGGAGGGCTATGGCATACGCATCTCTATGCTAACTTCTATTTCACTGAGCGCCGAGTCACTCATATCTGATAGCCACCCTATGAGATTTTCAATATAAGCAGGAAGTGTGGCCCCCAGGAAACTTTTGGTACAAGAACCATGCTTCAAAACTGAAAAGTTTGAATAATTAGTACTACATTACTTCTAAACACATTGAGTACCAAATTATATGTCCAAAAAATTGTCTCCCGGGGAGGTGACACCGATTTACCACCCGGTGCTCAATGTGTTGAATCAACTTAAAAAATACTGAGACACCTTTAGATTTATTTCTTCCCCAAGACTTCTAAATCGTAAAAAAATCTGTGTCCATGGGCAACCTGAGGTTCGGTGTTTTTAAGATCAACCAGCAGCAGTACCCCCTTTTCTATTGCCTTCATTAAAACCGAACGCTCCCAGTGGGAGAGGCTCGATAAGGCTAACCCCATTAGATGATCAAGGGATAGTCTAGCCCATCGGTTGGTTTTCACTACAATCCTGCATCTTGAGTTTGCAGGGGGTCAGCGTGCCTGCCCCTCCTCTCTTTCCCGATGAAGTTCGGCTCACTGGCCAAAAAGAAATCACCGCAAGCCTTAAGAGTACTCGTTTGGGATCCGTGATACTTTGGTTGGGTGGATTGCCACATGAAGGCTGGCCATGATCCCGAAGTGACCCAGCCACAGATGGCACGATCTTCCATGTGAGCAAACCTGGTCTAGGTGCAAAACACAGAACCTAAATTAGCACGTCCGGCTCCGAGGTGCCTCGGGTGGGGAGGCACAGACAATGAGCAAAGTCGTTAGTGCGTTAAGTGGACCCTTGATTACGTCGTGGCCTCTCATTGAGAGACTACCTGGCATCTTCGAGCCTGCTGATTTCAAACTGTTTATTCGCTCCACTGATGGCAGCATGTTGGTCAAGGGTAACATGATCAGAGAAGAGCATTAGCTAGCTTGATTGGTAGAGAGCCGAAGGTGACCCGTTTCTCGGACAGGAGACTTCTGGCGAATGCATCGAATCCCTACGAGGCGGCCATGATTAGTTCCCTTCGGACACTTGATGGCACGCCGGTGAGTCTGACGCCGCAATCTACCATGAACGTGGTGAAAGGAGTGGTTTTTATATAAGGGAACTCGTGGACTACTCCTTAGAAGACCACTTAGAGCTGGTCAACCACTGGGCGGTCAAGGTCGAACTTGTGATGAGAATACGAGGGGCCTCGAAACCCACCTCTGCACTCTTTGTCACCTTTGATCCTAACAGGCTACCTGAGTTGTTGCGTACCTGCTGGTATCGCTACCGCGTTAAGGCATTCGTACCACTGCCGCGGAGGTGCTACTACTGTCACCGCTTTGGCCAGCCGAATCGCTCCTGTAGACGTGCAAATTTGGGTTTACTCGAAATCCGTGCAAATTGCTCTAAGGCTGTACACGATAAGTCCCTATCGTGCATAGTTAAGTGTGTTAATTGCGGAGTGCCGCACCCCGCTTTTTCGAAGTAATGTGGTGCGTATCTCCTGGAGAAGAATATCCTGTCCGTTCAGTCTGCGGATCCTCTCATTTCGCGAGGCTGAAGATTTGGTCCTGGCGCGCCTAGCGCTGGTTTGTACGCCTTAGACCTCAATGTTAAAAAGGGTGCCCTCCTTTCCTGGTCCCCGTAAGGGGCGCGGAGATTTGTCTTCCTGGCCGCCGTGCTGACGGGACTCAGTGCCCCGTCCGGCCACAGCTTAGCTTCTTCTTTTCTTACTTTTGCCTTATGCCTCTGTACGGGTCGACGGATGTGCTCACGGGGGCGGGGGGGCATGGTCTGCAGGACCGTGCCTTAAGAGCTGGTTTGGTTGCCCGGGTCGTCATTTTGTTTCTGGGATGTCTTAGCACCGCAGTCCAGAGAATCCCCGTTATGCGGCACCGCTATTTTTAAAACGACAGTGGGAGTCGGGGGGGCGGGTTACCCCGTCTGGGCTGTATGGGCGCTCTTGTGACTCAGGATAACGATTTGGTGCATGCACTCGGCTCCAGGGGCAGCCCAAAATAAAATATATACTTATATGGGTAAATTTAACAAACATAACTGGTCATCTTGCCTTGGACCTTGACGGTAGATTCCTTTGATCCTGTTGGGTCAGAAGTCAACCCTGAGTTGGATTACGACCGATTTTTAGTCTTGAAAGCGAACGATAGTCCTCTTAATAATGCTGACATCTTCTACCTCTACGAGGATTTTGTTGAGAAATGTGGTGAACCTGCCCAAATGTGGCCACGTAATGATGGCGCATTGATAGTCGAGGCGAAATCAAGCGAACAGCATCAGCGGATTAAGACCCTACAGTCTTTAGCTTCTGTAAACATGTCCTCTGCTTTGCACCGGACATTTAACACCAGTAAAGGTGTTACCCGATCGGGAGAGTTAATAAATTACGATGTCAGACTAGTATCAAAACTTACCAATCAGAAGGTTGTAAGTGCCCACCACATTTCCAGGTTTGTGAATGGCGCTAGATTACCTACTGCCACCATAATCCTGACCTTCAACAGATTGGAACCGACCAAGTACGTTAAGGCTGGCTATCTTAACATCCCAGACAAGCCTTATGTTGAAAACCCACGACGATGCTTCCATTGCCACTGCTTTGGCCATGTAAGCAAGTTTTGTAAACAGGCAAGGTTGTGTGTGAATTGTGGATCTGATTATCACGGGACGCCATGTTTTCAACAGCCGTGCCGCCCTAACTGTGGTGGAGAACACCCTGCGACATCTATGAGAGGGAAGTCATTGCCATTAGAAACAAGAACAGGGTCAGTTTTAAAGAGGCCAGAAGAAGAGTAAAGGAGATGTATGTCTAACCTGGTGTGAGCTTTTCTGATGCTCTGCGTTCTCCCGGGCCAAAGAAAGGCAGAAGCCAGAGACCTCCTACTGGTTCTCCTGTGCTTGACCAGGTAAAAAGTCTCCGTCCTAAACGTACATCTCGTGATGAACACTCTTGGTCAGCACCTAACAATGCTTGTGAGGTTACCAACAAGAAGAGGAACCTTCCATCCTCTCCTGGTTTCCCAAGTGTGGTTAAGCATCTTGCTACCGCTCCAGAACATGTGATGTTGATCATGTTAGTCCTCAGGTGGTATCCATTCCACCTCTGGCCATTCACCCTGCCCCTGAAGGACCACCTCTTCTTCAGCTCCAAAGCCAGTTATCATTCCACCCCCACTTGTTGATACTGCTTTGGAATTCCTTCGATCCCTGAATGAGAAGAAACCAACCTTTGCTCCTTCCCAGGAGCCATCTGTTGTGGAGGTTACCCCCTCATCTGAGGAGGACTAAAAAACTGACTCTACATCCTTCTCTATCAGCATCGAATTCACAACTTTTGCCGATGTCCTCGCCACCACCATCGCCTCTACCATCCCAACCAATACCACCAGCTGTGTCAACATCGTCTGTTCCCTCGACACCTGAACTGACCCCTGGAGTTGCTTCCATCTCTTCTTCTCCAGTGAAGACAGTTTTCCCTTACAGCCACTTATCAAAATCTGATGAGCCACCTTTTAAAGAAAAAACAAAGGCAAAACTCAAGCTTCCGATTCCTCCTTTGTCATACTCCAAGCCTAAGGCTAGTATGACACGAACTACTTCTGCTGGTAGTTCAAATCCAAAAACTCCTACCCCTAAGGGTAGGAAGAGATCAAGTTCCTACTTAAGGATTAGAATCCCGATTGTATTGCTTTACAGGAGACTTGCTTCCTGTAAGGGGCGCGGTGATTTGCCTTCCTGGCCGCCGTGCTGACGGGACTCAGCGCCCCGTCCGGCCCCAGTTTAGCCTCTTCTCCTTCTTTCAGAAAGCCTGTATTTCTCCCCTACAACCTCACCCACAACTTTCTCTGGTCAGCCTCTACTTTCTCAGGGTAGATGCTAGCCTTCTCAGCCAACTATCCCGGATCAGGGCTGAGGGGAAAGGGGACAATGTTCCCTAACCCCTGAGCTCTGGTTTGGGATGGTGGGTTTTTAACAACCTGCTTCATCCCCACCCATACCTTCCTCACATCTTTCCTTCTCACTTCACCATCTATTTTTTTTTACGCCGTGCCCAAGGTGGAGCCGCCATGCCGAGGGGCTGCCAGGTCACCAGGCGGGAGGGGTGGCCTTAAATCGCGGCACCTGGCTCTGCCAGCCCCGTACGCACCCCTTAACGTGCAAGGTCCTCCTCAAACGACCTGAGCTTCCAAGGCAGTACAAGGAGGGGAGGGATCTCCTCCGGCCGGTGCCCCTGCGACTGCTAGGACCTTCTCCATTTCGGAGAAGGACCTGGCTGAGACCGGTCCATCTAGCCTACGGGCTTCTGCCGGCGGAGAGTAGAAGCAGGTTCATTCCCCACCCTCCTCCTAAAAAGAAAAAAAAAATAGGAAAAAGACTAAGAAGACTCGGGGCTCCTCTCCATCGGCGGGGGCTGCGGGAATGGATGGGTCTGCTGCGACTTCGGTAAGCGACTAAGCAAAGATCGGCACATCCGGCCCCTCTGCCCCCCCCAGGTGCAGAGCCCCTGACTAAGACCTAAAGTGCGCAGGGCGGAGCCTCAATAACATCGGGGCCCCTCATTCAGAGATTATCCGTTGTTTTCGAGCCCGCTTGCTTCAAACACTTCCTCGTTATTCGTTCCACTGATGGCACCATGTTGACTAAGGGCAACATGATCCATCAGAAGAGAGCATTAGCTAGTGTGATTGGTTGAGAGCCGCAGGTGACCCGTTTCTCGGACGGGAGGCTTTTGGCGAATGAGTCGAATCCCTCCGAGGCGGCCATAATTAGTGTCCTTCGGACACTTGATGGCACGCCTGTGAGTGTGACGCCGCACTCTACTATGAACTTTGTGAAAGGAGTAGTTTATGCTAGGGAACTCGTTGACTATTCCATAGAGGACATCACCTTAGAGCTAGGGAACCATGGAGCGGTCAAGGTTGAACGTGTGATGAGAAAACAGGGAGGGTCCTCGAGACACACCCCAACACTCTTCGTCACCTTCGACTGTGACAAGCTCCCTGAGTCGGTGCGTGCTGGTTGGTACCGCTACCGCATGAAGGCATTCGTGCCACTGCCGCGGAGGTGCTATTACTGTCACCGCTCCGGCCATAGGAATCGCTCATGTAGACGTGCAAAGTCGGGGTCATGCGAATTCTGTAAATTGCTCCAAGGCCGCACAGTACAAGTCCAAATTATGTGTGTCCAAGTGTGTCAATTGCGGAGAGCCGCACCCCGCTTCTTCGAAGCAATGTGGTGCATATCTCCTTGAGAAAGGAATCCTGGCCATTCAGGCCCAGGATCGACTCCCATTCCGCGAGACTAAAGACATGGTCCTGGCGCGCCCGGCCTTGCCTGGGACGTGTTACGCCTCAATGCTTAGAACGACACCCTCTGCTCCTGGCTCTTCCAGGCCAACAGTTGTTTCCGCCCCCATTCAGAGCCCTGCCGTTTCTACTCATCCTGGGCGCTCCCCTGGTAAAGCTGGCAGCACAAAGGGTTCACTCCCAACCCCGGCTAAAACCAGGGCTTTTCGACCCCCCTACCACGAGATGGGGGCCGGGCTGGGGAATGCGCGGTTTACACCCGGCATGATGTCTCCGTTCTTTTCACTTTAGATCCCTCTTTTCAAGCAGTGGCTGTGCAGCTTCACCTGGATAGGAGGTATAGTGTTATTTCTGCGTACATTCCACCGTCAGCTGACTTTGACTCGGGGGACTTCCGCTGCGTCGTGGCACGGTTGCTGAGGCCCTTTCTCTTGCTTGGATATCTGAACGGCAGACATTATCTCTGGGGAGACTACTCAATAAATCTCAGGGGACAAGTCCTTGACGATCTGATCGAAGCGCTTGAGATGGGTGTCCTAAATGTGGATGACTTTACGCATCACTGCCTGAGAACCGCTTCATTTTCTTCCCTCCTGATGCACAGCCTGATTTTGATTGAGGGGTGGTCGATGACCTCCATGGTAGTGATCACTTTCCCATTCAAATATCATTTTCAGGGCGGCTGCCGCCTGTGAGCCCACCTCGGTGGTGCTTGGCGCGTGGGCGGTAGACTGCATTTCAGGAAATGACTGAATTATCTATCTCAGTCGAGGAGTTTAGGTCGGTAGATGAGGCCGTTGCGTTCTTCTCTGGTAACCTCATCGCCGCGGGCCTGACTACTATTCCCAGACGTCAGGCCGTTTTGGACACCGACCACTCCCGTGGTGGTCGGCCGAGTGTGAGACAGCCCTCAAACAGAAGCATTATGCTTACATGAGCTATAAGCGCCGCCCGAACGATTTCACTGTCGCTGAATTTCGTTGGACTAGGGCTATGTTCCGGTATATTTCGAATCACGCCCGCCCGTCTTCTTGGCGGGCATACGTGTCTTAACTTAACGAGAAGACCCCTCTAGCAGAGCTGTGGAAGCGAGTCAAAAGGAATCTGGGCAAGTTCTCGCAACACCCCCCGCCCGTTCTCTAGGAGAATAGGACCGCAATCTTGGACCCCGCGTCCGTGACGGAATCCTTCGCGACCGCTTTCTCCACATTCGCTAGCCGGGATGTTTTCGAAGGCCGCCGACTGGAATTTACCTCCAGAGGCGGAGAACCCTTCAACGACAGGTTTACCCTTAGTGAGTTGCGCTCCGCTCTTGCTTCGTGCGCGGACACCGCCCATGGTCCGGACGATGTCCCGTACGCCATGCTTCGACACCTGGGTGAGCGAGGCATGGCCTTTCTCTTAGATTTGTTCAACAGGATCTGGGTGGAGGGTCTTCTCCCAGATTCCTAGCGAATCGCTACTGTGCTCGCCTTTCGCAAACCGGGGAGAGATCACTCTACTCCGACCGGTTTCCGCCCAATCTCTCTAACCTCTTGCGTGTGCAAGTTGATGGAGAAATTGTTAAATGTTAGATTAGCCTTTTCCTGGACAGCGGAGGCCATCTGTCTTGTGCAGTGTGGCTTCTGCAAGTTCCACTTCACGTCGGATGCTCTGCTTCGACTGGAAAATGCCGTCTGCGAGGCCTTCCTTCGTAGACAGCACTACGCGACGGTGTTTTTCGATCTGTAGAATGCCTATGATACCGCATGGTGATACAGTATCATGGAGACTACCACACGATGGGGGTGAGGGGACGCCTCCCAATGTTTATATCTGAATTTTTGCGAGATCGTCGATTCTGCGTACGGGTGGGGGGGGGGAGCCCTCTCCGGCCCAAAGGAGCAGGAAGAGGGTGTCCCTCAGGGAAGTGTCCTCAGTGTCACACTCTTTGCCCTGAACATCAACGGCATCACCTCGGTGCTGCCGGAAGATGTTCTCGCTACACTCTACGTGGACGACCTTTCGATCTCTTTTGGCGCGGACCAGATGCCAACTCTGCAGCGTCGACTCCATAGGCATTGAACCGCGTCTCTCGCTATGCCGAGGCGCACAGGTTTCGGTTTTCCTTGGCTAAGACTAAGGTGGTGCACTTCTGCCGCCATCCATGGCTCCACCCCGACCCAGACTTGTTTCTTAATGGGTTACGCCTGGAAGTGGTTGAATCGCACCGTTTCCTTGGTCTTGTATTTGACCGACGCCTCACCTGGGAGGCTCATATTCGCAGCCTTAGGGTCTCTTGTATCCGCGCCATGGATATTCTCCGTTCCGTGACGTTCAGCGCTTGGGGTGCTGATAGGGCTACTGCCTTACTTTTTTATCGATCCTTTGTTCGTTCGAAGCTCGACTACGGATGCGAGTTTTATGCATTCCGCAAATCCCCCATTGAGAGCCTGTTGGTCGATGCTGAGGAGATGCCATTCGCTCTACGCCGCGTGCAGTGCATTACTCGCCTGTACGCGCGAGCCCGGCGCCTCCCTCAGTCGCTAACAGCTTTCACTGCATCCGCAGCTGATCTCGACGGTTTCTATGCCGCCGAGCGACGCCACTCATAGATTAAGCCCTTTGGGTTTAGGGCCAGGAAATTCCTTCGAGAGCTAGGTATAGCTCTCGGGCCTGTGGTGCGCCTGGTTCTGCCCAGGACGCCACCCTGGAGGGTACCACATTTGGCTATTTGTCGCCACGCCTCTGCTCCCAAAGCTTGTACAGTGGTCCCCGGAGTATTGCGTTCTCATTTTTTGGAGCACACCTCGTGTCACGCTGCAACCGTGCCAGTGTATACGGATGGCTCCAAGTCCCAAGAGGGGGTTCGCTTCCACGCCGTATCCCCTCTGTTTGAAGTCAGCGGGGCTCTGCCGCTGGTGGCAATACACCACTCGATACGGGAGATTACGTGACGTGCCCGGTTCGGATACCGGATTGTGATCTATAGCGACTCACTAAGCTCCCTGAGTGCTCTCGGGTCATTGGAATCTCCGCATCCACTGGTTCGCGATATCCGTGACGCCACGGTTTTTGCGAGCCGGGCAGATGTCGAGATTATCTTCTGCTGGGTTCCTGGAGATTTAAGAATTTCGGGGAATGAGCGTGCCGATGAGGGAGCCAAAGAGGCCGCGAGTACTCTGCTACCGGACCAGCATTTCGCTCTTCCTCACACCGACTACATGGCGGGAATACAGGCAGCTCTTCGGACTGCTTGGCAAAGAAGATGGGAGACGGTCGAAGGGAACTTAAAGTTGTGTGCCATTGCGCAGCGACTGTTCCCATGGACCTATCCCCCAATTCCACGACGGCTTCAGGTCGCTTTCTGTCGTCTCCGAATCGGACACACTCGTGTGACGCATCGCTATTTGATGGAGCTTTCGCCTGCGCCCTATTGCGACGATTGCGTCGTCCCCCAAACTGTTCGGCACATTCTTGTCGAATGTCCCAGTCTGGGTGATCTTCGCGCACGTTACCTGTCCCGATACCGGGATGTGCGAGGTCGCTACCGTCTGTCGTTTGTACTCGGGACGAGTGCGTGCACATTGACTGTTGGACTTGTTGACTTTTGGGGGGAGGCCGGCCTTCTCCCTTTTATTTAACTAGGTTTTTTGTTTTTGTTTTCGTTATTGTTATTGTTTTCTTTCTAGGTTACACGCTTCTACGCCGGGTGGAGGGGGACCTTCCCCCGACGCCTGAGCTTGCCTCCTATTTGTTATTTCTTTTTATTTTTGTTTTCTGTTGAAATTTTTATTTTAAAGTAGCCTAACAAGGCTGTTTGTTTGTGGCGACTTATGCCCGACTGGGCAGTCACCAGATAGCCCCTAAAAAAAAAAAAAAAATGATCCATGTATGATTAACACTCCTCACACCATCGGCCTAGCACCTTTGTGTTCACCGATGGGTTCAATCATCCGACGGAGTTGGAGCTGCTGCTCTCTTCCCATCTCAGACCGCATTGGTTCGCCTACCAAGTGCAGCTTCTTATTTCACAGCAGAACTTGTTGCCATTCTTCCACTCTTTGTTATTGCTCCTATGCCATCTGGTTGTTTTACTATTTTCTCTGACTCCCTTAGTTCTCTGGAGGCACTGAGTGCTTTTGGTTCTCGCCATTCACTGGTTTCCAAGATCCAGCGGTGACTTTTTTATCTTTCTATTATTCATAAGATCTCTTTTTGCTGGGTGCCCAGTCACGTGGGCATCCCAGGTAATAAAAGGGCGGATGCTGCGGCCAAGGAGGCGCCATGATCGGGGACACCCCCATCAGTCCCAGTCCCACTTCGTGATGTCTATCCCCTCATCACCGAATATGTAGTCGGCTTATTGCAGAAGATTTGGGATGAGCTTCCTCCCACCAAGCTCCATTCCATAAAACCTTCAGTCCTCCCATGGCCACGTAGACTGGATGTTATTTTGTGCCGACTGAAGATAGGCCAATGCTGCCTCACTCATGGGCACTTGGTGAATGGGTAGCCCCCACCTTTGTTCATCCTGTGCAGGGTGCAGCTGTCCATCCTTCACATCTTTGCCCAGTGTCTCCTTGTGAGAAATCTTGGGAGGAGGGTTTTCCCTTTTATTACTGGGCAGATGGCCCCCTTACAGGTTCTGCGGGGCATCTTGTCTGAGACTCGTGTCTCTTTTAGTGTGAATAGAATTTTTAAATTTTTAGAAGAATCTAATCTTTTAGCCAAAATTTAATATATTGTTTCATGATTTTATATTCTCTGTTCTTGTATCTATTGTTGATCCATCTATAGTCTATGTTTTTATCCTTTGTCGAGTTCTCAATAGTTTATTTTTTATATCCTTTTACAACCCTTGATGGTTTTAAATTCCTGTACTTCCATTCTATTGATCTTAATTCCATATCTATATTTTTATATATTCTCCAGATGTCTATATTTTTATTGAGAATTTTCATGCAAATTACCCGTCCTTGAATTTGGCTGTGGGCTAGTCCATTTGGGCTTGGTGCACCATTTATTTTTGGCACCATTCATTCATTCTCCTTTCCTGGCCCCTCCAGGCCTACGAACAATGTTTCCGCGCCCATTCGGAACCCTTTTGCGAGTTCTACCCCCCTCGTAGAGTCTGCGGCACAAAGGGTTATTCACATCGGCCAACACCAAGGCTCCACCCACTCTCCCAGCGTGACCGTTTCATGTAAGCGAAACAGCCGCGTACCTCGACCGAGTCGATAGACTCACAAGAGCCAACACCACTGAAGGTGGTCGAGAGGCCATCTTCCGGAGTTCTTAAAGGTGCTTCCCGAAAAGGAGGCTGGACCATAGGAGCTTCAGCTCCTATGCCCCCACTTAGACTGGAATGGGTGGCTCGTAGACTGTAGATCCTCCAAAAGAGGGACCCCCGCCTCGAGGCGGAGAGAGGAACAGATTCGCATGGCAAACTCGACCTCCCCGATAAGTCCTCGAAGGTGACAGGCCTGGAGTTCTGCATCCGGGAAGCGTGCGGGTCTTCTCTTTGAAGAGGTCACGCGCATCTATTCCGAGCTCGTCCTGGAGGGCATATTCCTTCACTGGAATTGCAGCGGACTCCAGGCCAACTAGGAGGAGCTGCGGAGGATCGTCTCATCGTGTTCTCCGTTAGGTATCTCTTTGCGGGAAACCATGCTGACCGTTTGCCCCCTAACCACACTCTCAGGGTATAATAATTTTGCGACTCCACCACCACAGGATTAGGGCAGGGCAGTAGGATGCGCAATTTACACCCGGCATGATGTCTTCGTTCATCTATTTGATATAAATGCCTTTCAGGCAGTAGCACTCTCAGCCGATTTAGACGCGGGGGACTTAGGCCGCGTCGTGGCACGGTTTCCGAGGCCTTTTATATTGCTCGAAGATTTGAACGGTGAGACTACTCAATCACTCCCAGGGGTTAGGTTGATGCTGACCCGCTCGACGAGGTGGAGATAAGTATCTTAAATGTGGATGAGTTTATGCAGCACTGGCTGAGAACCGCTTCATTTTTCTGCCTTGACTTATCGCTGTCCCCTGCGGATGCACAGCCTGATTTTGGGTGGGGCGTAGTAGATGACCTCCATGGTAGTTATCACTTTCCCATTCAAATATCATTTTCTGGACCGCTGCCGTATGAATGACTATCTCGATGGATCTTGTAGCTTACGCTGCCTTCCACATTTCAGCAAATAACTGATTTCTCTCAAATCGAGAAATTTGAATCGGTGGATGAGGCCCTTGTGATTTATTTTCCTGCAACCACATCGTCGTGGGCCAAACCACTATTCCTAGGACGTTTATCACTTTTACACGCCCACCGCTTCCTTGGTGCTCAGTCGAGTGTGAGACGGCCCTCAAACAGAAGCATTATGCCTACATGCGCTATTAGCGCCGCCCGAACGATTTCACTGTCGGTGAATTTCGTAGAGCTAAGTTAGGTTCCGGTATGTTTCGAAGCACGCCCGCTGCTCTTCCTGGTGTGCATACGTGTGTTCACGTAGCGGAAAGACCCCTCTAACAGAGGTGTAATCGAGTCAAAAGGATTCGTGGCAAGGTCTCACAAGACACCCCTCTTGTTCTCCAGGAGAATAGAACGGAAATCTGTGACTCCGCGTCCGTGACGCAGTCTTTCGCGCCCGCTTTCTCCGCATTCTCTACTTAGGATGATGCTCCGCCATCATTCAATGCGCGTTGTATTACTGAAAGTTGCCGACTGAACTTTACCTCCAGAGCCGGAGAAGCTTTGAACGACAGGTTTACATTGAGTGAGTTGCGTTCCACTTTCGCTTCGTGCGCGGACACAGCTCCTGGACGGACGGCCTTTCTCTAAGATTTGTTAAACAGGATTTTGATAGAGGGTATCCTCCCAGACCCTTGAAGAATTGCTACTGTGGTCGCTTTTCGCAGATCTGCGAGAGATCATTCTAACCCGGCTGGTTTCCGCCCAATCTTTCTAACCTCCTGCGAGCGCAAGTTGATGGAAAAAAAATTGTAAATGTTTGATTAGCCTTTTTCCTGGACAATGGGGCCACCTATCTTGCGCACAGTGCGTCTTCTGCAAGTTCTCCACATTGAATACTCTGCTCCGACTGGAAAATGCCGTCTGCGAGGCTTTCCTTCGTCGACAGCATTACGCCACGATGTTTTCGAATCTGGAGAAGGCATATGATAGCGCATAGCGATAAGGTATCATGAATACCCTCCACACGATGGGGGTGAGGGGGCGCCTTCCAATCCTTATTTCCCAGTTTTTACGAGATCATCGATTCCGCGTAGGGGTTGGGGATGAGCCCTCTCCAGCCCATTGAAGCAGGAAGAGTGAGTCCCGCAGGAAAATGTCCTCAGTGGCACACTGCCCTGAGCATATCCGGCCGCACCTCTGTGCTCCCGGAAGATGTTCTTGCTACCCTCTACGTGGGCCAGGGTCACCTTTTGATTTCTTTTGCGCGGCCCAGATACCAACGCTGGAGCGTCGACTCCGACAGGCATTGAATCGCACATCTCGCTATGCCGAGGCGCACAGGTTTCGGTTTTCCTTGGCCAAGATTAAGTAGTGCACTTCAGTCGCCATTCATAGCTCCACCCCGACCCGGATTTGCTCCTAAATGGGGTTCGCCTGGAAGTAGTAGATTCGCACCGTTTTCTTGGTGTTGTTTTCAACTGAACCCTCACCTGGTAGGCTCAAGGTTTAAGCCTTAAGGTTTCTTGTACCTGCTCCATGGACATTCTTCGTTCATTGAAGCTCAGCACCTGGGATGCTGATATGGGTACTCTCTTGAATTCGCAGCCGAGCGTGTATTGTGGGAGGTGAACTCGATCCCTCACACCGGTCTCAGCCGGTGCCTTCCGCACATCCTCCATTGAGAACCTACTTCTCGATGTTGGAGAGATGCCACTTGGTCCGCCGTCCACAGTTCATTATTCGCCTGTACGCGTGAACTTGGCGCGTCCCTCAGTCCCCAACTGATCTTGGCAGTGAATTATGCCGCCGAGAGACGCCAGTCATAGCCTAACCCTTTTGGGTTTTAGGACTAGGAAACTCCTTCGAGAGCTCCGTGTAGCTCTCGGATCGGTAGTGCCTCTGGTTCTGTCGAGGACACCACCCTAGAGTGTACCACCTTTGATTATTTATCCCCATACCTCTTTTTCCAAAGCCTCCACAGTGACTTGAGCATTCCGTTCGGCCTTTGTGATGCACACTTCGTGTCACGCTGGAACCGTGCCAGTGTATACGGATTGCTCCAAGTCCCAGGAATGAGTCGGTTTTCTTGTCGTATCCCCTCGTTTTTTTTACTATATTTTAATTTATTTTCAGATTTTATTTTCTAATATTTTTTTCCCTAGGTAGGTGTATTGTCATTCACATTGCATAAATGTTATGGCCAAGGCATGCAATGTACCAGGTTTATAGGCTAGTTTTATTAGCATTGATATGAGCTTATATGCACTTATATGATGATGATGAAGGTGAATATATTTTTTAAACATCCTCATATATTGTCTCGCTTATGCGAAACTTCCTCGTTTTTCAGGCTCTCCGTGTGTGTCCTGGCGTGGCCTCAACGTACGCATCCCTGGGTCTTGTACAGTCCCATCTGGGGGATTACCAGGAGGCTATTGTGTCCTTGCACAAGGCTCTATCATTGCAAAAGGATCACACAGTTGCGGCTTCTCTCCTCTCCGCCCTCATGAATCACATTGTGGCCAATTCGTGTGTGTTTGAAGGTGGGTCGCTCTTCGCCATTTTGCTCTTTCCAACAAAGGTATTATTTGTTACATCTATTATACATTTTCTTTTCAACCTGCCACTCATTCATTCATTGGTTTCTTGCATTCCAACTATCAGGGTATAGAAACAATAAGTTCGCAAGAGTTTTTTTTAGTACTGTGAGAGGTCTGAAAAGGAAAATAGTAGTGTTTAGGGACTGGAAGAATGCTGCGATAGATAGTCCCATTGTTGTATAAAAGCAAAAAGGAAAACCGTGAATACAAGAACTACAGGGAAATAAGTAGTGATTTAGGTAAGGTGCATGAAAAAATTTGCATGAGCGTGTAAGGGTGGAATGTAAGCTGTATACTGGGCTTACGAGCTGGATAAAGTGCATGATTGTATCGATAGGGAGGTGTTATGTCTACTTATAAGAATGGATCAAACAGGTAGTAAACTGATGGATAGAATGAAAAGTGAATGTATTGATAGAGTGGAAAGTTTTTATGTTGAAAGTTTGGCAGATTGAATGGTCAGATATACGTTTGGATATAAGGCAATTTGTGCGATATCGTCACGGCTGTTGGATATATTTATGAGTGGAGTGTTAAAGAGATGTAAGAATGGGATTGAGCGAAAGTGGTGAGATAATTTAATATAAATTCGTCCGAATGCTTCATATTGTTCCATTGGTCCAGCTCTTATGGTATATTGTAAGGTACTTTTTAGTCGCGAGTTACTATTTCGCTTTGTAGGTAGGTCGGTCGGTAACCATTTTACTTGTCAATGAGTTTTTGAAAGTTTTAATGATTAAATGAAGTGTTTCTTCATGCGTTAAGTTAACCACAGTTTATTAATGTGAATAAATAGAACGATATGAATTAGCTTACTAAAAATAAACTCTTGACTTAATAAATGACATTGGCTTAAATTGTTAATTTTGAAAGTATTTCCCTTCATTGCAAACAGCATCATGATCAGAATAATAAAGCTAATGTAAATGAACTTTATGAGAGTGAAATTGGATTTAACATATGATCAAGGAGCCCTCCTTCCTCGTGGGTCGCTGATTGGACTAGCTGTTGAAATCCAATAGAAAGGATCCATTGTACAATAGGATGAGTCCTTCCAAATAATTGATATTAAAATCAACAACAATTTAACAATAATCATTGAAATAATTGAGAGCACGCGACTTAGGTCTGCTGGCGTTGTTAGACTCCCCTTTAGGTTGATTTGGTTCCGCAGCGGTTTGCCAATTGTAGGACTTTGGTAATACCCGGCATCGTGAAGCTCTCGCCGAACAGTTTTGGTTAAGGCATGATTTGTTAGCTTCTGATTTAAGCTCTGTAGTCACCTTTGAGGTCCACTGATTCTTTGAAAATAAGTGTTTTAGAATTCTATCGCTGAACTTTCTCTTTTGCCTGCTTTTACTTTTGTCGAAACTTGTCTTTCTCTGGCTCTCATAAACTCGTGATCTTAGAAACAATTCTTCAGAAAGGAAACATTTGACCAGTTTTTGTTACCGCTCCCACACCAATTTCTGCCTCCACAATCTGCCTTCTTTGGAAGTCTTAAAGATTGTTGTTGTTTAAAGCTCCCCGGGAGCAGCTCACATCTCTGGGTAAAAAGCTTTGATCTTACAGCGTGTGCTGTCGGCCCTACCAACTTTACAACAATTAAGTGGGGCCGCGCTTTCTGTGAGGCTGTCCTGATGTAGCAGGGAAGTGGATGGATGCTGTTGCTTGGTTGGGGGTTTTATAGCATCTCATTGTGCTTACGGTCGATGCAACAGCTAGGAAGTGGAGGTTGTATTGCAACTTAACCTCACCTGGAATACATCCAAGTGAGGTTAATCTTTCCCTGCTTCCATTCCTCACACTGACTACATGACAAGAATCAGGGCAGCAACAGCAGCAGCAGCCTCACCGCCACCAGCCTCACCACCACCACCTCAATTCACAACTTTATTTTTACCTCGTGAGAGTCCGACCGATGCGCTGACATGTGTTGAAAAGTTGGTGGTGGTGCGAAATAGGTTAATATTTTAACCCCGTTTTTACAGGTGGAGTTCACAACATGCCTTTTGACTTGATCCTTCCTGAACCCTCTACAACACGGCCTCCGGACACCCCTAAAGGCCCCCTTCCGCCAACCAGCTCATCCATGGATGACATCAAGAGTATCATAGGTTCCAGTATTGGTAAGACCAAGTTTAGAATCGTTAACCCTGGATTTGTATTTAATGGAACAACTTGACTTTAACAGGTCTTAAGTCTGGGAATCCACCAGGTCGTAATTAGTCCCTGGTGGAGGAAGAATATGTTAGAGCCCTTTGGCTGGGTCCTATATTAGAGGCCTTTGTCTGTGTCCTCTATTAGAAGCCTTTCGCGGGGCCGTACACTAGAGACTTTTGGCGGGTTTTTGTATTCAAGGCCCCGCGGGTTCTTGTATTCGAGGTCATGGAAACGTCCTGTATTAGAGTGGTCTTTGGCAGGTTCTTATATTAGAGGCAATGGCGGGAGGGGCTGTATTAGCAGAGGTATTTGCCTTTGACGTGGTCTTGTATAAGAATCCTTTGCCGTGGTCTTGTATCATAAACCATGGCAGGGTCCTGTATAAGTGGCCTCTAGCGGGGTCCTTTATTTTTTTATAGTTGATCAAACGATAACTTCGTGATTGTGAGCATTAAAGCTAATCCTTTTTTTTTACGACTTCTTACCCGAGGGTTGTAGGGTTGGGTTTGAATATACTCTACAAACCATACCTCTTTGAACGCAGTCTTTCAATACTACGCGGAACGCAAGACACTTTTGCTGTCCTATGTTCGACCCCTACCTTCCTCCGCATAAGAAAAAAAGGGGTTTATGTGGGCCCTGGCTTAGGTTTCCGCCCGCCGGTCTCCCAGTGACCCAGCGCCCAGGTGTCAAAGTGTTAGGCATGTTGCGAATGTGTGTCGAGGTGTTTATGGCGTTTGGTGACGACAGCCACAAGGGTGTGTCGGGTGTAGCGTGAACAATCATACTGTAGTTGACATCTGGATGGATGCGTGCCCTTCCCTCCCTAACACAAAGATTGATCTGCAGATTTTCCACATCTCTCCTTAACCACTTTCTGCAGGGTATGCTCTCGTTAGTTTTCACTTAGTTTTAAGCAACAAACAAGCTTGGTGTTAGCTAGTGTAGATGTCTGTTGTAGTCGATCTGTTGGGGTGTTATGTGTAGAGTTTAAGAGAGTGACTGCATCGGCGTTACGCGAAGGGGTTTATTCTTGCTTAATTTATGGTGGAATGGCGTATAGGAAATGATTTGCGCCCGGAGTTTGGGAGGCTTGATGTGTTATCAGTATGATTCATGAATGTGTTGTATCCTTGGAGTTGTGTTGTTTGCCAGGGGGATTTTTTCGTGTGGTGTTGAGAAACTGCGCTTAATGGAGGTTGAGGTGTTGTTTTATTGGCACTATTTTGGGGGGAGTAGGTGGAGAGGGGCGAGATATTGAAGTGCGCCGACCCCACTTTGTGGAGATACTGGTAGAAGTTGAAGTCAGTGATTTCCGCTGGTGACGTATAGTGGTTGTAGTTTTTTTAAGGTGTGTGGATGCGAAATTAGGTAACCGAACTGTCCTGGCCTAGGCGAGTGTGTGTGTGTGCAGCGATGCGGTGTACTGTAAGAGTGAGTTATGAATTCCTTACAATGCCCGATTGATCTGCCTGTGAGTAGTCGTAATGTGTTAATTTTTTTGTTTTGTTTGTTTGTTTTTTCAATTCTAGTTTCATTTCGTTTTAGGGTTTTGGAGGTTTTGATTAATTAGGTGTGATAGTTGTACTCCTTGTTGTAAAACGTATGGAGGAGTGACAGATTTTGAGGAGCAGATAGCCATCAAGTTGTGTTGCCCAAGTTCGAATTTGGTGATGTATCGTTATATTCTCAAGGTGTTTGTAATTCCGACTGCTGAGCTCGTTTGGTGATGTTATCTGGTTGGATACAGTGATGTGCAGTTGAAGGGGGTGGGAGAGAGTACAGTTCTCTGTGGGATTCCGTTGTGTATGTGGTCTTTATGTGATGACTTGCCTCTGAAGTCAGCGAGACATTTTTTATAGTTTGTGTCGAGTGTGGAGTTATTTTGTCTCGATGGCTTTGCTGTGTATGACTGGTGTGATCAGAATCTTTGTGGGGATATGTGGGTTGATTTTGTTGTAATAGGTCCTCCATGATTTCGGAGTGGGTGCTGAGTAGTGAGATGTGGCAGCATAATGCCTACCCCATAGGTGGATTGGTTTAAGGAACCAATGTGTTTTAGGCATTTGATATGTTGTTTGTGCTGAATTAGCTGGGGGGGGGGCGGGATTTTTGCCTGCAGTGCATTCTTGGTTACCATTTTTACTGTGAATTGTGGCGTGATCTGGTCACTTGTGAGAATTTGTTTATAATTCTTTTTGTGATCTTAAGTCTTGAGTTACGAACGTTTGCGGAGTATTGTGTGAGGTGTTTTTCGTTTAGTAGAGTTGAGTTTGCGTTCAAGTAGATAGCTTCATTCGGTTTTTTTAAACAGTTAGTTGCTAAATCCCTTGATGTTTTCCAGAATTTCTTGCGTTCTGTTTTGCGGTTTAGTGTCCAGATGATTCGCTTCTGCTGTTGCTGACTCGCATCTGTTGTTGCTGACTCGCTTCACTTGTTGCTGACTCAGTGCTTAGATGCGTCGGTCATGTTTTTCTCTTGCTGTCGTGTTAGATTCGTTGTTGTTTTCATTGAGCGTTCCAAGTTTTTGTGAATTGTCTGAGCTGGGGGAGACACTTGGGTTGTTAGTGTTTTATGTTTTCTTTCGTTATGTATTACTTGCTGTTGTGAATTGTTTGTTTGCTATGGAGAGGGATGAGTAATGGCGTTTTAAGTTTCTTTTCGTTATTACTTATTGTGAGCATGCTGGTGTAGTGCGTGTAGGCTGTGTTTATTCAACTGAACTGCACGACTGTTTAATTTTTTTTGCTTAGTTGGTGAAATGGTTCTGTTCTGCTTTGCTCTGTTAAAGTTGGTGCAGTTGCATCGGGTTAATGGAGGTCGGGGGCTCGAGGATGATGGGAAGATAATATAGTATGAAGTGTCTTTGTTCGGGGTCATTCAGGGTGAATAAGTGTTTGAATTGGGCTCTTGTGTCTGTGTTGCGACTCGAGTTGGCGTTTAAGTATCCTGCAACGAGGATGTTATTGCATCGGGAGCCCGTTCAAACCTGGTTCGTAATTACGAGGGGTGGTCAATAAGTTTTGCGAATCGGTAGGGCAAAACAGAGGAAAGGGGATGGCTGTTTGTGGGGTGTTAGGACAAGTTATGACAAGTCAGGACCTGCCTCGTCTATTTAAGAAGCAGTAGCTAATCGCAGATCGTCAGTCACAAATCTTTCAACAATGGAGAAGGTTGAGCACCGCGCAGTGATAACATTTTTGACCAAGGAAGGCAAGAATGCAAAAGAGATCCATGAACGCATGGTTGCAGTGTACACCGACACCGCCCCTTCATATGCAACCATTACTCGCTAGAATAGGGAGTTCCGCCATGTTCGTGAGTGCCTTGAAGATGACCCCTGTCGAGGACGCCCGTCAGACGTGACCAACGAGGACAATGTGGCCCGTGTGGAGAGGATGATCCTCGAAAATCGACCGGTAAAGGTCGAAGAAATCGAGCGAGAACTTGGAATATCACATGGAAGTGTTATGAACATCATCCACGACAATTTGGCCATGACCAAGGTCTCTGCCCGTTGGGTCCCTAGAAACCTCACGCCCCACGATCGACTTCAACGTCGTCAGAGTCCACAAAGCCAGAGTTACACAAGCTGCCCTGCGCGAGTGCGGATTCGAGGAGCTCAACCATCCTCCCTACAGTCCAGATCTGGCCTCTAGCGACTACTTTTTATTCCGCCAGCTCAAGGCTGCACTGCGTGGACGCCGGTTTGGGGACGATGAAGATGTCCAGCTCACCATCCAGAAGTGGATTGAACAGCAGTCGGGAGATTTCTGGTTGTCGAGAATTCGAAGCCTCAGGGACAAGTGGTGCAAGTGTATTGAAGTCGAGGGTAGTTATATTGAAAAATAATAAAACACTTTTCCTCATATCTCGTTTCCTTATATCCGAATTGCAAAACTTATTGACCGCCCATCGTAGGTCCCCTTTCAGTTACCCCATTGCTATCCTGAATGGAAACCCCTTAACAGAAAGTGTGGCGCTAGAGTTACTTTATCTCTTGTTGTTGTGAATGCAGTTACAAAGAAGGTGATCGGAGCAGTCATTAATTGGTGCACGTGTCCCGGTTTCAGGCAAACCCGTGATGCATTCTTCGGACATTGTGAACCAAACAACTCGCTCTCAAACTCCACAGTCCGCCGACTCTTCTGTAATGGTCATCGAAGACATGGAAATGGACGATGAAAGTCCCTAAAAAAAATAAATAATTAATATTCTTTTATTGAGGCTCCTTTTCCCGGTCGCAGGATTTTGGGTTTATGTTTTCCATGCATTTGTGTGGACCATGACGAATACTCATACCGTGTTCTCATACTGCGCTCCTTATTTTTTTGTTCCTGCGAGAGTTATAATTATCAGTGGCGGTAATGGGCAACATTGTCGCGGACCTTAATCATTCAGGGCTTTTAGCTTTTATTTCGCGCCAATGTGCAGATCGAGCCAGCCTGTGGAGTCTTGAGGGTATACATATCTGATGAGGGAAGGGGGAGATTCTAGATGCTTGCACGCTGAGACGAAATGAAGGGGAAGGAAGATGTGGGATGGCGTGTGATCATGTGTGGCTTAACAGGATTGGGCTGTGTTATTGAGTGAGGAGTGGCCTCAGACCATGATCAAATATGAATGCGTGAAGTCTACAATCATATAGGTGAAGTTGAGATTTCCTAGGGTGAAACCGTGCGTGGTTGTAGTGTAGGGAATCGGTAATGATTAAAATGAGGCTGCTAGTTTTTTTAGAATGACTTGGAACGAGTGATGGATGGAATTTGGAATGTTTGATAAACTTAGAGAGAAGGTATGTGTGTGTTGAGAGAAACCTGTCTAACAGATATGTTCTATTAATACAAGGATGTCCATAAATAGACATGGGTGCGCAAGAAAGAGAGCGAGAATGTAATATGGTTGAATATGCTGAGGGATGTTTTATGAGACTTATCTGACCACATGATTGTGATGTGTTGGTGTGCGGATGGTCGGATCTTCACCAGCGACCCTCATCCGGCCTTGGTCACCTTTTACGATACCACTGGGACAGATATGGGTTTATGTTTGGATCAGTGCGAGAGGTAAATGTCTATAAGAATTCTTAAGAGTAGGAGAGATTAGGTAGGTGGGAACATAGGGAGCAGATGTGGAACAGATTTAAGGAAGTGATCATCGATAATGCAAGGGCTGAATGCGGGAAATTGCATGTAGGAGAGTCCACCTGTGTGGGCGGTTATCGGGCTAACTCCCTGGGGTCTTCAGAGGAAGGAGGAATGGACACGGTTTGGCCGGGGTCGATGGGTGCCACTTGTATTCGTCGGAGTCTTGGAGCTTCCGGAGGTGACTTCATAGTTTGGGAGCTGTCCATGAAGTGAAGGCGTCAACTTCTTCCTCTGACTCCTACCCTCCAGCCACATAGGAGCGGTATATCCGCCCTTCATTAGCCTACGGCTCTACAGCCTGGACACCTAATATCGTATCCACTTAGCACACTACAGGAAACAAAAGTACGCTACCTCGCCACAGAAACGCACCCCCAGTACCCCAATGAACCATTGCATTCTGAAAAAAAGGTAACCCCGTCCGACCCCAGCTTAGCCTCTTCTCCTTCCTTCAAAACACTTGTTTCCTTGCTTTTCATACAACCTCTCCCACAACTTTCTCTGGTCAGCCTCTAATTTCACAAGGTAGATGCTGACCTTCTTCTCAGTCAACCGTCCCGGATCGGAGCTGAGGGAGGGGGGGGGGGGGGCAATGTTCCCTAATCCCTGAGCTCCGGTCTAGGGTGGTTGGTTTTTAACAACCTGCTTCATCCCCACCCATACCTTCCTCACATCCCTTTTCCTCTCCTTCACAATCTATATATTTTTACGCCGTGTCCAAGGTGGAGCCGCCAGGCCACCAGGCGGGAGGGGTGGTCCCAAATGGCGGCGCCTGGCTCTGCCGGGCTTGTAAGCACCTCTTGCAGTGCGGGCAACTGCGAAAGGTGATGAGCTATTGCGTCCCGTAGCACAAATAGGGTCACCATGCCCAATGATGATAAAAAAAACAATTTTCCCCCTAATTTCCCCTTGCTCATCGACGGAGCCGCCCTCGTGCAGCTTCCCTAAAAAAATGGAGGTCCCCACCCTCTGCTTGCGCAAGGGACCCTCCATTTTTCTTTAACCGGAGAGGAGGCTTACTCCTCTCCGACGCCTAAGGGTGAAGGGGACTCCCCCTCACCCCCCTTATCTGGAGGTGTTTTCAGGCACCTCGCTATTCCCAGCGGCAGTCCCTCCTTTTCTTTCTAGGGTGACTGCCAAGAAAGCCAGCAGGCAGCCCATTGCCGACCGCCCCTCGTGTCAGTGGCTCGGTAGGGCAAACCCCCCCTTAGGGGGGAGAGGGAAGCCAGGCCCCTTTGGTCACTTCCCTCAAAACACCTGCTGGCAAGAATACTAAACCTTGCCGGGGTCAAGGCCTGTGCCTCCCCACAAAAGACTCATGCGGCTGCCAAGGGGACCTGCGATGTCCTGGGAGGAGATGGCCAACTGGAGGCCTCCCCTGTGATAGACATGGTCCTTGAGGAAACTCAGCCTCAGACTGTAGGGCCTTCCATGGGGGTGAATCCGGGGTCGGCGCCAAGCACCGAATCCGCCCCTGTGCAAGGTCCTCCTCAAACGGCTGGGGATTCTGAGGCAGTACAAGGAGGGGAGGGATCTCCTCGGGATGATGCCCCTGCGAGCACCAGGACCTTCTCCATTTCGGAGAAGGACCTGGCTGAGGCCGGTCCATCTGGCCTATGGGCTTCTACCGGCGGAGATGAGAAGTGGGTTCATTCCCCGCCCTCCTCTCCAAAAAAGAAAAGGACGAAAAAGACCAAAAAGACTAAGAAGACTCGGGGCTCCTCTCCATCCGCGGGGGCTGTGGGGACGGATGGGTCTGCTGCCACTTTGGCAAGTGACCAAGCCAAGACCGGCACATCGGGCCCCTCTGCCCCCCCTTCTGCGGAGCCCCTGACAAAGACCAAAAGTGCACAGAGCGGAGCCTCGAGGACATCTGGGCCTCTCATTCAGAGGTTACCTGGCTTTTTCGAGCCCGCTGGCTTCAAGCGCTTCCTCGTTATTCGCTTCACTGATGGCACCATGTTGTCCAAGGGCAACATGATCCATCAGAGGAGAGGATTAGCTCGTGCAATTGGTAGAGAGCCGAAGGTGACCCGTTTCTGGGACGGGAACCTTCTGGCGAATCCCGCCGAGGCGGCCAAGATAAGTGCTCTTCGGACATTTCATGGCCCCCCGGTGAGTGTGACGCCGCACTCTACCATGAACTTTGTGAAAGGAGTAGTTTATGCGAGCGAACTTGTTGACTACTCCATTGAGGACATCACCCTAGAGCTGGCCGACCATGGGGCGGTCAAGGTCGAACGTGTGATGAGAAAGGGAGGGGCTTCGAGACCCACTCCTACACTCTTCGTCACTTTCGACTTTGACAAGCTCCCTGAGTCGGTGCGTGCCGGTTGGTACCGCTACCGCGTGAAGGAATTGGTGCCACTTCCGCGGCGGTGCTATTACTGTCACCGCTTCGGCCATACGAATCGCTCATGTAGACGTGTAAAGTCGGGTTCACCCCAAGTATGTGTAAATTGCTCCAAGGTCGCACACGATAAGTCCAAATCGTGTGTGGCTAAGTGTGTCAATTGCGGAGAGCCGCACCCCGCTTCTTCGAAGCAATGTGGTGCATATCTCCTTGAGAAAGAAATCCTGGCCGTTCAGGCCCAGGATCGACTCTCATTCCGCGAGGCTAAGGACTTGGTCCTGTCGCGCCCAGCTCTGCCTGGGACGTCATATGCCTCAATAGTTAGAAAGGCACCCTCTGCTCCTGGCCCATCCAGGCCAACGAGCACGGTTGTTTCCGCGCCCATTCGGAGCCATTTTCCGGGCTCTACCCAACCTGGGCGCTCCCCTGGTAAAGCTCTCGGCAAAAAAGGTTCATCCTCAGCCCCTGCTTAAACCAGGGCTCCCCCCTCTTCTCCCAGCGTGACCGTTTCCCGTAAGGCGAAACGGCCACGCGCATCCACCGAGTCGTTAGACTCACAGGAGGCAACACCCCTGAAGATGGTCGCTAGGCCATCTTCGGGGGTTACTAAAGCTGTTACCCGAAAGGAGGACAGCAACAAAGGAGCTTCCGCTCCTTCGCCTACGCCCCGAGGTGGAGCGAGTGGCTCGGAGACGGTGGTTCATCGAAAAGAGGGCCCCCCGCCTCCCAAGCCGCAACGCCCGCCTAAGGTTTCGAGGTGGAGGGAGGAAAAGACTCGCATGGCGAGCCCAATCTCCCCCAATAAGTCCTCGAAGGCGACAGCTCCTTCAGCGCTTTGTTCGGCCAACAGCGCCCGGAGTTCTGCCCCCGGGAAGCGTACGGCCATTCCCGTGAGGGTCTTCAGTTCGAGGAAGGCCCCCGCGTGTCCTCCGAGCTAGGCCTGGAGGACATATTCCTTCAATGGAATTGCCGTGGACTCCGGGCCAACTGGGAGGAGCTGCGGAGGCTCGTCTCATCCCGTTCCCCGTTAACTATCTTTTTGCAGGAGACCATGCTAGACTCGTGCCCCCTGCCTGCCTTCCCGGGGTATAAGGATCTTGCGACCCCACCACCGCGGGATGGCCGGGCTGGGGGATGCGCGGTTTACACCCGCCATGATGTCTCCGTTCTTTCTTTCTCTTTAGATACCTCCTTTCAGGCAGTGGCTGTGCAGCTGCACCTGGATAGGAGGTATACTATCATTTCTGCGTACATTCCCCCGTCAGCTGACTTCGACGTGGGGGACTTCCGCCGCGTCGTGGCACGGTTGCCGAGGCCCTATCTATTGCTTGGAGATCTGAACGGCAGGCATCCTCTCTGGTGAGATTACTCCATAAATCCCAGGGGACAAGTCCTTGCCGATCTGATTGAAGAGCTTGAGATGGGTGTCCTAAACATGGATGAGTTTACGCATCTTTGCCTTGACCTATCTTTGTGCTCTTCGGATGCACAGCCTGATTTTGATTGTGGGGTGGTCGATGACCTCCTCGGTAGTGATCACTTTCCCATTCAAATATCATTTTCAGGGCAACTGCCGCCTGAGAGCCCACCTGGGTGGTGTTTGGCGCGGGCGCGGTGGCCTGCATTTCAGGAAATGACTGAATTCTCTATCTCAGTCGAGGAGTTTAGGCCGGTAGATGAGACCGTTGAGTTCTTCTCCGGCAACCTCATCGCCGTGGGCCTGACTACTATTCCTAGGACGTCTGGCTGTTTTGCACGCCGCCTACTCCCATGGTGGTCGGCCGAGGCTGAGACGGCCCTCAAACAGAAGCGTTATGCCTACATGCGCTATAAGCGCCGCCCGAACGATTTCACTGTCGCTGAATTTCGTCGGGCTAGGGCTAGGTTCCGGTATATTTCGAAGCACGCCCGCCGCTCTTCTTGGCGGGCATACGTGTCTTCACTTAACGGGAAGACCCCTTTAGCAGATGTGTGGAAGCGAGTCAAAAGGATTCGGGGCAAGTTCTCGCAGGACCCCCCTCCCGTTCTCCAGGAGAATGGGACCGCAATCTCGGACCCCACGTCCGTGGTGGAATCCTTAGCGACCGCTTTTTCCGCATTCTCTAGCCGTGATGCTGCTCCGCCAGCATTCAATGCACGTCGTGATGTCGCGGAAGGCCGCACACTGGACTTTACCTCCAGAGGTGGAGAACCCTTCAAAGACAAGTTTACTGTGAGTGAGTTGCGTTCCGCTCTCGCTTCGTGCGCGGACACCGCCCATGGTCCGGATGATGTCCCGTACGCCTTGCTTCGACACCTGGGTGAGCGAGGCATGGCCTTTCTGTTAGATTTCTTCAACAGGATGGGGGCGAGGGGACGCCTCCCAATGTTTATATCTGAATTTTTGCGAGATCGTCGATTCCGCGTACGGGTGGGGGAAGCCCTTTCCGGCCCAAAGGAGCAGGAAGAGGGTGTCCCGCAGGAAAATGTCAGTGTCACACTCTTTGCCCTGAGCATCAACGGCATCACCTCGGTGCTGCCGGAAGATGTTTTCGCTACGCTCTACGTGGACGACCTTTCGATCTCTTTTGGCGCGGCTCAGATGCCAACTCTGGAGCGTCGACTCCAACAGGCATTGAACCGCGTTTCTCGCTATGCCGAAGTGCACATGTTTCGGTTTTCTTTGCCTAAGACTAAGGTGGTGCACTTCTGCCGCCATCCACGGCTTCAACCCAACCCAGATTTGTTTCTTAATGTGGTGCGCCTGGATGTGGTTGAGTCGCACCGTTTCTTTGGTCTTGTATTTGACCGACGCCTCACCTGGGACGCTCATATTCGCAGCCTTAGGGTCTCTTGTACCCGCGCAATGGACATTCTCCGTTCCGTGACGTTCAGCGCTCGGGGCGCTGATAGGGCTACTGCCCTACTTTTTTATCGATCCTTTGTTTGTTCGAAGCTCGACTACGGATGCGAGTTTTATGCATCCTCCCTGAGCGTTTATTGCGGAAGGTGGATTCGATCCACCACACCGGCCTTCGCCTTGCGCCTGGTGCCTTCCGCACTTTCCCTATTGAGAGACTGTTGGTCGGTGCTGGGGAGATGCCACTCGCTCTGCGTGGCGTGCAGTGCATCACTCGCTTGTACGCGCGAGCCCGGCCCCTTCCTCAGTCGCTAACAGCTCTCACTGCATCCGCAGCTGATCTCGACGGTGCATATGCCGTCGAGAGACGCCAGTCATACCCTAAGCCCTTTGGGTTTAGAGCCAGGAAATTCCTTCGTCAGAGCTAGGTATAGCTCTCGGGTCGGTGGCGCCCCTGGTTCTGCCCAGGACGCCACCCTGGAGGGTACCACATTTGGCTATTTTTCGCTACGCCTCTGTTCCCAAAGCTTCTACAGCGCTGGGAGTATTGCGTTCGACCTTTTTGGAGCACACTTCGTGTTAAGCTGGAACCGTGTCAGTGTATACGGATGACTCCCAGTCCCAAATGGGGGTCGGCTTCCACGCCGTATCCCCTCTGTTTGAAATCAGCGGGACTCTGCCAGGTGCTGCGTCTGTCTTCACGGCCGAGATGGTGGTAATATACCACTCGGTACGGGAGATCACGTGACGTGCCCGGTGCGGACACCGGATTCTGATCTATAGCGACTCACAAAGCTCCCTGAGTGCTCTCGGGGCATTGGAATCTCCTTATCACCTGGTTTGCGATATCCGTGACGTTACGGTTTTGGCGAGCCGGGTGGATGTTGAGATTATCTTCTGCTGGGTTCTTGGACATGTAGGAATTGCGGGGAATGAGCTCGCAGATGACGGTCCTAAAGAGTCCGCCAGGACACTGCGACCGGACCAGCGTTTCGCTTTTCCTCACACCGGCTACATGGCAGGAATACGGGCAGCTCTTCGGACTGCTTGGCAAAGAAGATGGGAGACGGTCGAAGGGAATTTAAAGTTGCGTGCCATTGCGCCGCGACTGTTCCCATGGACCTATCTTCCAATGCCGCGACGGGTTCAGGTCGCATTCTGTCGTCTCTGAATCGGACACACTCGTGTGACACATCGCTATCTGATGGAGCGCTCGCCTGCGCCCTATTCTGACGACCGCTTCATCCCCCAGACTGTTCGGCACATTCTTGTCGAATATCCCAGTCTCTGTGATCTTCGCGCACGTTACCTTTCCCAGTACCGGGATGGGCGGGGTCGCTACCGCCTGTCCCTTGTACTCGGGACGAGTGCGTTCACATTGACTGGTGGACTTTTGGACTTTTGGGGGGAGGTCAGCCTTCTCCCTATTATTTAAGCAGGGTCTTTTGTTTTGTTTTGTTTTTTTCCCTCATAGGTTGCATGCTCCTGCGCCGAGGGGGACCTCCCCCGTAATGCCCAAGTAGGCAATCGCCAGATGAGCTCTTTAAAAAAAAAATTTCTCCTCACCTCATTCTCTACTTACAACACCCCGTAAGCGGCTCGGCGATTTGCTTCCTTGCCGCCGTGCTGACGGGACTCAGCGCCTCGTCCGACCCCAGCTTAGCCTCTTCTTCTTTCTCACTCCCTGGCTTCTTACCCTGCTTCCTCACTTTCCCTACAACTTCTCCCACAACTTTCTCTGGTTAGCCTCTAATTTAACCGGGTAGACGCCAACCAGCTTCCTCTCACCCAACTATCCCGAATCAGGGTTGAGAGGGGAGGGGACAATGCCCCCTAGCCACTGAGCTCCCGTCTGGGATGGTGGGTTTTTAACAACCTGCTTCACCCTCCACCTTCACCTTCTTCACATCCTCTTTCTCTCCTTTTCATAGTCTATCGACTTTAGGCCGTGCCCAAGGTGGAGCCGCCATGCCCATGGGATGCCAGGTCACTAGGCGGGAGGAGTGGCTTCAATGGCGGCAGCTGGCTTTCCCGGCCCCGGGTTTACCCCTCTAGGAACGGGCTACTGGGTGGTGTGATGAACTTTTGCGTCCCTCGATAATTATAGGGTCACCATGCCCAATGATGGAAACCTTAAAAACAAACCTCTCTCCCCTTCCCCTCTACCAGCGTCGGAGCCGCCCTCGGGTAGCTCCAAAGTAAAAACGGAGCCTCCCCCCCCTTCACTGTGCTTTTGCAGGGGACCTTCCAAACTTCTCTGACTGGAGAGGAGGCTTAATCCTCTTCTATGCCTTCGGGTGCAGAGGACTCCTTCTCACCCCCTTCTCTGGAGCCGCTCTTGAGCAACTCCCTTTCTCCAGTGGCAGTCTCCCCTTTACTTTTTAAGGGGACTGCCAAGAAAGCAGCCAGGTGCTCCACAATTGACCGCCCCCGGTGGGAGCGGCTCGTTAGGTCCAGCAACTTTAGAGTAGCAAGGGATAGCATGGTCCGTTGGCGCGTGCCTCTAATGTCCTGCGTGCGTGCGCAACCAGCTTGCAGGGGGTCAGTATACCTGCCCTCTTCTCTTAGCCGACAGTTGCCGGCTGGCAGGCCCAAGAAAAATAAAAGGTACTTCGATTGGCATCAATGATGGCTTGGGGGGTTGGATGGCCACATGGAGGCCCCCTGAGATGATTTGAAACCTGAGCTGATCCAGCCCCAGTTGGTATGACCTTCCATTGGATCGAAACTGGCATCGGTGCCAAGCACTAAACTCGAGCCCACCCCTGGGCAAATTAAATTCCTCCTCTGACGGCTTGGGCCTCCAAGGCCTCACAAGGAGAGTATGGATCTAATTTCCCGGCTGGTGCAGGCTGTAACAGCCAAGACCTTCTCTATTTCAGAGAAGGATCTTGCTGAGGTCGGTCCATCTAGCCTAGGGGCTCATGCCGGCGGACGGAAGAGGTGGGTTCATTCCCCTGAAGTTGGTCGTGAGGCCCTCCTCTCCTAAAAAGAAAAGGAAAAAGACCAAAAAGACTCGGAGTTCCTCTCCTTCCGTGGGAGCGGCCCGACGGGCAGGTCTGCTGCCGTTTTGGTAAGCAACCAAGCCAAGATCGCCACGTCCGGCTCTGTTGCTCCCCCGGGTGGGGAGTCCCAGACTAACCAAATGTGCGCAGAACGGAGCCTTGATTACGTCGAGGCCTCTCATTCAGAGGTGACTTGGCATTCTTGAGCCCGCTGGCTTCAAACACTTCCTCGTTATTTGCTCCACTGATGGTAGCATGCTGGATAAGGGCAACATGATCCATCAGAGGAGAGCTCTAGCTATCCTGATTGGTAGAGAGCCGAAGGTGACCAGTTTCTCGGACGGGAAGCTTCTGATCCGCCCGAAGCGGCCATGATTCGTGCCTTTCGGACACTTCATTGCTCGCCGGTGAGTGTGACGCCGAACTATAATATGAAGTTCGTGAAAGGAGTGATCTTTGCGAGGTAACTCATGAACTACTCCATAAATGACATCACCTTAGATCTAGCTGACCATGTAGCCGTCAAGGTCGAAAGTGTGATGAGAAAACAGCGAGAGGCTTCGAGACCTACCCCTACACTCTTCGTTACCTTCGACTGTGACAAGCTCCCTGAGTCGGTGCGTGCCGGTTAATATCGCTACCGCGTGAAGTCATTCGTGCTACTACCACCGCTTCGGCCATACTAATCGCTCCTGTAGACGTGCAAAGTCGGGGTTACATGAAGTCTGTAAGTTGCTACAAAGCGGCACACGATAAGTTGAATAGTGTCTGACCAAGTGTGTCAATTGCAGACAGCCTCGCCCCGCTTCCTCGAAGCAATGTGGTGCATATGTCCTTGAGAAGAAAATACTGTCTGTTCAGGCCCAGGATCGTCTCTCATTTCGCGAGGATAAGGACTTGGTTCTGGTGTCCCCAGCGCTGCCTGGGACGTCTTATGCCTCATGTTAAGAAAGACACCCTCTGCTTTTGCCCCATCCAGCCCTACGAGCACGGTCGTTCCGCGCCCATTCAGAACACTCCTGCGGGTTCTACCCCTCAGGGTGATCCCCTGGTAGAACTGGCTTCACAAAGGGTTCACACCCAGCCCCTGCTAAACCAGGGATACCCCTCCTCCACCAGCGTGACCGTTTTCCCTAAGGCGAAACGGCCGCCTGCATTCCCCGAGTCGTTAGACTCGCAGGAGGCAACATCTCTGAAGTTGGTCGTGAGGCCATCTTCCGGAGCTTCTAAAGCTGCCAAGCGAAAGGACTGCACTAATGAAGTGCAGCCCCTCCAAAGGAGGGACCCCCGCCTGCCTAAGGTTTCGAGGTGGAGGGAGGAAAAGACTCGCATCACGATCCCAACCGCCCCCGATAAGCCCCCGAAAGCGACAACGCATTGTCCGTTCACCAACGCCCGGAGTTAGGTCTCCTAGAAGCGTACGGCCATTCCCATGAAGGTCTTCTCTTCGAAGATGGCCCCTCGCATCTCCGAGCAAAATCTGGAGGACATATTCCTTCAATGGAATTGCTGCGGCCTCTGAGCTAACTGGGAAGAGCTGCGGAGGCTCGTTTCTTCCCGTTTGTACTTAGCTGTCTTTTTGAAGGAGACCATGCTGGGCGCGCACGGGCCCCTGGCCACTCTTCCGGGTTATAAGGGTTTTGCGACCCCACCACCACAGGATGGAGGGCCAGGCGGGATAATGCGCCATTTTCACCCGGCATGATGTCTCCGTTCTTCTCTTCGCTTTAGACACCCCCTTTCAGGCAGTAGCTGTCCAGCTGCACCTGGATAGGAGGTATACTGTTATTTCCGCGTACATTCTACCGTCAGCTGACGTTAACGCGGGAAATTCCCTTTCTCTTGCTCGAGGATCTGAACGGTGAGCATCCCCTTTGGGGAGAATACTTGATCAATCTCTGCGGACTCATCCTTGCCGGGCTGGAGATAGGTGTCCTAAATGTGGATGAGTTTACGCATCTATCCTTATGCTCTCCGGATGCACAGCCTGTTTTGGGTTGTGGGATGTCGATGAACTCCATAGTAGTGGTCTCTTTCCCATTCAAATATCATTTTCTGGGCCGCTGGCACCCGAGAGCCCACCCCAGTGCTGCTTGGCGCGGGCGCGGTGGTCCACATTTCAGGAAAGGACTGATTTCTTTGTCTCACTCGAGGAGTTTAGGTCCGCAAATGAGGCCGTTGAGTTCTCCGGCAACCTCATCGCCGTGGGACTAACTACTATTCCTAGAACGTCGGCCGTTTTGCACGCTCTCCGCTTCCATGGTGGTTAGCCGAGTGTGAGGCGGCCCTCAAACAAAAGCGTTATGATTACATGCTGTATAAGCGCCGCCAGAACGATTTCACTGTCGGTGTATTTCGTCGAGCTAAGGCTAGGTTCCGGTATATTTCGAAACAGGCTCACCGCTCATCTTGGCTGGCATACGTGTCTTCAATTAACGGGAAGACCCCTCTATCAGAGGTATGTAAGTGAGTCAAAAGAATTCAGGGCAAGTTCTCGCAGGACACCCCTCCAGTTCTCTAGGAGAATGGGACTGCAATCTCGGACCCCGCCTATGTGGTGGAATCCTTCGCGACCCCTTTCTCAGCATTCTCTAGTCGGGATGCTGCTCCGCCAACATTCAATGCCCGTCGTAATGTCGCGTAAGGCCGCTGACTGAACTTTACCTCCTGAGGTGGAGAAGCCTTCAACGACATGTTAACTTTGAGTGAGTTGCTTTCCGCTCTCTCTTTGTGCGCGGACACCAACCCCTGGTCGGGACCATGTTTCGTGTTGCGCCATGCTTCGACACATAGGTCAGCGACGCATGGCCTTTCTGCTAGATTTGTTCGACAATATCTCAGTATAGGGTATCCTACCAGACTCCTGGCGAATCGCTACTGTGCTCGTTTTTAGTAATCCGGCCCGTTTGATTAGCCTTTTATTCTGGACAGCGGAGGCCATGTTTATTCTGCACAGTGCGGATTCCGCAAATGCCATCTGTGAGGCTTTCTTTCGGAGACAGCACTAGGCCCCTGTGTTTATCGGTCTGCAGAACAGAAGGCCTATGATACCGCATAGCGATACGGTATTATGGAGACTCTCCATACGATGGGGCGAAGGGACGTCTCCCTATCTGTATTCTGAATTTATGCGACATCGTCGATTCCACGTACGGGTGGGGGAGTCTTTTCCGGCCCAATGGAGCAGGAAGAGGGTGTCCCGCAGGGAAGTTTGCTTAGTGGCACATTAAGCCCTGATCATCAATGGCACCACCACGTTGCTGCCGGAAGATGTTCTCGCTACGCTCTACGTGGACGACATTTCGATCTCTTTTGGCGTGACCCAGATGCCAACTCTGGAGCGTCGACTCCAACAGGCATTGAACCGCGTCTCTCGCTATGTCCGAGACTAAGGTGGTGCACTTCTGCCGTGATCCATGTCTCCACCATGACCCAGACTTGTTTCTAAATGGGGTTCGCCTGAAAGTGATAGACTCACCGTTTCCTTGGTCTTGTATTTGACTGACGCCTCACCTGGGAGGCTCATATTCGGAGCCTTAGGGTCTCTTGTACCCGTGCCAAGGATATATTTCGTTTCGTGACGTTTAGCGCTGATAGGGCTACTGCCTTACTTTTCTATCGATCCTTTGTTCGCTCGAAGCTCGAATACGAGTTTTATGAATCCGCAACCGACGTGCATTGCGGACGGTAGACTTGATCTGCCCAACCGGCCTTCGCCCTGCGACCGGTGCCTTCCTCATTTCCCCTATCGAGAACCTATCTGTCGATGCTGGAGAGGTGCCACCTGCTCTGCGCCTTGTTCAGTGCATTATTCGCCTGTACGTGCGAGCCTTGTGCCTCCCTCAATCGCCAACAGCTCTCCCTGCATCCGCTGCTGATCCTGACGGTGCATAATATGCCGCCGAGAGACATCAGTCATACCCTAAGGCCTTTGGGTTTAGGGCTAGGAAATTCTTTCGAGAGCTAGGTATAGCTCTTAGGCCGGTGGCGCTTTTGGTTCTGCCCAGGACGTCACCCTGGAGGATACCACCTCTGACTATTTATCGCCATGACTCTGCTCCCAAAGCTTTTACAGCGCCGGAAGTATTGCGTTCGGCCTTTTGGGAGCACACTTCCTCTCATACTAGAACCGTGCCACTGTATACGGATAACTCCAAGTCCCAAGACGGGATCGGTTTCCTCGCCGTATCCCATCTGTTTAGAGTCAGCGCCGCTTTGCCACTCGCTGTGTCTGTCTTCACGGCCAAGCTGGTTGCAATACATCGCTTGTTACGGGATTTAACGCGACGTGCCCGGTTCGGAGACAGGATTGTGATTCATAGCGAGGCACACATCGCCCTGAGTGCTCTCGGGGCATTGGAATCTCCGCATCTCCTAGTTCACGATATCTGTGAAGCTACGGTCTTATCGAACCGGGTGGATATCGAGATTATCTTCCGCTGGTTTCCTGGACATGTAGGATTTGCGGGGAATGAGCGCGCTCATGAGGGCGCCAAAGAGTCCACGAGGACTGGACGACCAGACCAGTGTTTTCTTCTTCCTCACACGGATTACATGCTAGGAATACGGGCAGGGCAGCTCTACAGGCTGCTTTGCAAAGAAGTTTGGAGACGGTTGAGGGGAACTTAAAGTTGCATGCCATTGCGCCGCGACTGTTCCCATGGGCCTAACCTACCCTAATACCGCGGCGGTTTCAGGTTGTTTTCTGTCGTCTACGAATTGGACACACTCACAGGAATTATCGCTATTTGATGGAGCGCTCATCTGTGCCTTATTGTGAAGACTGCCTTGACCCCGAGACTGTTCGACACATTCTTGTTGAATGTCCCAGTCTGGGCGATCTTCACGTTCATTACCTATCCCGGTATCGAGACGGGCGTGTTCACTACTGCTTGTCCCTTGTACTCGGGGCCGTTTCTTGCACACAGACTTGCGGACTATACGACTTTCGCCGTTTTATTTTACTGTTTTCTTTGTGAGTTTCTTTTTCTAGGCCGCATGTTCCTGTGTTGGGGGGAGGCGAGCCTACCCCCGACGCCAAAGCACGCTTCCTTCTGGCCTTTTTGTTTTGTTTTCTTGTTATTTTTTTTTAATCTCTCCTTTTTTTATGGTTGTTATTTGATATTTACATATTATTTGTTTTTTTTATTTGTTTTTTAATATAGCCTAGTAGTAGGCCTTGTTGTGTACAGCAACATTTGCCTATGTAGGCAGTCGCCAAATGGGCTTTAAAAAAATCTCTTCTTACTCCTTCACAACCATTCCAAAGCTTTTGTCATCACCCAATTATACTCTTTTGCACTTCCTCTTCTCCTAGTAACATGGCTTATTGACGTCTCAGTCATGTGTCACCATGCCCTCTCTTCGTCAGTCTCCCCCTCAACATGCACTTCATCTACACACACATCTTACAGTCCCTGATCAATAACACTCAAATCTTAGAACAGCTTTTCTAATTCGTCCTTGAATCCTTCCCATTCTTTCATAGCATATATTGAATCTTGCTCCAATTGCACACTCATCTCACTTATACTCACTAAGATAGACTCAAACTCATTCAATGGAAACTTACAAATACTATGTGTTCCATTAAATCCTCTCTCCCGATCTGGCAAAAATCCTGAAAATTCACCCACCTCACTTTTCCCAAACTGTTCCTTCCATCCATCCTTTCTCGTGTGCCTCCTCTTACGCTTTCCCCTCCCATGCGCAAATAACACTAGTTGCTCTCCTTGTAAAGAATTAGCTATATCATTCACTCCCTCACAGTCTTCCATGCTTTCCAAAAGATACTCATTCATCGAGTGTCGTAACAAATATTCAGGAGCTTCACGCCACTTCCGTAACTGCCACTGATTCGCTCTACTTTCATTCAACCTTCCATCCTCTCTTTCACGCACGATCACATAACTTATCCCATTCGACCAAACCTTTGTCACCACAAACGAACGTTCACATTTCTCTTTAAATGTATCCACATTCAGTCTGCCTTTTGTTTCGATCTCTTTCAGCACTTTATCCCCGACAGAAAAACTTTCGAACTTTTCATTCCCTCTTTTCCATAACTCACGATTACTTTCACTAAATCCCATACCTGACCTTAGGGGGGGGGGGGCATATTTATATTTATTTTCTTAGTGAAGTTGCCCCTTCAAACATTGACTCCATTTATCTGACTCTCCGTAATTCTTGTTGGCTGAGATTCATTCTTTAAGTTGGCTGGGTTAGTAGTTGATCTTCGTAATTCTTTCTTTTCCTTGATGTATCTTCCTTTTAATGACGATGTAATGATTCCTTCCAATTCTGATGACGTGATGATTTCTTCTTGAAGCGTTGATGATGGGACGAATTCTTCTTACTTCTTGATGACGGGATGATTTCTTGATGTATTGAGACGCGTTAGCCCCTGAAGTCGTTTTCTTTCCGTTTTCCTTGACACTGGTTTTCTCTCGAGTCGATTTCTTGAGTTATCCATAAAGCGGTTTTCGTTTTCTTCTGGGATTTTCTCCGTAAAAATTGTGGACTGTCTGGGATCGATCTCGGATCTTTTTATCCAGAGGCTAGCACTCTGCCGTCACGCTACGGCGAAGTCCGTGATGACTCGGTAATTTAATGGGCTATTTATATGCTCGCGTTGGAAGGAACTTTTTCTCTTATACATCTTCGCACCCCTACACAGGTCCCTTTCTAGAACGTGGAGCGAATTTGAGGATTGGGGAGAGACTAGTCTTGGATTTCTTAATCGAGGATTACTACTAGCTTTCCCTCTTACGACCTCCGAGTCTGCGGGATGAGTGGAGTTGATTCAGTGGGATTGAGGAGAGCGGGGCGAAGTCTCTTTAATCAATGAGTAATATAGCATCTCCCTCCCGGATCTCCTGAAGTTCCCTGCAACACCTTTTCTTAATCTCTAGTAGGAGAGGAGGTGCAGTTGTAACGAAGATCAGAAGATTGTTCGGCCTTTTGAGGGTCACCAGTTATGGAGGGGGGACCATATTTATATTTATTTTCTTAGTGAAGTTGCCCCTTCAAACATTGACTCCATTTATCTGACTCTTAGTATTCTTGTAGGCTGAGATTCTTTCTTCTCTAAGTTGGGTTGGCTGGGTTAATTCTTGATCTTTTTTTTCTTCATGTATCTTCCTTTTTTAACGAAGATGTGATGATCCCTTCCAATTCTAATGACGTGATGACTGCTTCTGCTTCATGATGATGTGATAATTTCTTGAGAGTTGAGACGAGTTATTATCCTCAAATTCGCTCTGAGTTCTAGAAAGGGACCTGTGTAGGGGTGCGAAGATGTATAAGAGGAAAACTTCCTTCCAAAACGCGAGAATATAAATAGCCCATTAAATTACCAAGTCAGGACGGACTACGCCGTAGCGTGACGGCAGAGTGCTAGCCTCTGGATAAAAAGACCCGAGATCGATCCCAGACAGTCCACAATTTTTACGAAGAAAATTCTCGAAGAAAACGGAGACCACGAAAAACACTTTAAGAACAACTCAAGAGAAACCCGCTGTTAAGGAAAAACGGAAAGAAAACGACTGCAAGGGCTAACTCGTCTCAATTCATCAAGAAATCATCACGTCATCATGAAGCAGAAGAAGTCATCACGTCATCAGAATTGGAAGGAATAATCACATCGTCGTTAAAAGGAAGATACATAAAAAAAAGAAGATCAAGAATTAACCCAGCCAACCCAACTTAAAGAAGAAGGAATCTCAGCCTACAAGAATACTATGAGTCAGATACATGGAGTCAATGTTTGAAGGGGCATCTTCATCTCAAGAAGTAAAATAGATTCGAATATAGAAATCTCAAGATGAATAATATAGATAAAACAAGTAAAGTTATAAGAAGGCCCCCCCCCCCCCGTCCGTCCTGACTTGGTAATTTAATGGGCTATTTATATTCTCGCTTTTGGAAGGAAGTTTTTCTCTCATACATCTTCGCACCTCTACAATCTAATCATTCTCTTAAAATTCATCACATATTTACAGGGTGACATTCACGTCGCCTTATGTACTGTCATATTATACTACCAAAGTACTCTCCCCAAACATTCATCCCATTCTCTTCCATCTTTCACCATCAATCGTAACATCTCGCTTAAGGTTCACAATCCATTCGCGCTAGGTACATACGGCGTCGTTCGCTCATAATCAATCCCCCATTCACTCAACATCTCTTCAAAAGCGCGTTCTACAAATTCGGTTCCATTATCACTCGAACATTTGCGCTGGCTTAGACACACACATTGGCAACAGTTTCTCACTCACAACTCTGGCAACAGTCACGACATTTTATGCTTCAAAGGTGTAGCATAAACAAACTTGCCCTTATGATCAACCATCACAACCATTTCAACATGACCACGCACAGTCAAAGGCAAAGATACGCAATCGATTGCAAGCATTTCAAACTGCTCTTTCACACAAAATATAGGCGGACTAGCATACACTGTCTGGTACTTTCCCTTCTGACACGCTTCGCAAGTAGTCGCAACATCCAAACAAATTTTCCTCAAAAATGGACTAAAAACGCTCTTTCATGCACTTCCACAGTTTGTTCTTCCCCATATGTCCTAACCTCTCATGCACGATTTTCACCATCCCAATTGTACCAGAAACTGGAAAAACTGGAACATACACATCCTTCTCCTCTATTCTTCGTACAAAATAAATTACATCCTTACATAACACAAACCTTTGAGTAACCCTTTTAAACTCTTTCAATATACTACTCCATTCTTTAACAGGCACATTTCTCAATTTGCATACTTTTAATATCGTCTTTCGTTAATAGCTCTTCATTCGTATCAACACTCGCTACCCACGAAAATCCAGCCGTGCACTCTAGTTCACTCTGCATGTTTACCATAACCATACCAGCTTTCACCAAGCACTCATTTCCTACACTCACCGAAATCGCATTCCTTCGCAAGAAATCAATCCCAGCAAAAAGCAATAAGGTAACACGACAAATTCATGCATCACATTTTCCAACTTTCCTATTCTTACTGCCAAGCTCACCTCCTCCCATGCTATCAACGTATCCTTCTCCCAACACAGAAATCGTGAATGTAACGCCTCGCCTAGGTATAATCCAACTCACTTCTCTACATCCCTCACCACGTTAGGGTTCACTAAAGAAATTTGCACACCTATATCGATCATTCCACAATATCTTTTCCCATTTATTCTTAACACAATATCTACTCTCTTTTCAATCTCATGTTTACACGCCACACTCCTCAACCAAGACCTCAGCAGACCCCCATTATCATCATAGCAAGCGCACGCTCCTCGGGTACTTCATTCACAGACTTCCGTACATATGTAATTCTTCTTCTCAATTAACCAATTATAATGCACCCCACTCAGACATTGCAAATGCAGCTCACAGCCACTCTCTCGGTTCACTCCCTACCACGATACAACACAGGATTATCTCCTCCATAATGCACACACACACTCACATCAAACACCTTACTTAATATCACTAAGACCTCCTGGAACGGCATCACTCCCGGCGCACACATCACTCAATTCTTTCTTCAGCTTATTCACATCACCCATACCTAACTGATCAGGTTTTTTACCCGCTTCTTCTATAGCAATTCTTCGTAAGTCATTCACACTCTCGGGTACCTTAACCTCTAATCCATCATTAGCCAAGTCTTACAAGCCACAGATCACGCTCTCAAACATAGAATTACCACCACCCTCACATCTCTTCCCAACAGGTAATCATTTTGGCAAATATTCGGGATTTATTCCTCCAGTCACATTTTCATTTGCACTACCTGGTAATCTCGACATCAAATCCTCAATTTCATTCTTCTCACCCGGCAAATACTCTACCACAAAATCAAAATCACACAAATCATCCATTATCCTCGCGAGCCTGCTATCAACCATCCACATACGCTGCAAATATACTAAAGGCTGACGATTCGTTCTCACTACAAATTTCGCTCCATACAAAAAAAGGCTCAGCGATTTCAAACAAAATCGTAACGCGGCCAAATTCCTCTCAATCGCTGAATATGTACGCTTTTTTGCACTAAAACCTTTCCATACATACGCTATCACTCTCTTCCTTTTAACTCCACTTTCGAACAGGTCCTGCATTAACTATCTACCCATAGAATAACCACTTGTATCCGTATACATTTCAAGCATAATAGCATTCTCATTATGATCAGGATACTCTAGTTCTACCTCTTTCATCACTAATGCTTTCAACTTATCAAATGCTGCATTCATCGATTCATTCCATTTAATCACAATACGCTTCTTTTTCCTGTCCATATTACTCAAGGGTTTCATTGCGCCTGAACAATCTTCCATAAATTTCATTCCAAATTCTACCAGACCAAGGAATCCACGCAATATTCGACCTTGGGAATTCTCTCACATTCTCTATAAACTTTTCAGATTTTCCCAACCAACCCTGTCGCACTCACAATATTTCCCCCCCTAATTCTACTTCTGCAAACCAAACACATTTAGACAGCTTAACTTTTACTCCCATTTCTTCCAACTTTCGCAGTACACCATTCACTACGGTCATGTGCTCACTCAGATCATAACTCATTATCAGAATGTCATCCAAAAACACTTGCACACTCTTACTTGGAAATCCACTCAAAATCACATTCATCGTACGCTGGAAAGCAGCCGGGGCATTTGCCAGACCAAAGCTGAAGTTTCGGAATTGGTAATGTCTCTTAGCGGTCGAGAACGCTCTTATCGGCCGGCTCTCCTCAGCCATAGGCATCTTCTGATAATACCCACACACCAAATCCATTTTTGGGAACACTTTCATACCATGCATACCATACACACACTCAGATACCACACACATAGGAAACTTATCTTTCAATGTTCTTTCATTCACATTTCGATAATCAATATAAATTCGCAAACTTCCATCGGGATTCCTTACAGGCACAACCGGGCTATTCCGCGCACTCTCACTCGGTTCAATTACACCGATCTTCTCTAACCCCTCGAACTGCTTCTATATCTCTTGAACAACAGTGGGAGGAAAATGACCACGCCTTTGGTATATGGGCATGTCATTTGTCAACATAATGTTAAATTTCGGTAAACGAGAATTACCGAAATCTTCATCTCCCTGACTTAAGGCACCTCTTCTTTCCTACAACAACTTGTAAATCTTCTGCCTCTCACATTCACACAACCCTTCTCTCAATTTCACTTTAGCAACTAACTCTTCATACTCGTAATCTTTCGACGGCACGCTCCCAGAAAACCTACTCGCATTCTCACAAAGACATCCTTTTCAATATTTACCAACATGTATCCCTCTCACGCTTTTCTTCCGTAAGCAAGGAACACCTGCACACACATTCTCGTATTCTTCAGATCAATCACCCGATTAAAAATATGTGCAACCCTTCGTACTTGATATTTCGCACTATCACCTTCAAAACAAACATATTCTCATCGTCCTCGCTTATCCTTATATATGGACTACATCCCTCCTTCACACTAGACACCATCCCTTTTCAATGGTACATTCTCAATAGCAAACACGTCCAATTCCTTCATCAAATTTAGTCTTACTCTTCCATCTTGGATCTATCACCATACCATTGTCTTTCAGAAACTTATACCCTAACAACATATCATACTTCTTATTCGCACGATCTATCACATAAAACTCATCCTCTCTCATTTGAATAGTGCCAACTAACACTTTCTCCTTAAATCCTGCGATAATTGGCACCTCTTGCTTTACCAATCCAGTTAAACTATAGCCGCTTTCATAAGTTCCATTAACATTCATGACCTCAAATGTTTCTCGAAATACCATATTCACTTGACAACTTGTATCTATTAATGCAAGGATGTCTCACCCTCCACATTTAACTATCACAGACATACATTCATTCTCTCTCTAACTCCAATACACCCCACGTCTCGAGAACCCTTCTCTCACATTCATCACATTCAATATCCGCACACCAGAGGGTTTCACAGAAAGGACCCTCTCACTCTTCAGTTTTCCTGCTTTGTATTTTCTCCATCACTCACAGGATTCGTTCTCTCATTTCTCCCACTTGCGTTTTCTGATCTCCTTACAGTTTGGCACAACCTTGTCCAAACCAACTACACCAGACTTCTCACATACGCTCCTCGGGCTAGCACACATTCTTGCATAATGTCCCGTCTATCCACAGTTTCCACATACTCCATGTCCATTTGCATTCGCTCTTCCACCTTCAGCGTAGGTTCGAGCAAAATGTCCCATATGTTCCCACAGTGGTAGCACCGGATCATTCTAGCAATTCTTAATAAGGTGGCCTGATTGACCACAGTCAAAACAGGTCCTTGCTACTAGGCGCCATTCTGCTCTCACATGGACAAACTTAATGCACTCCCAACACCTCATTTGCTGATTCATACGTCCATCCACTCAGCTTACATTCCAGGTTCCCTTCATTCATACGATTCCTACCTGTAAAGTTCCTCTCATTACAAGTCATACTACTATTACCCCCACCTCTTACCTCACTACCACCAACTTTGTACCTGCTCCCGACCCACATAAACCCTCCCTTGTGCCTTTACCGCTTCCTCTTGGCCATAGTATTCCTCCAGAAACTTGGCCATGACCTCCACTGGGTTTGACATTAATGCCTCACTTGTACGATCTAAATTCACGTACACTACTTTTGTTTCCTCTCTCCTACATACACAGACGCTCCCCCTCGACCATACGCTTCAAACTCGCAATCTTCTACAATTTCAAAAACATCTTCCCATAACAATCCTTCTCCTACCCGTCGCATTTTTTCATTCCTTCTCGCATTCACATATTCACACATTACTAGGGACTGTACTCAAGAACCTTCTCATTCACTTTTTGTTGTCATTTACCCCATCATTGCCAATTTTTTTCTTGCTAAGTCTCAAGCCTATGAGCATACAAATTAATTCTTTCATTCTTACCCATAATTACTTCTTATTTATTTATTTTTTGCGACTATCCCCTCACCCCTTTTTTCTACCCGGAATTACCTAGTGCCAGGGTATGGTAATAGGTGAATACCCACCCTACACGTTAGTGAACCCGCCTCCGGGCAGCTCTATCTCAGGAAAGGAGGCCCCCTCCAACTTTCTTCTAGCCAAATGGTAGTTTACTCCTCTCCAATGCCTACGGGTGAGGGGCCTTTCGCCTCGGTGCCTTCTTTTGAGTCGCCCATGGACGACTCCATCTCTGCACCAGGATCGGTCCCCTCACCTTCCTTTAACAGGAGACGTCCAAGAAAGAAGCAGGCGGACCAGAGCTCGATACCAAACACCGAATCTAAGTTCGCATCTGTGCAAGCTTTTCCTCTTTCGGCTCGGGCCTCCGCGGACACACTAAGAGGAAGGACCCCAACCTCCGACTGGTGCCCGTTTGAACGCTAAGTCCTTCTCTATTTCGGAGAAATGGAGAAGGCCTGGGAAAACAAAGACTAATATGCTGTGATTCTGACGTTATCCACCGTTCCATCCGACTCACACTTGTTCCTAAACGGGGTTCTCTGGGAAGTGGTAGATTCGCAACGTTTCCTCTTCTTGTTTTCGACCCTCCCGTAACCCGAGAAGCTCATATCCGCAGCCTTAGCGTCTCCTTTACCCGCGTAGTGGAAATCCTTCGGTAACTTTCAGCACTTAAGGTGTTGATAGAGCTACTGCCTTACTTTTCTCTTGATCCTTTGTTCGTTCCAGGCTTGACTACCGATGTGAGTTCTACTCACCCGTAGCTGACCGTGTATTGCGGAAAGTGAAATCGATTTACCACACCGACCTGCGTCTAGCAACCAGTACCTTCCGCACTTCACCCATTGAGAGCTGGGGATATATCACTTGCTCTGCGCCGTATACAGTGCATTATGGAACTGTACGCGCGATCCCGACCTCTCCCTCAGTCCTCCAACGCCTTCACTGCATCCCTTGCCGATCTCGATGGTGCCTATACCGCCGATAGACGCTCATCATACCCTAAGCCGTTTGGGTTTAGGGCTATGAAACTACGTCGAGAGTTCGAGGTAGCTTTCGGGCCGGTGGCGCCTCTTGTTTTGCTCAGGACGCCACCATGGAGAGTACCACATTTGATTCTTTGTCGCCCCGCCCCTGCTCCCAAATCTTACACAGTGTCGAGAGTATTAATTTCGGATTTTTTTGATCACACTTCGTGTCTGGCTGGAACCATGCCACTATATGCGGATGGTCCAAGTCCCAAGAGGGGGTCGGGTCCCACGCCGTATCCATTCTTTTTGAAGTCACCGGGGTTCTACCGGGCGCTGCGTCTGTAATCACGGCCGAGCTAGTTGCAATACACCTCTTGTCACTCCAGGTAACGCGTCGTGCCCGGTCCGGAGACCGGATAGTGATCATTAACGACTCGCAATCCACCCTCCGAGTTTTGGAATCTACACTATTCCTGGTTCTCGCTATTCGTGAAGCTAATGTTCCCGCAAGCGGGCGGATGTCGAGATTATCTTCTGATGGTTTCCTGGAGATGTAGTAATTGCAGGGAATGTGCGCCTTGATGAAGGCGTCAAAGACTCCGTGAGGACTGGGCGACCATATCACCTTTTCGCTTTTCTTTATACCGACCACACGCTTAAGAAGAGGAGTGCCGAGACGAACTTAAAGTTGTGTGGCATTGCATCGCGAATGCTTCCACAGACCCCCCATCCCTCCCCTGTCCCGCAATTCCACAACGGATTCAGGTCGTTTTTTCTCTTCTTCGAATTGGGCACACTCGCCGGACGCACCGCCATTTGACGGAACGCTCCCATGCACCTTACAGCGACAACTGCGTTGTGCCCCAGACTCTTCGGAACATTCTTGTTGAAACTCAGCTGTGGGATGATTACTGTTACATATACCCTATTAGGCAGTCACGCTTCACTTCCTCTTGGATTTTTATAACCGGGTTTTGCTAGAGGGCTTCTCGCCTTTGTGTAACGTAGTCGTGGTACCTACACTTGAGTCGGACTCTGACTCCTCGGACATCTCAGCTTACCGTCCTCTTCTCTTAACCATAACTTGCTGGTTATGCAAGATCATGGAGCGTGCAGTCGATTCGCGCCTCCTTTCACGCCGTTCCATAACTACCAAATTTGCCTTGTATTTTACTGGTCTCATCTGTGAGTCACACATACGCAGCCTTAGTCTCTCGCGTACCAGCGCCAGGGAATTGCGTTCTGTGTATTTTATCACATAGAGTGCTGATGTGGCTACCTTACTCATCTTTTATCGTTCCTTTGTGCCCTCCAACCTTGAGTAGGAATGTGAGTTCTACACCTCCGCATCCAAGCGGCTATTATGAATGGCAGATTCGATCTACTGCACCACTACCGCTTGGCGAGTAGTGCTTTCCGCACATCCCATATAGGCAGTCTCCTTTTTGAGACCAGGGAGATGCCACTAGCGTTACGTCGTGCACAGTACATTATGCAATTGTACTCGAGAGTGCGGCACCTCTCCAGGTGGCCAACGGCTTTCATTTAGGCCCAGCTTAGTTCGACAATGCCTAAGCTAACGAGAGACACCATTCATGCCATAAACTTTTCGGATTCAGTGCTAGGAAACTCCAGGAATTCAGTGTAACAGTTGGGCCAGTGGTGCACATAGTTCTGTTTAGGACGCTACCCTGTAAGATAACGTTTAAGAATTTCGCCACAGCACTGCCTCTACAGCACCGTGATTATTCGCTTTGCAGTTCTTGGATCATACATTGTATCACACTGGTGTCTTGCCAATGTACACATATTGCTCCAATTGTGAGAAGGTAGTTGGTTTCTTCGTGTTTTTGTAAGTCTATTCTGGCGAATGGCAGCAATGGCATAGCCACTGGAATTTTAAAATCGGCTTACATATGTAGCCTATTTATAGGCTATATTAAAATTAGCAAAGAGTAACAATAAAAAAGAAAGCAAACCAAACAAAAGTAGCAAAAACAACTTAATATAAGAATAAAAAGAGAAGAAAACTCATGTTCTGGCATCAAAAAGTGGCTCGCCTCCCGGCGCTCGAGCACGTGGGCAACACCAAACAACTATATGTATACCATGGAAGAGGCTCGCCTCCTCAAAAGTTAAAAAATTGCCACAATCATGATTGTACGAAACCCTTCCAAGGGTGCGGCAGAAATACCTACCACATTTGAAAGGTTGACAAAAGGAAGAAGAAACAACATTTATGAAAAAATAATTTTACTGTTGTTTAAACAAAGGGTTACAGTTTTTGTTCATTTGGTTTTAAAAATTACATCCTCTAAATGGTGACCTATTCGCTATACACTGTTAGAGACGGTTTCTGAAGTTTTCCATCACTCGAAGAGTCATTGCAGACGGTATTTCTGCAATCTTTTGACAAATAGCATCCTTTAATTCTTCAATGGTACCCGATCGATCTTTGTAGACCTCAGCTTTCAAGTAACCCAAGAGAAAAAAATCACAGGGGTTGAGATTGAGCGAGCGTGCTGGCCAATGAATGTCACCGCGTAAGGAAACCAAACGTCCTGGAAACATTTCTCTCAGAGCTTCCATTGATCTTCTTGCTGTGTGTGCGGTAGCTCCATCCTGCTGAAACCACACATTCTGATTGCGAAGTTCGTTTACTTTTGGTTCCAGAAATGTCTGCAGCATCTCCACATATCGGCCAGATGTTACTGTAACACAATAGTTTCTCTCCTCAAAAAAATAAGGACCCCATACACCTAATTTCGAAACTGCGCACCATACAGTCACTCGTTCACTGTGTAGAGGTCTTTCATGAAGCTAGCTGTCTAGGGTTACTTTCCGCCCAATAACGAAAATTTTGCTTATTCACGCAGCCTGAGAGATTAAAGTGAGCTTCATCACTTGTGAGAAGAACAGCATTTACAGGAACATTTTGAAGGACATCGTCACAACATGACATGCGAGTTTCCCAGTCGCGTTCGTTCAATTTCTGAGTAATCATTAATTTATATGGATGGAACTTCAGATCAGTGTGTAGAATTCTTCTGACTGTTCGATCAGACAATCCTAAGGCAGAAGCATGTTTGCGAGCTAAATGTGTAGGAGACTAAGTAACAGAAATTCTCACAGCTTGAACACTGTCTGGAGTTTGAGCGCTTCGAGTTCTTCCAGGTGGCTTTCTTTTAAGTGCTGAACCGGTGGCTCTGAAATTTTCAACCCATAGCAGTATTGATTTTCTATCCGGAACAGCCTCATTCCGCCCTAACATGTAATGAGCTTGAAAAGCTCTCTGTGTTGTAATTACAGATTCACCATTTTTCAAAAACGTTTGTACAGCAAAAGCACGATGTGCACTAGTCCAAACCATATTGCTTGATGAGGGTATCTGAAAAAAATGGTAAGTCATTAGCTAAATGAAAACATCATTGGCACTTGCATAAGTTCATTAGCAACACATGAGTAAAAGTTTAAAATGTGGTAGGTATTTCTGCCGTGTAAAAGGAAAAAGCATTAGCCACCTCGCTTGTCCCGGTACCAAAACAGGAAACTTGTGCGAAGATCCCCGAGACTCAACAAGAATTGGCCGTTCATTATGTGGGAACTAGACAGTCGTCGTAGTCAGGAGCATGTAAACACCCCATCAAAGACCGGTGCACCCGATTTGGAGACGACAGAAAGCCACCTGAAGCATTCAAGAGGTAGGTCCCTAGGAACATTCGGCATAAAGGCACGCAACTTTAGGTTCCCGTCGGCCGTCCCAGATCATCTTTGCGAGGCAGCCTGGTGGGCTGAGCTGATTCCTGCCATGTAATCAGTGCCAGAAAGAGCGAAACGCTGGTCAGGTCACTCAATTTTCATGCACATTTTGATGCCCTCATCAACCCGTTCATTTCCCGCAAATTCCCACGTGTCCAAGAACCCAGAAGAAGATAATCTCGCCATGACATCCTCCTTGCTCGAGGCAGCCGTGCCGTCGCAGATACTGTGAACCAGTGGGTGCAGAGATTCTAATGTCTCGCGAGCAAATCAGTGCTCGGCGCCCCGCAGGGCGTACCCTGCTACACTTGGTACCTGGAGGACCTGCCCATCTTTCTGGCCTGAGCGCAAATTAGAGAAGCCCTGTTACTGGGTTGTCTTGAACTCTCTTATGGGGCATGGAGAAGTTGTTGGTGTGCTTTTCCCTCGCCCGCTCTCAGCACTACATACTTTACCTTTTTATTATTAGTATTATTATATTTTCCATTATTATTATTAATTTTATTATTATTTCAGTATGATTTTTCTATTTATTAATTGTATTTATTATGATTTATTATGTATTATAATTATATAATTATTTATGATTAGTATTAATTATTATTATTAGTATGTTATTATTATAATATCATTATTTATTATTATTTATTATGATTACGGCTATCCCCTCAACTTTTCTCCTCGCACTTTGTACCCGGAGTGTTTCCACCTGTACAGAGTTCAGTCCGGTATCTATGGTGCCTTGGTGGACCGCCTGTCATCTTGCGATCACCTAGTACCAGGGTATGATAATAATAGATGATTACCCAACCTGCTCGTTAGTGGACCCGCCTATCTCTACTTCTTTTCATTACATACCCTTCTACCTCTTTCCAAACTTGCTCTTCTATCCACAGAGGTTCTGTTTGGCCGGCGCACTTTCGTCCTCTTATGGTCCTTAGTCGAGTGTATACCGTGAGGTCCCTATCTGCTGCCAGGGCCGAAAGCTCGCTAGCTATGGCAAGTAGTAGGTACGGGGTGTGTTGGGCCGTCGACTCTGCTCACCTTAATTCAGTACACATAAGGTGGTTACGCCGACACCATTCGTTATGGTTGTGGTTCCAGGTCAAATTTGCCTTAATGGCGTGCAGGGCTAATAGCAAAGCCCATCTACGCCTGACCTGGACCAATTATGTGTAAATGATCACATTCTGGAATTTTCTGAACCTTCGGAGACTTTTCTCTTGATCCCCAAGTCATTGGGTCTTCATAGTATCTACTTTCCATCAGCCTTTTTGTTTTTCTATAAGTCTGGTGACAATAGAAGGAAATATTGAGACTGAGCATGGGGATCCGCGTACAAGCGCCGCCTCGCCTGCCCTAGGTGTTAGGGAGGACGAGCTAATACGAGCCCTCCCTTCAACAGGTAGAGGAGCTCCCCTCCCAGCTCCGTAAAGGAACTTTCCCTTTGCTATCCTAGCGGTCGCTCTCAGGAAGCTCCACTTCTGCAAAGGAGGTGGCCCCTCCCTGTGTTTTCAGGAACCCCCTCCAACTCTCTTCTAGTGGAGAGAAGGCTTACTCCTCTCCTAGGCCTATTGATACGGGGTCTCCTCCACTTCGTGGAGTCGCCTCTGGTTGACTCCATCTTCCGACTAATGGCAGTCCCCCATTTTCTATCACAGGGACGGCCAAGAGAGTAGGCAAGCGGACCAAAAAATTGACGGCTCCTGGTGGGAGCGATTTGATAGGGCTAACATCCTTAGGGGGGCAAAGGAGAGCAGGGCCCGTCTGGCCGTGCTCCCTGCAGTCCTACATTCTTGTATTTTGACATTGGGGGGGGGGGGGTCGGCGTGCCTGCTCCCCTCTCTTCACCGATGGAGGTCGGTTCGCCGGCCAGAGACTTGACTCCGACTAAAGATACCTAGTATTGGATCCGTGATGCTTTGAGATAGACATGATCCCGGAGGTGATCATGTCATCGCCAGAGCGTTGAGCGTTGTGGTTATTTTATCGAAGAGCGCTTAATGACACAGGTTCAAATCCAACTCCTTTATTCATTTTCTTATAACGGTTAAAATAGTTTGCCCCTAATTTATGTTACTATATCTCCCATTTTCTCTCTTAAGCTTTAATGGTACACGTAATAATAATTTCCTTAGCGTTTTTCCGGGTTGTGTTAGCAGTTTTCATTTCTTTGGGCCTTTAAAATACATTTCTTATATATTATATATCACGAGTCATGTGATTTTCAATTATTACCTATATATATATATATATATATATATATATATATATATATATATATATATATATATATATATGAATGCAACAAACCACATTGAAAGAGAAAACGGAATATTTTTTCCTACAGTAATATTTATTACCTTTTTTCGAAAAAACCCGTGCAGGGAAGTAATTCGAACCATGCACACTGAGGCAGCGAGCACCGCTTTGATCACAGTTAAAAGTATGCCGTTAGTACACTATGCTACGCACTATGCATAGCATAGTGTACTAAGGGCACGCGCAACAGGCTATTTAATCGCTGGCTCATCGTTTCCCAGATACTGACTTCACTCACACTGACTGAGGGATGTGCGAATAGACGGACAGACTGAGGCATTGACGGACGTTATATGACAATTGAATATGGACGAGATGACAGAACAGAGTGTATGGCGGACGGGCAGACTGACTGAATGACGGACGGATGGACTGACTTAATGATTGCCTGACTGAGTGATGCACAGACACAGGTCATGACTGAGTATTGGCGGGATTACAGGCTGTATGGCGGATGAGAGAATGAATGAATGACGGATGGATGGATTGACTTAATGATTACCTGAATGACGGGCGAACGCCCTGACTGAGTGATGCACGAATAAATATCATGACTGAGTATTGACGGGATAGCAGACTGTATAGCGGACTGACAGACTGACTGAATGATTGCCTTATTGACGGACGGACTTTCTGACTGAGTGGTGCACAAACAAACGTCATGAGTGAGTATTAAGGGAATGACACACTGAATGGCGAACAGACAGGAAGACTGACTAACTGAAAGGACGTGAATGAATGATGCACAGACAAACCTCATGCGTGAGTATTGAGGGGATAATAGGCTGTATGGCGCACGCCAAACTGACTGAATAACAGACGGTTAGGCCGGGAATTATTTTTTTGGGTAATAACCATACCTATTCGGCTGATTCTAACAAAATTTGAAACCCTTATGTTGTTTTACATTCTCTTTCGAATGATAGTATTGCCAAGGTCCTCCCAAGGTTATTCCGGGAATTATTGAAAGTTTTGAAGGTCGTAAGTTCATAAATCAGAATAAGTGAGAGCATGTCACCTTTTGGTCAGCAGGCCTTGTTTTTAGTTTCTCTCATCTATGTATCCCTTCTCTTTTACTATTTAGTGCAAATGCTTTCATTAGTTGACTAATTTCTTTCCTCTATAAATGAAGAAACCTTCATGATCATCATCATCAAGTTCATTATTTTAGTATAATCACTTTCGTTTTGTCTATTTTCATAAATAAGTATTTTTTTTCTAGTTCTATGTTTTAGTTTATGCGACTCACATTCATACTCCTTGAGAATATATGAATATATAAATAAGTAATTGATGGGTTGATGGGTATGTTCACTTTTCAAAGAGGTCATATTTTATTGTCGTGTTTAAATCTAATCTTCCCAATAAACCTTTTCAGATGGCGTCCACTTTCGCGTTTTCACATGTAATTAATGACGAGAATAAAATTATTTTTAATTCACTTTGCGAACAATTATCCGAAGGACCGAAAATTTTTGATTTATTTTACGAACTGGGAGAAAGAAATAAAATTCAACGTTTGGAAAAAATGGAGGATTCACCAGCCCCAAAAGGAGAAGATTCATCTATAGCTCCTCGCGTATTGGAACTACAGTCGAAGATTTTATCGTTCGATGACAACGATCCGAGTTGCTTGAAAGAAATTGAATTTCTTGATACCAAATTGGTATTAAATGATACCGCATTAGTGGTCCGGGATGATGTTTTACAAGACGCTCTTGAAAGATTTTCAGACAAAGATTCAGTGACTGCTTTTTCCCTTGCTAAGATCGTCTTCTTGCCCAAGGTATAGTTAATATTTAATTCTAGTTATAGTATGATGAGGCACAGTGCAGTAGGAGGTTGTCGAAATTATAAAATAATGCATTAATGATGCTTAGATTAGAAATAACCCTTAAATTTTGATTTGGGTAGTGCAGATAAACATATCAGTTGCTGATATATTTTTTTAACAATAATTGTACTTGATTATTCGTAATATTTTATTCATTATCTATTCAGCATTGAAAAGCTTAGTTCTAGGAGCTTCTAGATTCTAGAAAGCTATAATACGGTTTTGTTGGTCTAAAGGTCCCTAAGATATCCCGAGAGTGTGTATAAGAGGTAAGAATGTAATGGTTTAAAAGGTAAAGTTGTAATAGTTTATGGTTAGAAATAATGAGAGAAAGCGTAATAATAATGTCACTATAAATAATTAAAAGAAAATGTAGCTCAAATTATCCACTGGGCAGCATGATCACTTAACGTAAAAGAATGTTAAGATAAACGAAAAAAATATATAAGAACCAGGCAATGGCTTCTCCACTCCCCCCCACGGCGGAGCTTGCGCTTCGCTAAGATTAAAATTTAAAATCTAAAAAAAAGCAGCCATGGTTAAATTTTATAAATTTTCTGAACTTCGCCAATTATAATTATTTTAGAAAGGAACTCTAAACTAAATTTCCCCCCTTTTCAAAATATCACGTTGATAAAATATAGAGTTATAGAAGATATATAAAAATATATTTTCTGAACTTCACCATTTGTAATTCTTTGGGTTTTAAAAGATTTACAAAATTTCGATATTTATATTCATTTCTGAACTTCATCATTTTGTTTTTTGACATTATAAAATAGTTATTGATAAAAAAACATAAGTCATAACCAAACTAAGATGAAATTATTATTCAAATGATAAAAAAAATCCCCTTCTTAAATTATAGAATTAGTGGTAATGATGATGTTAAGAAAGAAAAATTGTTCAAATCTTCTTTAGCATTTAGGTGCTACTTTTTTTACATTTAGGATTAAAGGGTGCTACCGACAAGGGATTTTTCGTTGAGAGAAGAAAATAAAGAATAGATAAGCAGATATATTTTTTTATATTATTAATAGATTGAATAGGAATAGTGAAAAGGTTCTAAAAAATAAATTGGTTGTGGTTTTATCACTAATCTCTACTTAGTCGAGGTGCCTTTTAACGTGGGATCCGAACCACGGGTAATTTACGGTGTATGGCATCCACTGTGAAGTCAACCCAAATAGGAGTCCATCCGACGACTTACCCCGCTTGATGTGGCTTAGTTTCACTGTGATTGGAAGCAATGTTTCCCCTCGGCTAAATCTCAGACCGAAAAAAGGTTATTGATAGCAAAAACTGTAAGGCAAACATATATGTTTCTTTTGTGTGTGTGTGTCTGTGTGTACTATAAACCTCTATTAACAAGTTCGTACGTAGAAAAAGACACTCGAAAGTACGAATGTAAACTTACACTTGCGTATATGTGTCTTGGATTTTACCTTGAAAATGTTACGCTGATCGAACTAGTCCCTCTTTGGAGGTGGTGGGTGTTAGATTTTACCGTGAAAATGTTACTCTAAATGTTTGCTTTAACAACCCTTTCAACTTCATCCTATTTTAATTTTTTTTAAACATTTTTTTACCCCTCTTTTTACAACTGATGGACATGCCTTCAGTGGATACAACCCTTTCAACTTCATCCTATTTTAATTTTTTTTAAACATTTTTTTACCCCTCTTTTTACAACTGATGGACATGCCTTCAGTGGATAACACAAATTTATTCGAATAATTAAATATTGGTTAGTCGATTTGAGACACTTTTCATAAATACGTAAAATTCAAACTCATGACATCACAAGTTCAATAACCCTGAACAAGGACTCGCACATGGATAGTGAAATTCATATAAAGATCAGAATGACAATTGTTGGATTTCAGAGGACACCAGGGGTTGGTCCTCGTTAGGGGAAGTTGGGGAAAGAACGGTAGTACTGTGCGTTGTTTCCTCCCTTTAGCGAACGAGAAACTCTTTTTGGCCCAACGTCAGGCTAGTGTTCTTATATAAAAACTTTCGACAACTCTCGGGAGGGAAGAGTGATGTGTTGTGTGTGCTATAGAAGATACAGCGGTATTTTTGATCGATCGTGTGTATAATAACGGGTGCGGATGGATATGCCTACTACACCCATCCGTCAGACTTGTCACTCTGCCAATGAGCGACTAGCTCCCTACGAATTTTTATTTTATTTTATATACAAAGAATTTGGGTGTCTTCAAGTTAGGACTTAGATGCTATTATTAAAAATATGGCTTCGCCGATTTTAGTCCTCCTGAGTATTTGCAACGTGAGGACCGTGACCGCTTAAGGACCGTGACCGCTTTCGGAATATAGGTTTTATGGCCCAAGATCTTATTTATTCTACCCGCCGGGGGTTACTCCGTGCAGACTGTTACACCTGGTGCCTGGAGGAGTGGCAGGCCCTCCCTCCCCTAGTGGCCCGGGGTGTTCCTAATTAAATTGGAGGAACCTGGGTTTTACTCCTCCCAGACCTCTCCACTTGCCCCTCTTTCACTTTCTCTCCCCCCTCGCTGTCAATTCTCTCCCCCAGCTTGTCCGGCGCAACATGGACGACTGCTGTGGTTGTTGTTGGGAGGATTAAATCCGCCCTTCCCCTGACCCAAGATCCGAAGGAAGGGTTATTAGGTATTGGTGGTAACTGTACCACTACAGCCACTGCCAATAAAAACTGGGGTCCTTTCTCAGGTCTTCATTTTCCCCTCTCTTAAATCCTTTGCTCCTTCTTTGTTTCTTCTATCAGGAGAGTTTAAGGACCCTGACCAGCTACCTCATGCCGTTTCATAAGAGAAGCTTCGGACCTCTATAAATGACGTCCCTTAAAGCCCGCAGGTTTCAAGAGACCGAGCTTAAGGGGTTCTGGGCGTTGGGGTGCAAATAATGGGATGTGCGGGTAACCATCTACTAACCCTTTCACTGTGTGTAATTGTCTGACCTCCCCCTTACGACTTTTCTTGCATGCATGAATCTGCACTGTTTATGACGGGCGGGGCTTAATCCCCTCAAAGTCTTGGGTTTCCGTCTCTGGCTCTCTAAATACACATATTCAGTCGTTCCGTCTACGAGTAGCACGGCTTAATAAGGGATTCCATTTTGGCGCACCTGCTTCGCTGGGTTAGAATTTTTTAGCTCTGGCCTTTGTAGAGTACTCTCTGAAATAGAATTGCTTGAGTAATTCCTAGAAGACATTACAGAAGAGCTGGTCGACCATGGAGTGGTAAAGGTTGAACGTGTGGAGAGGAAACAGATGGAGCGGGTCCTGATAATTACCACACCTACAGTCTTCCGCGCCTTTGACCGAGACAGGCTACCCCAGGCAGTGTGAGCTGGCTGGTATCGCTACCGAGTGAAGGCGTTCGTGGCGTTATCGCGGATGTACTACCACCGAAAACGCTTCGGCCATATGGATAAATCATGGGGACGTTTTAAGAGGGGCTCAACCCTAAACTTGTCTAACTTGCTCAAAGGCGGTACACGCAGAGAATGTCTTCCTCACTGGAAAGTGTGAATTGTGGCAGATCACACCCTGCTTCCTCTAAGCGTTGCGATAATGGCCCAAGTCCTGTTCTTGCCAAATCCGGGACCCCCTCTCCCCTATCGTGCAAACAATTCGCACAAAGCGAAGCGGCCTCGCTTTTCCACAGATTCGTGAGACTCAGGGGAAGCAATACGCAGAAAGATGTAATTGAAACCCTCTGCGTTTTTTTATGTCTATATGTTCCTCTGCCCGTGCACAAGTTTGAAACAGTCGCTTTAGTAAGTCGTCTTCCCCCCCAAAAAAATCGAGGGAACCCGACTGCCAAACAACCAAGGGGCAGGATTCCGCGATGAGCCACTTTTGCCCCAATACACCCACGAAAGCAGTAGGACATTCTGCGGCCAGCGACCCTCATATTTCTAGATCCAAAAAAGCTACGGCCATTCCGATGAGGACCTTCAAATCAAAGAGCTCCCCCCCCCCCACGACATCTGTTTTTAAAGAGATCAATAGTTATTTAAAAGATTGATCGCACTAATCTTGCGGCCGCCAACAAGGGCATATTAGCTTTAATTTTAAAATTACAATCATAAGCCTAAGTTTAAATTGATTTTTAAAACATTAAAAAAGAAATAACTGACAAAATCCTATAAATCAAAAAATGGCAAAAATCCAGAGAAAAGCTTCGCTCAGGTCCAAGAGGGAGTCCCCTTTTGTGAGGCCCCTGAGCATGCAACTAACAATTTAAACAACAAATACTAAGTAGGAGGCGCATCTCCTTTAAAAACCACACCACACCACAGTTATGATGAAAAACAATAATTCTTGTTAAAGAACCTAATTCATTTATATATTTGTGTGCCCATGGCTGTAAACAGATTTCTGTATGAGGGACACTAAAGCCAGAACCGTGTAGAAACCCCTCAGCCTACAATGCTTCATTAACAAGAGTGGCTTCAATTTCACTGTACTCTTGTCCCTTATTGTTCAAATTCTGGGGGTGGTGGTTAATGTCCTTTCTCTGACCTGTATATGGGGTTAATTGGGATTTCTATAGCGGTTCTTTGCATCAACGATCTTTTAGACCCCGGTTCCCTCCTTTACCTCATCTGCATCGCATGGGGGAACCCTGCCCACACCTTTTTAAACCTCTCTTCTGTGTGGGGAGAAGACCAGGTTTGCTTTGGCCCTATCTGGATAGTCTTGACTACAGGGGAGGAGAGATCGCCAAGCATAACCTCTCCAAGGAGAAACATCTTCAGCAACTCATAACTCATAAATCTTAAACAGAACTTCTTACAACTATTAATGGCCAATTTCTCTGGACACAGCTCGCCAGCAATGGAGCGGAAGTAAGTGGCCCCATCGGAAATTTGTTGAAAGAGGCTTTCTTCTCACACGAGCAAGAAATGGCGGAGGGGGCACTGGCCCCCCTTCTCGAATCGAGTACCCAAATTTCGTCTCATCTTTTTCGTCATCTGGTGACGTCAGATGTTCGCTTATCAACTGTCCATATACTTATCAGGTAATATTTTTACTACTATTAATATTAATAAAACTGGTATTGCTATTTAAGCTTCGAATTACTATTATTGATATTATGTTTAATATAATCCCCCTCCCAGCTACAGTGTTTAGGGACTTGTTCAGCTCCTCCCTTCTTGCGACAAGGATGACAAAGTGGACTTAAAACATGAGCCATTCCTCTCCCTTTCTCTTATCTATATTGTTTATACATTATGTATTTATCTTATTTGTTTTATTCTTCATTAATATCCCTTTGCTGATCCCATTTAACTTCTTCGGGTTTTCTATCTCTTATTGGGGGGTGTACTGGCAGTCCTACAAGTTCTCTCTGTCCTTTTCTTATTCAATCTCTCTTTTCCCCCTTCTATCAGATTAACAAATGATGTCGACCCTTTCGTATCTGTATTTGTTACCTGATTTGTTCTTTGGTGAATGTTTTGTTTGGGAAACTACCACTTGTCCCTTGTACTCGGGACAGGTTTGTTCACACATAGTACTTAAGGACTATCTTAATTTTTGGAGGAGGCTGGCCTCCGTTTTATTTGACTCTCTTTGGTGTTGGTCGTAGGTTCCTGCGCTGGAAGCAGGCAAGCCTCCGTCTACGCCGGAACGTGCATCTATAGGGGGATAACGAAAGGTTAACAGTTATCGGAAATATTAAGCCCCAGTTACGGGGTACGAGGTTCTTCAATAGAATATAACAGGTTTTGAGGTAATTGGTTACTGAGGGCTAACCTTGGGCTGACTCCAATTGGGGGTGATTATCCTCTCGCTTGATTTTAGTGATGTAGGCAAGAGGACCAGTTGATTACCCGTAGAAAAAGGAAATCCCGGAAGGCTGATTAAAGGACTACTTAGTAGACAGAGACTCGGCAAGCTTAGGCGCAGTAAATTCGTTTATGACTATGTCGGGTATTTTGAGGTTGGCTTACTAATATTTGGGTCTACTTTGGCCTACACTTCCTCGAAACTGCGCACTGTTTTCCTGCCTTACCTTTCTTTCTGTCTTTTACTCTCACTGTCTGTCCTTTGGGATATTCTTCAGATGGTATCTGTGTCGAAAATTGTGGGCGTGGCCCACTGTTAGCCAATGATTCAGTTTGGGCGGAGTTTAATCGACTCGAAGTTTATTCGCATGTACAGGGGAATAAAGAGAAGGTGAGCAGGGAGTTTTGATTCAGTCCTCTGCTAGGTAATTTTTATGTTGGGGATAGAGATAATTATCAAGAATAAGATTTTGTGTTTCACGACTCTATAAGAATAAACAAAATCAGCGTCTTCCCTGTTTCTCAGCTTGGTGTGTTTTGATAAACATGTCTGCACAGCTGTTTCGGCGCGACCCGAAAAGGTCAGGAGAGATAGCGCGAGAAGCGCCTTTTCTATGTGTGACCGCTTGCACGCGTAAAAGTGTGTAAGCCCCCCTCTCTCTCTGGGATCTTTTCATCAGGGGTTGTTCCCAGAGAGGCTCTGGCCTTCTCGTGGTGAGGGGGGTCAGCCCTGGGCCCCTTAGGGGACCCATGGTGCTGCCAACAAGACTTTTAACATGCGCCTCTTTCTTTCCTCCTCTATTACGCTCTTCCACTGCCCTTTATTTCCCTTTCTTCCTTCACCTATCTAGTGGTCCTTATGGATACCCGACCTCTGTTCGTTTAATGGATTGATTCAGAATTGTTCTTTCATGAAGGTGAAAGAGGCTGGGCATCTCCACCACCTTCGTCTACCGAATGCCCAAGGGAAAACCCATCTTTAGCCCCTTTTCTCCGTGCGTAGGAAAACTCGGGCAGCCTCTTAGGGTTATTAAGATGGTGTGGTGGATCCGTATCCATTCTCCAAGAGGACATACCGAATGTAACTGATTGTATAGTTGCAGTAGTGCCGGGCTCTTGTAGGCCTCCATGGTGGGGAGCCCCGAGGGAGAATGCAAAGTTTTTTTATTTTTGCAATGGCTAGCCATAAACCAAAAATCTCCCCTTCTCGTAAGGGTTCTCGTGCCAAACGTTCCTTAGCTCCCCTTTCAGCCTTCCCTCGCTCATTGGACCCCTATTCCAACGAAGTAGACCCAGATCTTGATTATCCTCGCTTTCTTGACATTAATTCATCATCCGACATCCCACTTGCAAAAGTGGATGTGTTTGACGTCACTGAATCTTTTGAGTCCCGCTGTGGTGAACCCCGCCTGATGTGGTCAAGAGTAAGTGTTGATGTCGTAGTTGAGATGTCATCCCACTCTCAACACAACCTTGTGCGCAATCTATCTTCGATAGCTGAAATTCCAATAACTGTCTCGCCCCATCCGCGTCTGAATTTCGTCAAAGGTGTCGTCCGTTCAAACGAACTAAAGGACTACGACCCCACCCGCCTTCAGAGTAAACTCAGTACCCAACGTGTCACACACGTACACAGGGTAACTAAAACATTAGGCTCCACTAAAGTCCTAACCGCCACACTGATTTTAACATTTGAACGACAAGAACTGCTGCAGTATATTAAAGCTGGGTACCTTCGTGTCCCGGTAAGTCCCTACATCGAACTACCCAGACACTGCTTCAATTGCATTCAATTTGGACATGTCGGCACCCTCGCTCCTGCGTGAATTGTAGCTCTGACTACCATGGCCCCGAATGCACCAAAACACCCCGCTATGCCAACTACGGAGGTACCCACAGTGCTGCGTCAAAACTCTGCTCTATATTTTTATATGAAAAGGAAGTTCTCGCTTTGCGTGACTCCCTACGTCTAGATATAAGAGAGGCCCGCCAGCGTGCCCGAGCACAAACCTCGCCACTCGACCGGCTCTTCTCTGACGTTTTACGTGACTCCTCCCCTATGGTTGAACATTCTATGCCCTTAAGTCCGTCTCGTCCTTCACAGGACTTAGGCCCCATCCTGATCCAAACGATGGCACATATACACCCAGCTCCACACACCTCGATCAGATCACCTGTTCGATCCACTCACCCTTCAATTCAAGATCCGATGGAAGCAGTTGATACTCCAACATCACCAATTGCCGCGTTTGGACCAACTCCTCAGACACCGAGAGTACCCTCGACCCATGAATCTGTATCTACCGGCCGAAAATCTCTTCTTGATCTTCCTTTTCCGCCAGGTTGCGAACCCGAATTACAGTGAAGGTCTTCGGTCGGTTCTCCAAAACCCACGATAAAACCCCCAGTTACTGCTTCATCTAGGATCTCTTCCCATGCAAAAGCAGGCTCCTCAAAATCAGCTCTCCGTCTCCGAAGCTCTTTGGGACGAACCTCAAATAAAATATTTGCCTCAAAAGAAAAAAAGATATCCACAGCGGTATCTAATCGTCACACATAATATCTTCCATTTTACAATGGAATTGTCAAGGAGTTCTTCCAAAGTGGGAAGAACTCGAAATTCTTTTGACGACTATCTACTCCACTGTTATATGTCTTCAGGAGAATAAACTGGGTATACGACCCTTTCCGCCGGTACCCGGCTTTCTCACTTTCAACTCTATTGCTCCTGCTGGAAGCCCCTCTCATGGAGGGATGTCAATCATGGTATCTTCATCCTACCATGTTTCTCCCATCTCCCTTACATACTACCCTCCAAGCTGTTGCCGTGAGGGTTTTTCTTACCAAGCTTTTTACCGTTTACTCTATTTATCTACCCCCTTTTTTATCATTGCCAAGACCCCACCTTTTAGAACTTATAGACCAGTTGCCCTCCCCATTTTTATTACTAGAAGATTTTAACGCCTGTCACCCATACTGGGGTAACATCACTCGAAATGCCAAAGGCAGTGTTTTAGAGTCGCTTTTATTATCTGACTTTCTTTGTGTCTTAAATACCGGCGATTTCACCTCTTATCATGTCCAGAGGGACTCTTTTAGCTGTGTTGACCTGTCCGTTTGTTCCCCGGATTGCTTCACGGAATTTCGAGGGTCAATTCTTGACGATCTCCATGGTAGTGACCACTTCCCTATTGTCTTGTCGGCCCTTCAAGTTAGCCCTCATACAACCATGCCCCTTAAATGGGACTTAGGTCATGCAGATTGGGAAGGTTTCCCAGAGACGTCCTTCACAAATGCATCCTTGGGGATCTTCAATGGAGTGGACGCAGTAGAATACTTTACATCGACTATCTACAATGCAGCAACACAGACCATCCTACGGAGGCGACCTGCTACGGGCCGCTCAACCGTGCCCTGATGGACCTCGACGTGTGCAACAGCTATCAAAAATTACAAGTTAACCCATGCCCGATTCCGAAAGAACCCAACTTTGTGCAACAAGGTCGACCGAAACGGAGCTCGTGCGCTTCGCCAAAGAACCCTTCGTCAGGCTCGCCAAAATTCATGGCACCGTTACGTTTCATCAATTTCCTCTATGACACCTACTACTAAGATCTAGAAGAGGATTAATAAGATCATGGGCCGTTATGCTAATCATCATACCCCCACACTCAACTTAGACTGTTCCTTGAAGAATGACGGCCTGGCGGTCAGCAATGCTTTTGCGGACCATTTCCGCGCCGTCAGCAGTGTCAGCCGTTACGATAAGGCTTTTCATTCCTACAAATCAAAGGAAGAATCTCATTCTCTCAACTTCACAACAAAATCTAACCTTCCGTATAACGCTCTATTCAGCATCCATGAGCTGCAAAGCGTTTGTCCCTTTGCAGATCTACTTCCCCTGGCCTTGATGAGATCCATTTCGATATGATTCGGCACCTACATCCACATTCTACTCTCTTCTTACTTGATTTGTACAACCTTATATGGGTGAAGGGTTTTTACCCGTCATCATGGCGCATTGCGATCATCCTTCCCTTTGTCAAACCTGGCAGGGACGGGTTGGATGCAGATCACTACCGCCCTATAGCTCTCACCAGCTGTTTGAGTAAGTTGCTGGAAAAAATGATATTGGAGCGCCTAAACTGGTTCTTAGAAACCAATCACCTTCTCTTTTCATTTCAATTTGGCTTCCGCAAAGATCATAGTACCCTTGACCTACTAGTACGTTTCCTGGGATCGGTCCGTAAAGCTTTCTCATTAAAGCACCGAGTCCTGGCTATATTTTTTGATATTGAGAAAGCCTACGACACAACATGGAGATTCGCCATCTTGAAGAAGCTGTACGTCTGGGAGATAAAAGGCCTTTTACCTTCACTTATTCAAAGTTTTTTAGCATCTCGATCCTTCAAGGTACGTGTTGGAGACGCATACTCTGACCTGCAACCCCAAGAGGAGGGAGTTCCTCAGGGCAGTGTTTTAAGTGTCTTATGTTTTATAATTGCCATTAATGATATTATTTCGTCTCTCCCAGAGGGTGTATCGGCAACTCTGTTTGTCGATGATTTAGCACTACAGTGTTCCTCACCTCGCCTTCCATCAGCAGCGCGTCGGCTACAACTGGCGGTCGATACTGTATTCAAAAGAGCACAACTTAAGTGATTCCGCTTTTCCACGAACAAAACCAAAGCAATGTATTTCCACCGAGGCAGAGGGGTTCTTGTTCCGCCATCTATCTCCCTACAAGGCGAAGATATAGAGTTTGTCTCCGAATTTCGATTCCTTGGCGTAACTCTCGATCCAAAGTTATCCTGGTTACCACACCTACGCCGACCCCTAGTTGGCGTGTTCCTCTTCCCACAGTATGTACCAACAAGTGGAGCCTGGAAAATTCCTCCATGGACCCTCGCATAATTAAGAGCCTGTTCTTAGAGCATTCAACCTCACACAAACAATGCTGCCCACTATACACGGATGGCTCTAAGTGGGACGGTGGCGTGGGTGCTGCAGCCATCTACCCAGGAGGAGAATTCCTAACTCTATCTTTGCCGCCAGCTGCATCCATTTTTAGCGCTGAACTTTCAGCAATCCTTTTAGCCTTTAGACTCATCCAAATTTTACCTTTTAGTGATTTTGTCATTTTTTCCGACTCAGGAGTGTCTTACAGTCAATTAGATCTTTTAATGCGTCCCATCCCCTAGTCACAGAAATTTGCAACTGGCTGATCCAAAATGCGTCCCGATATAGAATTACTTTTTGCTGGGTCTCTGAGCATGTGGGGGCCTTGGGCAACGAGAAGGCTGATCGGCTGGCCCGCTCAGCACATTCTGTGTCCCATGAGAACTCGTCTCTGCCTTTTAGGGACCGCTTTCTTTCAATAAGAGAGTATATTTTTCAACTGTGGCAGAATGAATGGGATGACTGTTCAACATCCAAACTATACAAAATTAAAAATTCTATTCGCTCTTGATCCTCGAGTCGTCATAGAGTGCGGTCGTTGGAGGTGGCCCTTTGCCGAGTTCACATTGGCCACACGAGACCTACTCAGGGCCATCTTGTTTCGGGTGATGCTCATATCAGCCCTTGCTGTCGTTTTTGCGGTGGGGACCAATCTGTTGCCCACCTTTTATTGGATTGTAGCCATTTTTTCATTCACCGGTTGTCCTGTTTCCCGACCCTTCTAACTATTCCTCAACACACCCGTCTTCGATTCATATTGGTGGAGGAATCTTTCAACCCGTCGTTTTTTAAATTTTTGTCACAAAGTGGTCTCCTCCACCTTTTATAGATAATTCGCCTCGTTTTATCTTAGCTGCCATATAGAATCCGTTTGGATTGGGCAGCAACCCACTAGTACTTACCTTAAACCCTAAACCTAAGTGTGTAAACGGGTATGCGTGTGAAAGCTTCTCGAATTAATCTTTGCCTATTGCCCTTACAAGAACAGTATATATTATTTACATGACCAAATGTTATATATTATTATTTACATGACAAAATGTTATACACTTTAGGGTAGATTAATTGCATGTGCATAAACATGTGCGTGCCCATTTCAAGACTTCATAGCACTCACATGACACTCATTTGTGAGGCTTCATTGTTGATTCTAATCCACCTTGCAATGGGGCACTACACATTTTTCCTCTTGCTTTTGATTTGTTTTTCTTGGATTTTGTTGATTTTAAGGAGGGTTCGGTGTGTTGAATTATTTATATTTTAATGTAATATAGCGTTAGGCTTTAAATTGATTTCGGCGACTTATGCCCTTGTGGTAAGTTGCCAGATGCGCGCTTGAAAAAATCCCCCCAAATCTCGAAAGCGTTGGCTGGTGTGTCAGTTTTAGCTTAGGGAGTTTATCGTCTTTTAGGGTTGTCATAAGTTTTTAAGGATAAAGGGGGTAGGGTACGAAGCTCCCTTGTTGATACTCTCCTTTTGAGTCAAACTTTAGATGAATGGGTGCCATCAAGTGTCCGAAGGGCACTAATCATGACCGCCTCAGAGGGATTCGACGCATTCGCCAGAAGGCTCCCGTCCGAGAAATGGGTCACCTTCGGCTCTCTACCTAGCTATTGCTCTCCTCTGATGGATCATGTTGCCCTTGGCTAACATGCTACCATCAGTAGAGTGAATTACGAGAAAGCGTTTGAAGCCAGTGAGCTAGAATAAGCCAGGTAATCTCTGAATGAGGTACCCCGATCTAATTGAGGCTCCGCTCTGTGCACTTTTCGTCTTAGTCTGCAACTCCTCACCCGGGGGAACACCGGGGCCGGACGTACCGATCTTGGCTTGGTCGCTTACCAAATCCGCAACACACCCGTCAGTCCCCGTGGCTCCCACGTTGTCAGAGGAGCCCTTAGTCTTTTTAGTGTTCCTGTTCTTCTTTTTAGGCGAGGAGGGTTGGAAATAAACCCGCTTCTCTCCTCTGTGGGAAGGAGCTCCTAGGCCAGATGGACCCGACTCAGCAAGATCCTTCTCATAAATGGAGAAGGTCTTGGCTCTCACAGGGACACCAGTCGGGGAAGGAGTCCTTTCCACTCCTCTCCTTGTGAGGACTCGGGGATCCGAGCCGTCTGAGGAGGAGCTTGCACAGGGGCGGACTCGGGTTCTGCGCTTGCCACTGAGCTTGGCTTTGACCCCATGTAAGATCCTACTGTCTGGTGCTGGGTCAGCTCAGGTACCATGTCCATCTCAGCGGGCCTCCAAATGGCCACATCCCCCAAGACATCATGGATCCTATTCGGGCTACCTTTTGTCTCGTCTTGGGCCGGCGAACTGGCATCCATCCGGGAAGAGATGGGGGCAGGTACGCCAGCCCCATGTAAAGTCGGAATGCACTAATGTAAGACGTTAGGGGGGACGGGCCGACGGACCCTATCATCCCTTGCCCCCCTAAAGGGGGTTGGCCCTATCGAGCCGCTCCCAGTGGGAACGGTCATTATTGGCCGGCCTGCGTGCTTTCTTGGGTGTCCCCTATGAAAAAAAAGGAGGGACTGCCGCTGGAAAGATGAAGTCGCCCAAGGGCGCATCCAGAGACGAGGGTAAAAGGGAGTCCACCGCACTCGTAGTCCTAGGAGAAGGGTAAGCCTCCTCTCTAGTAGAAGAGTTCTGGATGGTCCCCTGAGAAAGCAGTTAAGCTGCCCGAGAGTGGCTCCGATGCTGGTGAAGGTGAGTATAGGGGAAGTATTTTTTAAATTCATCCATGGGCATGGTGACCCTAATATTTTCACTGGACGCAAATGCTTATCACCCCCACGCAGTAGCCCGTTCTCTGAGGGGTGAAACTGGGGCCGTAAAGCCAGTTGCCTCCATTTGGGACTACACCTCCCGCCCAGTAGCCAAGCAGCCCTTCGGCATGGCAGCTCCACCTAGGGCTGGGCGTAAACTTGATAGACTGTGAAAGGAGAGAGGAAGGTGAGGGTGGGGGCGAAACAGGTTAAAACCCTAAATCGATGGTCAAGGGTGATGGGATGTTGTCCTCTCCCCCCTTAACCCCGATCCGGGATGGTTGGTTGAGAGGATGCTGCCTGTGAAATTAGAGGCTAACCAGAGAAAGTTGTGGGAGAGGTTGTATAGAAAGCGAGGAAGCCGGGTAAGAAGACAGAGGGTGTCAGAAAGAAGGAGAAGAGGCCTAGCTGGGGCCGGACGGGGCGTTGAGTCATGTCAGCACGGCGTTAGGACAGAAAATCGCCCTACCCCTTACAACGTGTACACAGATGATACCCCACGCCCACCCGAAGGCTGCAACACACATACACACTGTCCTACGCCGAAAACGATACCATTCTCGTCTGCGGACGTAGACCAGACAGGATAGTGCGCCATACACTAATAATACTAGACAATAAGACATAATACGAGGACAAGTGTCTCATCGCCACGAATCCTCAGAAGACTCAAGTGACACTATGGCGCTAGCGATCACTATATGCACAATCTACAGATCTACTCTCACACACCAGACCGCAACCATCAGAACCCAACAAGACACTTACACACCCCACATAAAAATCCTACGGGCAACATTCGACAAGTCTCTAAGATTCCACACACAACAGACCATCATCCAAGCAAGAGCTAAGAACATAAACAAGAAGGTGTGCAGGTTCTACCCTGCCGGCCATAAACCACAACTAGATCTATACAAAACCCCTGTCAGACTACTACTAACATACGATCACATTACACTCGTAGCTGCGAGCCACACAAAACAGAGGAAATCACAGTGCATCCAGAACTTTGCTCTGAAACGCGCCTGTTGCTTCCCATGTACACTAAAATGACGAAAACTACACTAAAATAACAAATTCGCATCACTAAACACACACTTACACACGCTTAACAAAACAACTTATATCTCGCGTGTATATGTAGGTATATGGGGTATATACCTACATATCCATGCGAGATATAAGCTGCGGTGGCACGCAGGTACCCACCGGGCACGAGACTACCCTGAACCAACACCCATAAATGTATCAGTGATGCCAATGGCGCGTTTCCGTGAATACTAGTCTCCCTCCTGACTAGCCTCTCCTAGCCGCTCCACTAAAAAAAGCACGCTCTCACACAGACGCCTATGAACACGCCGCATCGGTGTATAGCCACCGACCTATTAACTCCTATCTCCTCAAAAGCTTTTTCTGAAACATTTCCTTTCACAGCGATCCATCTCTTTTATTTATATCACACCTGCTAGCTAGGCGGACGGGTTGGTTTTAGTCCGGTAGGTGTTCCTGCACATATTTCTGCCGGATCGTCCAGGTGGCCCCCAGGCAGGTATAACTAGCAGAAGGATTCCTAATTGGTGCGATAGCTTCGCTGCTTGAGGCTTGAAAGGAGCAGGAAGCAGAGGATACTTCTTTAACCTGAGAGGAGTAGTAATCCTTTATCGTGCGGACCGCAACAGAACCAAGTCATTTTCTTCTGTAAAAGAAATTCGGTTCGCATCCTGCACTGCCATCTCTTCATTCTCAAACAAATACCTACGAGTCACATTGCTTTTATGAAGATGGATGCGGCTCTCCACATTTCCTACACGTGACTTTCCTTGACATAGCTTTGTGGTGTATGACCTTGGAGCAGTTATCATAAATTTCGGCTTGACACAACTTGGTACGTCTGCAGGTTGTGGGAGTGTAGTCCAATAGGTGGAAGTGGTAAAAACTCCGCGCTATCCTCACGGATGCTTTCACGCAGTAGCGATACCAGCTAGCTGGCAATGAATCAGGGATATGGTACTTGCGAGTTATCGAACGTCCTAAGAGCACTTACAATGGCCACCTGGGCAGTCAGCCGCATTGACCAAAAGGTTTCCCTTTCCAAAAACGGGTGACCTTCGTTTTACTACGTTGATGGAACATTCGCCCCCCTAGATAACATGCTGGCATTAGTATAGTGAATGAGTAGGAATCGTTTAAAGCCGGTGGACTCGAAGACGTAGGGCAACCTTTTGATGAGGGCCCCCACGTCACCGATGCTCCACTTGACTTAATAATACTTTGCTTGGAATTTTGAGTCTTGTCCTCTTCGCCCGAGGATGTCCCGAGGCCAAACGTGCCATCCCTAGGCAGCCAGCCGCCGAATCAGCAGAGAAACCCGTTCCGAAACCTTCCCAACGGAAGAAGAACCCTTAGTCCTTTTAGTCTTTTATTATTTTTTCTACTTGTGGAAAAGCTTTGTAGGTTTTGCTAATGTAGTATATCACTATTATTTGGGGTGAGTGGGTGGGTCTGTAATTTTTCTTAGTGTTTAATATATCTTTTACAGACTCGTTCTTTTCGTTTTCTTCTTTTTATTTGCTTGTTTAACATTTAAGCATTGTATAGCCAGGAAATGTCATTTGTTAATGGTCCCAGCCGCTTTTATTTTACTATTTTCCTTCTTCTAGTATTACCTTTTCTTGTTAACTTTGTTCAACCCCTTTAAGCTGTCTTAAACAGTTTTCGTTAGTACATTTTCGAGCAATTTAATGAGCTTTTTAAAATCCGCTAAAAGCGAAAATCCGTTAGATTGGGCCCCATGACAACTTGATTTTCTTGAGATCCTTAAATATTTTATTTATTTATCTGCGTGTTTAATATATTATTCATTTATGTCCTCTTACTCTCCCCATCATTCTTCGCTTTTTCTGGTCCATTTTGCGGCATGGTATCCCACCTTTTTTTCTCTCTTTTTCTCTTTCTTGTTTAACTCATCGCTTCCCCCTTCCTTTGAACTGATTTATGAGACGCTCCTGTTTATATTTGGATTTGTTACCTATTTTCTTCTTTGTTGGAGGTGTGGTGTGGGTCTCCTTAATCCTTCGTCTGCCGTGCCCAAGGGGAAGGCCAGCACTAGGCCAGATGTACTCCGCTTCGTTAAAATTAGACAGCCTGTCCGGAGGGTTATATTTTTGGCCGTTTATTAAAGGGGGAGGGCCTGGAACCTTATCAGTTCTCCAAAAAGGCATAACGGTCGCAACCGTTGCGCCAAATGTGGTGGCCCTCAAGTTGTAGCTGACAGAACTTGTTCAGTGTACTTGTTTGCGAAGGAAGACGCAGTTTCCGGATATTTTCTTATATAAAACAATATATAATTATATTCTTTACTAAGTAAAGAATTATATAATAATATATTTTTTATACAAAATAAACTCCGTAAACTGCGTTTTCCTTCTCATTTGAAAGCTGGATACCGAGTTAAAATATTTGGACTTGTTTGAGAAGGAAGTTCTTTCGCTGTGGGAGTTGCACCCCATCGATATTAGGGAGGTCCGCCATCGGCCTCTATATCAGCTTCTCCCATCGGGCGTCTCCATTCAGAGGTTCTCCGTGACACTGTAACTAATCGTCCATCTCAACTAACGTTATATCTACCCTCGGAGCCCCCTCTCGTGATCCCACTCACTACCCATCAGAGTAGAGTGAACGACGGGATTTCGCATTGACACCGATTGAATCTCGTCCGCAGTTCGAGTGCTCTGAGTTCGCTCCACCTGAAATAACTATTGACCCTCCTTTCCAGACCAATGTCGAAAGCCAAGGGGAGACGCCGAGTGATATTCAGTCCTATCCAAGGAATACATCTGATAGCTGAGAGACGAGTAATACCCGTGTCTCCAAGGAACGGCTTAAGAGGAAATATCCTTCTTCTTCTTATTTGTTTGCTAACGAGCATGCCACGTCTGGTTATGAAGCTATGAATGTCGGAGTTTTTTTTGTCTGAGACAGCTGGTCCAACAAAACGTGTTTCAGACTGAGATCGAGCTCTTCTCAGGATGAGGGAACCTTCCTTATTCGACTTCACTTAGCCCATCCCAACCAAATGTCCAAGATCCTTTGGCTTTAGAGGATGGCCCGGGCTCTGCCTTAGCGGCTATTCCCTGTCTAACTGCTATTTTCGACGATTCGGATCACTCCGTTAAATCTATTGACTCAGACTGACGCATCGTCTGCAAGTTCACACTCTGTGGCTGAGAAGTCCATTTTGGAGTTGTCTTTTCCAACTAGTTTTGAGCCTCTTTCTACTCAAGTTCTTTCGACTGGTACGGCCTTAATTTCCTCTTCTAGTTCTACAGGTTATTCCACCTTAGAAGCATCCTCTAAGTCGGCAAGTTGTGGTGGTAAGTCGGTTCTGCACTTGCCCCATTAGACGGGATGTTCGTCTTCCACTTTGGCTACCTCTGTGTCTGTCCTTAAAATTTCCACAGTGGTTTCTACTGGTAAATGACAATTGATTCAATATTACAGTGGAATTGTCATGGTGTTCTTCCTAAATGTGAAGAGCTAAGAGTACCTTGTCTGACATTCAATCCTCTGTTGTTTGTCTTTTGTAAAATAAGTTCGAACTTCGCCCGTTCCCACTGATTCCTGGATTTCGAGTTTTTGACTCTCTATTTCCAAATGGGCTTTGACACATGGGTAAGTGACGATTTTAGTACAGAACACTCGGTACTCGACTCTTTTTCCTCTTCCTAATGCTCAGCAGCCAGTAGCTGTGCGTTAGAACCCTTAGTTAGAACAAACACCTGCTCACTTTTTTATATTATTAGGTGATTTTAATGCGCGACATCTCTTGTAGTGACTTTACCTCATATCCTGTTCAGTCCGGCTTTTGTAGTAGCATTAACTTGTTATTTTGCTCTTCACATTGCTTTGCCATAGTTCTCTCGTCCTCAGGGGAATTTAATGATGCTTTCGATAGTTTTCACTCACTTGTAGATTTTCTGACATCAGTTAGTTACAAGGGGCACCACCGAGCGAAGCCTACTTAGAAGATCTCCTGATAGAAGAGACGGTCTTATGTATTCTAATGGAAAGGAAACTGCGCGTGAGCTGTACAATCTTACGAATCGGCCCATTTCAGGTATCGCAGAAATCCTAAACGGACTGAAAGAAATAAGACTCGAGCATTCAGTTAAAGAACCTTTTGACAAGAGAGTCGAACCTTTTGGCATAAATATGTGTATCCTCGATATCTTCTTTGGGTTTTGCTACCGTGTGTAAACTGCTACACCTGGTACCTCGAGGAGCGACAGGTCCTCTTGGCCCGAGTACCCGCAGTTAGGCACCCTCTGGCACGGCCTCCCAGCTTCAGTGCACGCACTTGTGCACATTCCCTGCCCCACTATTTGCAGAACCTACGGCTTTACCTTTACACCTCGGATCAAAAGTATAAAGCACCCATCATAAATTTATATTTTTGGCATATTTAATCAATTTTGGGGGGAATTTATTATATTATTCATAAATGTACTATAATAATATCAATTTTGCTAATAAGTTTGAATATTTTCTTAATATGTTTGAATTAGTTTTTACAAAATAGGCTTTAATTAATAAAATGGTGTTTCCTGAAATCAGAATTTAACCAATATTTCTTATGTTCCAGCCTAAATTTATAACTATTGTGTATTCACTATAGTTATAAGAAGGGGATTTTTTTGAGTATTTGAATAATAATTTCATCTTAGTTTGGTTATGACTTGTTTTTTATTCAAGTTATTTTTAATAATTATTTTATAATATCAAAAAACAAAATGGTGAATTTCAGAAATAAACATAAGTATCGAAATTTTGTGAATTTTTTAAAACCCAAAGAATTACAAATGGTAAAGTTCAGAAAATTTATTTTTATATATCTTCTTCTATAACTATATTTTAGCAACGTGATATTTTGAAAGGGGGGAAATTTAGTTTAGAGTTCCTCTTTAAAATTATTATAATTGGCGAAGTTCAGAAAATTTTTAAAAATTTAAAATTTAACCATGGCTGCTTTTTTAAATTTAAAATTTTATCCTAGTAGTGAAGCGCAAGCTCCCCCCGTAGGGAGGGGGAGTGGTGAAGCCATTGCCTGGTAGGACTAAAACTAAAGAACTTACAGAAGCACAAATCAAAATTTTCTATAGCCAAGGGTTTATCACAAGTAGAAATTGCCCCCAAATTAAAATGTTCAAAATATGCTGTTCAAAACACTAATAAAACGATGTCAAGAGACCAAAGAACTTTGTATCAAGTAAGAAAAGTGGTTGAAAATATCTTACAACATCAGAAAAGACATCTGTGATTCGGACTTCACTTCAAACTGGCAGAAAAACATCATCTGAACTTGGTGGGGAGTTCAATGAAGCTTCAAATGTTGTACCTTGATAAATCTATAGACCCACGACTGGTAGTGTACTTTTATTGAATATTATGCCTCTCACGCACCCCTATGCCCCATATATACTCACTGGTCTAAGTCAGATTAGTAAGTTGTGTGCTGCCCAATTATACTCTCGGGACTCTAGGGACATCCTTACCTCGGATGGGGTCTATTTTTACCGTCGAACTTTATGGTATTTTGCTTGCTTTTTGCCTCTCTCAATTTGTTTTTTACCTTTTATAATCATATATCTATTTTTATCGACTCTAAGAGTGTCTTACATTACCTTCATCAGTTATTCCCTTCCCTTCCCCAGTGCTCGTTCGGCGCTCGTGATATGCCGATTCCTTCCGGAATTTTATTTCATTTATTTGAGATCACATAAGGGAATGACTACATTGATTTTACTGGCCATCGAGCACCCAGAGGTCTCGCTCCTTTGAATGTCTCTTTGCCACTTACGAATTGCCCATACCCGAGTGACTCATCGCCATTAACCCTGTGCCCCTACTGTGAATAAGTTGCAGTTGCCCATCTCTGTATCGACTATTCTGCAATTGCAAGACTCCGCGTATCATGTTTCACAACTTTGGGTAGTGTGCCTCGCCCATTGCGCCTTCGTCGATTGTTGGCCGTCATTTTGTGCGCCATCCCTATTGGTTTGTTTTTTTGTTTTTTTTTTTCGTTCAATCTAGACTAGTTCCTCTTATGATTTTTCTCGTCAGTTTTTCCCAGTTTTAATGTCTTTTTATGGTTTTAGTTTTGTGTAACAAGGGCATGTCATTTATTTATTTCCTTGGTATATTTTTAATGTGTAGATGTTTGAACGGTTGTTTTGAAAATGCTGCTAACGAAAATCGTTTCAGATTGGGCAACTGTTGTCTACTACTCTTTTGAATTATATCTTTAATCAGATAATCTTTATTTGAAATTGGTCAGCAGGTGCCATTTCAAACACTATTATTATTGGTAACTATCATTAAGCTTAAAATAAATTAAATTAATATTTATATCTAAAACAATCAGACCATACTGCAAATAGACTCATACATTCAAAAAGAAAGCGTTCACTTATATTTGTCTTTCCATAGTCATTATATGACACTGCGATAAATTGATAACCTATTGCGGTTCGTTGTAATTTTGATCCCTTATTGTTCATTGTATTCATTTACTCTCTTCTTCACAACTGGAGATTATTTTTTAGGCCGCAAACCTCGGTAATCTTAATTGTCTATTCATTCATTCCTTATCATATTTATTTTTACAGATCTATGATTAGAAATAAACCATAAAAACGTAAGAGTTTCTCCTTCATTAAATCAGTTCCACTTCCTCCATATAAGCAAAAGGTCTTGGAATCCCATTTTCATCTTCCCATTACTAATATTTGAAAAGTATTTGAAGCTAATACAACACTATTGACTTATTTTCAGATCTCTGTCCAAGAAGAGTTGTTGCCATGAGGGAGATGTTGACATTTTTTCTTGCCTATTTGAGCAGCTGGAATCAACAGATCCTGAATCACAACAGACTGCCTTGGAATTTCTGGAAAAACACTCCAGTCAATTTTCTCAATCAGTCAAATTTGGTCGATGCATTCTTAAGTTCATCCAGAATATGGGTGATTATCTCCTAGAGAAGCAGACTTTGAATTTACTTGTTGGATCCCATAGGTCCAGTATGCATAAACTTCTCGATATCCACCTACGAAAAGTAAAAAGGTTGGACTAAAGGGTTCGTATCTAATTAAACTACTGTCTCACATCAAATAGATTCGAAGGTCGTACAAAACCATCATGAAAAATGGAAATGAAACTAAAAGTAGATTTAAAGTATAATTTGTTTTTCAATATATCCAATATCCACACCAGGACGCATCTTAAGGAATTGTTTTCATTGTTACAATCCATTTATATTAGGGGAAGCATTTCTCCATATCCAAGTTTGCTTATTAGTTTACCTGGAACTTTATGCATAGCTCTTTTGGGATAGCATTGCAATATTAAAATTACCGTTTGTCGGCATTTTATTGTTTGAGGCACCTGTTGGATGGTACGAAAAGCATATATGTTGGAAGTATGGTCTGTCTTTGCGTAAAAAAATTACTGTAGTGGGGATTTGTTTGATATACGTGAGGTGTGATGTCACCAGGGTTGTTTAATATATTTGTGAGTAGCTGAGAGAAGTACGAATGTTTATGATGGGCATGGGTGTGAGGCCATTTGAGACTAGGGATGGATGAGGGCTGTCTCTGTTTGGTTGTGCTACTGAACTGGGGTTAATGAGAGTGTGAAAATGCGTTGAAACCTTTAGATCTAAGCATTTAGAAAGGTATGTGTGAGATACGATTCATAAATGAGTTAGAGTACCTAGCCACAAAAAGGAAATTTTAAAGCAAGAAAAGGCAATGAGTCTGCAACAGGAAAGACTATAAATAGTCGAAACTCAAAATAAGTTAATACATTAACAGTCATACACATATACTTAAAGTACATTTACTCCGAATTACTCGCGGGTAGGACAAAAAAAAAGATGCTCCGAATGCGCAAGCTAAACATCTGAGAAACTATAAATGAGAAGAAAGGTCATACATGCAAGAAAGGTGAAGGCTCGCTTAGCCACAATTATCCAGAAGCAAATGAGAGATAGAACTAACACCACCAGAGTGGGGGCACGGGAGGTGCACACCCGAAGTTCTGTAGCTGTAGGTCAACCGGATATGATCGATTCAAAGGCGGAAATGAGCCACTGCGAAGGACTTGGACGACAGAAAACTCGATGACTAAGAGTGAACCGTTTGCTTTACAGTCCACAGTTTAAATTTCTTACAACCATCCCGCCCCATTTGCCAAAAATCAAACGTATTTCCGAGGGACGAAGAAAAAAAAAACCCTCTACAGCAGAGGGAATGCGAATACCCAAGGTAGCTTGTTGAGCCTCCCTGTCCACTATCTCACTCCCACGAACTCCCACATAACCAGGTGCTCAACATAAGATAATTTTATATGTATACGAATCCTGTACCAAGGGTGGGGAGAGCTACAAAGAACGAAACGACTCTAAAAACTTAAAATATGTAAACAAAATCGGTAAAAGGCGCCCCAACTTTAAATTATGGGTATAAATTAAGCACAAGAAAGCATGGAGGTACGCACGTGCCCCAAACAAAAATGCAGAAAGGAGGATGCATATCGGTATATCTGCTAGGAGGAAAGGCGCAACAAGGTGGGCACCAAGAAAAAATTAGGAGTACATCAGGAACATTTATTTATACGGGATGCATGGCGACTCCTTATGGGTCCTAGAGGCTTGGGCATGGACGGCAACCTGCCAAAGAGGCGCAGATGTGCTTGGAAATATGCACATATACATCGGTAGTAGTTGTCTGATGTACGAGGAAGGCATAACTCAAGTACATATCCAGGCTTACCAAGCTTGAAAAAGAGGTATACAGCATCATCAGATTGTGTCTATCCCTAACCAGAGGTAGGCACTAAATACATTGAAAGTATTTAAATACTAAATATTAAATAAATGAGAAAATTGTATTTAGATACTAAATACATTTTGAAAGTATTTAGTATTTAAATACTAAATACATTAAATGTATTTAGATGGATTTTTAAATACATGATATATAATGACAATGGATAAGGACCATTGGTATCACAACAGAAATATATCCATTAAAATGAAATTGTATATTATGATTACTAATGGAGTATTTGATGACAATTGGACTTGGGTACTACAAAATAAAAAATAGTTCCATAGAATGAAATTTCAGATAGCTATTTATATCAGCATTACATTTAAGTAATATCGGTTGCTGAAATGTTTCGTCAGATAAAGAGAAGAGCCGTTCCACAGGAGCTGACGACGGAAGGGCGGTGGTGTATTTAATAAGTAACTTTTTTATGTTTGGATATTTATCTAAACTTTGAAGTGTTTTATTTAAACCGTGAAGGTAACTGAACAATTCTAAATCTGCGGTTGATCGTGTTTGAGTGGGTTTTGTAAATCCAAAATAATCATCACTGTCTGATACACCACTTGATGATTCAGCTTCGGGTCCCTCTGCTAAATTCTCAATCACTTTAATCATAATATTTTTAACAGAGTCTTGGTGGCTTGAACTGTCCCATGAAATCTTGATATCTAACCAGCGGAGTTTGAAGAATGAATGGCTTGTTGATGCAATAATGGCATCTGTAACGCTGGCTTCATTTGCCAAGGTCAAATAAAATTGGTAGTGCTTTCCAAAACCCTTAGTGACTGCACTTAGAAGAGGTTGGCAAAATTCCAGAGAACGTGACTGAAGCCTCTTCAACTTTCTCTCCACACTGAGCAGGGTAGGGAGCAATTCTCCATAAAAACAGGTTTGTTCTCCCTGTAGGCGATCAATTGCCACTGCAATAGGACCCAAAACTGAGACATACTCCCCAAGAAATTCAATTTCGTGACTTTTGAACATTGGAAGTTTTAAGGGACGTCACGAGTTGATGTAATTTGTCCTTGTGTTTTAAAAGTAATGACTGCATCAAACATAGAGTTGCACCTTGTAATGCAAGGCACCTGTAATGATCAGTTGATAACAGTTTTAATAATCTCTCCTGATTTTGGAAGACCGCTTTTGTTCCAAATACTGAGCATTTCCCCATCGCACCGTGATTGATATTTGCAAAAGAAGATATTTTCAATGTCCGTTTTGCATCAGTAGTGGCGACGAGACTGAGTGTGTGTGAAGGACAACGCACATCCAGGGAGATATCTTATTCATTGATGATATTCTCCATATGTTCAGCAATCATGATGTAGTTATGTTCTCCTTTGAAGTGACAGCATGCCATCACTCCACTGTGACGGACAAGAGCAGCTTCCTCAAGCTGAAAAAAATGTAATAACAGTCCAATGTTTGTCTCATAAATGTTTCCATAAATTTTACATATTAATATAACTGAGATAAATTTCACCAACAAAGAGGTCTGCTTTCTGCCAAGAACTTATAAGTCCCTAACAGTAAAGGTATTTTCAATTTCATAGAGCAAAATCGTAACATACCCAATGAACTGTAACCCCCTAAAAACTACGGTGATGAGTTGACCAAATGTCTGCTGTAAGACATAAGTAAGAGGTGCCGTCTAGTTTATTCTTCAGTAGAGCTTTGTCACTTTCTCTTCTTCTATAAGATTTCAGTCTAGCATCCACCTTGAATTGACGTCAACTGAAGAATTTAGACCTGCGGTAGTGGAATGTGTGATTATTGTGAGTGAAATTGATTTTCACAGTGAAATGAGAATATATGTATGGTATGCATATAAAATTTTATATATATGTGGTGCACACAATATGTGCACACACAAACCCATGAAGTAGTAATGTGTACACTCAGCCAATTTAAATAAATTTATGTGTGTAAAACGAGAGAAAAGGTTTGCAAAAGTAGTGTGTAAGTGGGCTATTACCACCCACTTTGGGATCGTGAGGACAAAAATTAAACTATAGAAAATTAAGTAATTTACAATAGAAATAAGAAAAATAAGTTAATACATACATAAGAAGAAAAAATGGGTAAACATTCAATAAAGTAATTTGCTAACAGTAAATACACAAAAGCAGAAAAACCAAAAATAATGCAAAAAATAAACCGAGGCTAAGCTCCGAAGAAAGTGACAAATTTTCCTGACGGTGAAGGACCGAGGGGATGATTTGGCGCAGTTCTGCGCTTAGCTCCGATGTTTGAGCCGAATTTCTTGAGTTAGAGTTCGGTTAATCACGAAGATGAATTGCCTACAAAAAAAGATTAAGAATAATAATCTCAAATTAACTAAAGAAAGCAATAGCCCCTTCAAGAAAGGACTTAAAAATACATATAAAATTACCTTAAAAAGGTATAAATGAGGCAAAAAATAATACAAAAACCTTAGCCCTTTAAGAAAGGGATTATAAATGAGCAATCACCCCAAAAAATGCCCTTAAAAGGTAAAGGTTATAAACAAAACACTTTTAAGGGAGCACAAAAATATAGGAAAAAAAATATGCACAAGTCAAAATTTGATAAATATATATGTACAAAGAAACTTTAGGAAAACGGGACACACACAATGGAAAGCAAACGCACCTTTATGGTGATGTTTCTGAAACTAAAGTAAAGGGTTGGGTTTAAAGTTTGACTGATCTCGGGTCGTCTCGGCGCCGTGCGGCCAATGGGCCCGCGCGAGGTGGTGGTTGGTTGTCTGAGAATGAGACGAGTCGCATTTGGACGATAGTTAAATAATTTGCGCGATTGTTGAGTTTCGGATGCTTTCCTTCACATAGTGTATATGTATATATATCTGTATGTTTGTAAATATGTCGAAGTATAAAACGAGCCAATCGAAGAGGAGAGAGATCATTCGAGACAAATCATTCATTCGAGATCATTCACTCTAGACAATCATTTCGAGGAGCAGTTTCACATATCGCTCGGGTCATACCAATCAAATCATTTACTCCGCATTAGGAGATAGCTTTTACGCAATTGATCTTACATCAAGACGAGTTTTATAAAATAGAACTGCAGTCTTGTTTCCATCACCATTTTGCACAAGGGCAAAATAATATCAGAATTTCTACTCATCGCTCAGCCAAAAATATTCATCCATTACCTTTTGGAGTCGGGTAATAATTTCTCGGAACATTATCGTATCACCCAAATCCGGTTTAACGATCAACGTTTCGTAACAATCTTATGGGGGGCGCAATTGCAATAATATAAGATGGATTCAAGAACAACCGAACAAATATTCCAAGAAGAAGCCGCAAACAAACTCCATTGTAGTCAAGCCTCCGATTTTCAACGACGCACCAGTAGCTGGTTGGTTCAGAATCGTGGAATCACAATTCCACATTGCAAAAATAACAAAAGAAGACACCAAATTCTTCCATACTCTTGCAGCACTACCAGCAGAAACGGTTGATCGTCTCCCTGACGCAGTTCTTTCATCGTAGAATTATACACAACTGAGGACTGAACTTATCAGCCTATTTAAAAGGACTAATCCGAATTATTCGAGATATTGATAGCTTCATCTCCGCTCCAAGGACGACCATCGGTGAAACTTGAAGATTTAAGGAAGACAGCACTCCAAGTCTGCGTTGGTGAAGATCTGGTGAGAAATAAATTCGTTCAATCTCTACCTCCGAGCATCGCTCTCTCTGATCATGGCGACGCAGAAGAAATTGACACTCACGCAGATAGGTATATTGGCGGACGAATTAATTTCGTTTTATATACTTCAATATGGCCATGTAAGTAACAATAACATTTGTTCTATTTGCGAAGATACTGCTAGTGTACAATAGGCAGTGCAATAATTCGAATCGTAATGTGAAATACGCGAAGGCTGCGCGGTCAATGCCCATTGGCGCGTACACTGGCACGAATAAATTTACGAATAAGCGTAATGACAGCCTACCTGTAGAATTCTAAATACCTCTATGCATTAGTACGTACATACATACACCGACACAGCTGCGTGTCCCCCCCTTATTCCAAATTCGCTTTTTCGCATCGAATCCCCTTCACCAAGTTATCTTCTAAAATTAAACAATCAGAAGCCCCGTTAATCTCTCTAATTATCAATGACCTTTCACACATCCCCGAAAAAAGTAAGACAGTGATTCAGAAATTTAACTCAATATGCAACCCGAAACAAGTAGACGTCGTTAATCCTCAATAAAATTACCTGTTTCATACCAGTGAGACAGTAAGTTCACCACCAACTTTTTATCATTATTTTTAAAGCATGTTGTGTACGATAGACTCATTGTAAGCTAATAACCAAATGTATTTCATTCTGTATTTCGTTATGTTATTAAGATGTAAATATATAAATTAGAGTATAGAACATGGTTTGTTAACGCACACTAATATAAAGTGCACATCCGTTTGTACAACTATATTAGCTTAATCGAACTAGCGAACCCCGAACTATACTTGTATATATGTGCCAATATGTTCATTAGTATATGATATGTATATTAGGGTGATGACATTTTTACAACCTCATATCCCTGTGTCATAATTTGATGAGCTTTAATTAAAGATTATATAAAATCTTACTTTCAAGGTGATTTACTAAAAAACCTCACGCACAAAATGATTTTAAAAATTTTATTTGTCAGCTTTTTTGTCCAGTTTTTGAAGTCACTGGCAGCATATACAAGATTAAACACAAGCCTATGAGTCACATATATATAACATTATATAGAGCCATCAAACACACAAGGATGTAAATTAGTTACAATAATTTCATTGGGCAGGATGAATCTCAGTGATAGGTTGTCCTTGTTGCGGCAGGACCCGTGCAAGTCTTGCATAACTTTGACCGCACGACCACAGCACTGGTTGGTTCGGGCAATATTCAAGTTCCACTCCACATTGATATGCCTGAAAAATGCTAGGAAGTTAGAGAAATTAGTTGGAAATCGGTTGGGGTAAAATAATGTCTTGCAAGCTTGCAAAAACAAACACGATAGATTCACAAAGAATCTGGGAAGCTACCCTCCGTCCAAATATGTTGCATAAGTCTAACATAAAGCCATGCTTCTCTCATCCAAGTGTCGAAACTTGTCGTAGTTCTAGGATAACTGCCAACTAGAAAACCGCCACCGGTCAACTGCTGCCCAATAAAATGTCACCGTAAAAATCTGCAACCAGGGAAAACTGCCTACTGGAGATCTGCTTCCCTGGAAAATGCCACTTTGAATAAACACTGCCTGGTTAACTATACTATCTGCAAGTCTATTTTCGCAAAGGAAATTCAATATTACACGAATGTAAATCAATGTTACACTAAGAAATAATATTATATAAATGAAAATCAATCTTGCAAAAAAAGAACTCCATATTACACAAGTGAAAATCAAACTTACACAAATATCTAAATTAGATTTGCATATTGAGAAGTATTAGGATTGGAAAGATTTCCAAGTTTACACTACCTATCTTGTCTCATTTTCTCTCTTTCTCTCACACACACACTATCGAAAGTGTGAATATACTAGTAAAAAATTAATAATTCCAAATTACTAATCAACAGTTGTGTTAATTCCCTTTTATATATTTTTTAATTTATAGAGTTATAAATTTCGTGCATGTGATTTAGTCACATGTACTACAATTAAGGTTTGCAGGTTTGCATTTATCCATGTTTAGCGATCTACCAATAACGGTTTTATAATATAAATAATTAAAAATACGAACTGATTGAATAAGGTTCTTGCTAATATAGAATATTGATATATAAAATTTATTTATACTACTGGTGCGCTTTCTAATTCTCGACTGCATTTTCCAAGCATGTTCTCTTCAGCACGGGCTAATGCGTATTTTTGAGACAAAGTTATAGACGGTTTTAATCTCTCTTTTAAAGATATAGGGACACTTATAAATACATTCACGCCTGATAATTTCAGTTTTCTTATGCTCCCAGGCTTGTCCCTTGTTAAGCCATCATATTTTAAAGCTTAAAATGACCTCGTGAATACATGTAAGCATATCTACACATGTTTATAAAACTGTGCTGAACTGTTAGAGAAATAATAGAAAGGTGTCTCTGTCACTACTTTTAGCCAAGGAATATTAAACCAATAGCTTCAATATTTAAGTGGGTCTCAGTCAGGATAGCCAATTTCAATGAAGCGAATAGAAACAATATTATTTTTTATGCGTTGACCAGTGATTTAGAGCGTCCTGTTGGCTTATTCTAAATCAAATTATTTTCATGCTTCAAACCTTCATACCTTTTCTGCTTTATCTGAACTAATTTTAATTAATAATTGAAAGTATAAACACATTATTTATCCCGCTGCTCATAGATTTAACAAAAATTGTGCTTTAGAATTTTACCAGTTTGAATAGGGTAGTAGGCGCTCTAAACTTTAGGAAAATTCATACTAAGTTATATAATTTAAAGTTTTTCGCATTCGTTTTAATATTATTTTTAGAGTTTATTTCCTTTCAACGTATGGAAATAAATAAAGCGTTGTCTTACATACGAGAAGAAGCAAAAAATTAAAGATTAAAGTTAAAACCCATTCATTTTAGAATATCATTATAAACTTGTTTTTTTTTAACCAAAATTGTATTTAAAAAAAATTGATTGCCTCGTCTATCATCGCAAAGCAAGACATTCTCAGCCGAAGCAGTGATCTTCTATTCATCGTGAATAAGCATCTCCATTAAGTTATTTGAATTGGGATGTGTTGCATTAACAACTTCCCTCTGTCTTATTACACGCCTATTATGGGCAATACGTGGTAAATTCGAGGTAACTCCTTCAGAAATGCCCTCTACTGCCCGTGATGACAGTTTGAGAAGTATTTCTAAATTTGTGTTTTGTTTCATCTCCTAGCAATAACATATTCTTTGATTTGTATCAGGTTCATGAAGTTGATTAACTAATTCTTTGCATACTTATACTATGACGCTGCAGTTATAATGGCGATGGCTTTCACATTCCTAAGATATAACACCTAATGGCCTTTCTTTGTGCTTGACATGGATATAACCATCAAAACAGAGCATATCTTGACCACGTTAACTACCTGCAAAATCCATAATAGGAGTAATGCCAAGCTACGAGTTAAATTTAGAGAACTAATCTGGAAGGCCATGTTAATCCTTAACTCTAAAGCTATGCGGACTTACAGCTGCAATAGGTTTGAGTTTAAATATTTTAATTTACATAAATAATGTGGTTTGATTTATCCCTAAGGTCATCGCTACAATTCATATCTGTTTATCGCATAATTAATCTTTAAATCAGAACTATAAAATAACCACTTTCTACATACCCTGTGAGTTTAGATTTTATTTCTACTCGTACGTATGTATGTATATACATACGTGAAGGTGTGTCTGTACATGCACACATACATTTAAATGACTATTTTTGGTACAAATATTGTATGCATACATATGTGTTCGAGTGTATGTTTGTAAAATCAAAATAATTTTTAATATATAAGTGTTTCTATAAGTTCAGTGTGTTATGTGTGTTTGTATCCATGTATATGGAATCAAAGTATGTTTGTATCCATGTATATAGAATTAAATCGCTTTCTTTTCTTATAATGTTGTTTGTGTTTTCGTGCCTCTGTGCGTCTGTGTTATAAAACGTATGTCTGTTGATTTAAATGGCTATTTTTATTTAATAGATAAAAGCTCTACGTAGGTACGAGTAGGTAGCCCTATAGATAAAACCTACTTTATTTAATGATGAAATTATTATACGTGTGTATGAGTATGTGTGTGTAAGTATTCATAATGATTTACGTTGCGCAAATATACATAGGCAGACGGCTCTTTAGCCTCATCTGAAAAGAGTCATTTCGGCGACATGACCGAAATGGAAGCTACGAGAGTCTATCCCTAGCTGTACCTTCCTTTCCGCGTCAGCTATGTAAGTCCCCTTCTTTGCAGAGGCTATGTCAGCGATCCCAACGAGAGAGTTTTTTTAGACACTCTTTCAATGATCACGAATATTGCTACCTTTTACGTAGTTAACTTTTAAATATGCACATTAGTTTTTACTTTATGTAACATTGACTTTTGCTTGTGTCAAATTTAATTTGCACATAATATAATCATCCATGCATTTTTTTTCATAGTGGCATTTTCCATGGTGGCAGTTATCCTGGGTAGCAGATTTTACGGTGGAATTTTTCTGGGTGGCAGTTATCCTGTGGCGGTTTACCAGGTGGCAGTTATATGGTTCCCGCGATACCTTATTGTGGAATCCCTGCATACGATGGAGCGAGGAAATGCTTCCCAATCTTCTTGTTTGGGTTCTTGAGAGATCGTCGAATCATTTTAAGTGTGCACGGACCTCCTCCCGGTCTAATACTGCAGAAACCCTGCCTCAAGCAGAGCAGTGCTCAATGGGACCCTCTTTGCCTTGGGCATCAACAGAATAACTTCGTCGCTAACGAAAGATGTTCTCACAACGCTCTACCTAGACAAGTTTTCGACCTCTCTTAGTGAGGCTGACGACAACCTCTGAACGACATCTGTCGCTATGCTGAAGCGCACAGGTTTTGTTTTCATTTGAGCAAGACTAAGGAGTACTTCGACCGCCACCCACAGCTTCACACCAACCAAAACTCGTTCATAAATGGGGATCACTTGGGTATGTTTGAATTACATCATATCATTAGTCTTCTTTTTGAAAGAATATCACTAAGAAAACGCACATTTAAATCCTTAAGGTCTTCTGCACCCGCGCTAGAGACATTCTTTGTTTCGGGGTGTTAAGCACTTGGGGGGCCGTCGGTAATCTAAAGTTACTGTGCATGGCATTGCCCTGAAACTTTTCTCGTAGACTTACCCCATAATGATTAGATGGCTTTAGTTTATTTTTGGTAGCTTCCGAATCGGACACACGCGTGAAACCCATTTGAAAGAACTCTCACCTTAATCTCACTGTTACGAATGTTTGGTCCCCTAGACTGTGTGGCACATTCTTGTAGAATGTCCTACTCTGGTAGAGCTTCTCATGCCCTATTGTCTCGTTATTAGTTTCTGAAGGAGATGAGCTTTCTCCATAGTTTCTGAATTTCGAGGTTGTTGGTTACATGTTCAAGACAATGAGGGAGGCGGGCATCCCTGTGGTGCCTGAGCGTGTCTTTCTTTTCTCTTTAGTTTTGTTTTTCCATTTTGGTTTTTGTTTGTTCTTTTGCTTTTTCTTGTTGTTCTTTCTATCTTTTTCTTTTTAAACTAGCCTAAAAATAGGCTGATTTATCCTTTCCAAGGCTCTCCCCTTGTTGGCGGCCGAGAGATGGACATCGAAAATTAAAAAAAAACATGGAATTTTGGTCAGTAGGTAAGGTGTATAAAAATGGTAGTCAGTTGTTTTAGCTTGGTTTAACTGTATAGTTGAGGGACGAACATTTTTGAAAGACTTAGAGAGAGTTCATGGGTTTCTTCCTCAACTTCTTCATTTATGGTGCTTTGATACCTTTGAGAAAATTCTTTGCTCGACGGCTCTTATGTAGCAGTTAGCAAGGAAAACTCAAAGAGGAGAACCCATAACAACTCCATACACCTCAAGATTCATGTTTACATTGTCTTTATAGACAGGGGCTTCAGAGTTACAAGTTTGTAGAAGTTTTTTTCAGGGGATATTATTCATTTGGGGGTTTTAAAGCAAATCATGCCCATGGAGTAAGTCGAAGATTCCAGGCTGTTATGGTTTAACATGAAGGAGATTAATATTTGGTTTAAAAACTTACCAAGTTCATACGTAGGGGTTTGACTCTAATTTATTTTAAGTCTGACAAGGTTCTCCCTTTGTGGGTCTTTCCAATACCGTAAGCGAATCCAGTACTGAAATACACAACATTTCCTTATTTTCTACTCTTTTCGGTTGTGCATTGATCCCTTATATGATTCGATTCACCTTTTATATACCGTCGATTGAGCTTCTCTAAATTTTTCGAAATTTAGTGTGGTCATTGAGGATAATATCCATTTTCGCTAGGTACTGTTCTGTAACTGTATAGGAAAAGATGGCTGCATTATCAGCTTTTCTAATCGTAATCGCTTAATTTATTATAAATTGTCCGTACAATTTTAAGGGATTTAAACCTTAGATTCTAAGAACCCATGTTTTTAGCAGCTTTAGCAATGAACTCTGCTGCAAAAGGTAGGCGTGATAGTGTTTTTTGGATCATCTTCCACATTGTGTATGGCGTCAAGAAGGGTTTTAATATTCAGTTCCTTTTTATTTCTTTGGCTTACCTTTATAAGGAGAATTAATTCTAAGGTTGAGTTATTCTTGAGTTAATAGGCACATAAAAAGGTTGATGCTTCATTTAGTCGCTTCTGGAGCTGGAGGAGGTTTATATTTATTTTTTATAGTTTCATAAGAGTTTGGGTTCAGCAAGTAACTTTGTGTTGAAGTAAAATTTGCATAATTTCATGCTCAATACTGTGTTTTAGATGAGGGGTAGGCTATTTTCTTACAATTCTTTATGAATCTATTTAATTCCCTTTGTAAGTTGAAGAGGACAGTTTTATCGAGCTTTAACTGACAAAGGAGGCGCCACGTCGGCATATCACCATTAAATCCTAGTGTTCATCTGCTTGGTCGCGGAGTATATATGTAAATTTGGACAGTATATTTCCACGATAAAAAATGTTAAAATCGACCGCCTAAATTGTATTGATAAGTTTCTTATCGATTTTCTTGATTTAATGAATATTCGCATTTAATTCTGGATTTGACCTGTGAATAAGTTCACCAAAATTGATTGAAAGCTAAGAGTTTCACTTTAGTGAGAAGCAGAAAATTAGAGTTCTTAAGCACTAAATTTTATAAATACGCGTTTAGATACAAATCTTAACATCATCGCAGACAAGTTGAAGATATTGCTAAAAAATGGGTTGATAAAGCATAATAATAGAAGGTTACATACTTCCTACCAAATAACCCGAGTATAAATAATAATAACATAAAAATAGAGTTACGAATTTGTGAATAAACGTAAGAATGGGTATGACAGTGTCAATGCCTTTAATAACACTGTATAACAATGAAAAAACGAAAGCAGCAGTGGATATTGGACATTGGACATATAGAAGTGGGGAATATAGTAGTAGAAAATAGTGGGGAAAATGGGGAAAATTATAGGAAAGCGAGAATGAAAAGTAGGATGAAAGACAGGTCCCTGGTGATAGGGCATTTCTCGCTTTCTTTGCGATTTGATATATATTTTATGTTATATATTTATTATATATATATAGAAGGCATTCAAGCCTTTGTAGTAGCGGGTTTTTTGCTCTCTTCTGGTTTTGTGAAGACTTGCATCTTCTTATCTGGATTGTTTACACCCAGATTTTGAGTTTTTTATTATTTTGTACTCTAGTTGTTTTTATTGTTTTTTAAAATTTTTGGGCGAGTTTATCGCGCTAAAATTTTTAGGGGAAGTTTAGAAAATTAGCACTTTGCTAATTTAGTGGAAGGATATTGTGTGGCTTTGTTTCTGTTTGATATTGTGAAAAAATCTAAGTGAACCTTGAGTCAACGTCATCGTCAATGAGTAATCTGCTGCTTTTAAAAGGTATTGCGTGTCCTATGTCATCAAAGTCCATGTGCTCGAGTACAAACTCGGGAGGGAGGTGCCGGTGTACTTTGTACCAGATCTTAATTGCTCTCAGGTGAAGCTCCACGTTTATAGGGGTTATCCCGAGTTCGCCATAGAGCTCACTCTGCCTTCTCCGCTCTCTCCTTCGGGTTCCTGTTATGATATAGACCGCCTTATTTTGGACCTTTTGCAGTTTAAGGAGTTCGGTCTTGGGAATTGCATTTATAGGGACCGGCGGCTACAGGAGTTTTGATCGAATGCATGCATTATAGATCTTAAGTTTGTTGGAGGTACTCAGGTTTATGAACTTGGAAAGTTCCACCAACTCCCTCCGTGCATTTGATGTAGTTTAGCCACATGACTCCCATATCCACGAGTCGTAATACGGAGTCCCGGCGTGCCACTCCCCCCCCCACACGGATGTCTGCGAGGGTCCGTCGGAATAATGGAATTACACGGAACTTTTGGGCATTGGTGGATATCTTCCATCTTCTCTCGAAAGAGTTGATGTTTTCGATTTCCACCGCCGTACTCTGTGCCATGTAATTCGCATTCCGATAAGGTGTTGTACAGATCATTGTTATATCGGTCGAAAATTGGATGTACAACAAACCTCAGGTCAGAGGTTGGGGAAGGTCGATGGTGTATATATTATAGAGCAGGGAACTTATACACCCGCCTTTTCGCACCCTTGCCTTGAGCTCGAACTCGGGGCCATTGAAATCCTTGATGTTCAGAAACGCCCTCCTCTCCAATACGTAGTCGCATAGAATCCTTTCAAGTATGGGATTGAGGCCCAGTTATAGGATTTTGTATTGCAGGCCTCTCCTCCATACTTTGTCAAAGGTTTTTTTGACGTCGCGGAGTACCAGATTTGCGTGGCATCTTTCAGCTTTTACTTTTGCTAACTTCTCGGTGATCACGGCTAGCGCCGTGCCCGTTCCTCGCTTCCTTCGGAAGCCATATTGCTGGTTATTGTTATCCTCGAGGAACGAATTCACCCTGTTGGCCAATATCTTCTCTAAGACTTTACCTGAAAATTATAAGAGAGATATAGGCCTGAAGTTAGCTGTACTGTCCGGTGGCTTACCGGCTTTTAGAATGAATATCATTTTTGCTACCTTCCAGTGATCAGGGAAGTAACCCACATTCAGGCACGCATTCATGATATTCATGAGCCTCAGTAAGATGTTAGGCGGGGCTCGAATAAAATTTTCCTTGTAAGTCCTGTACGCCCTGGTGCTCGCTGAGAAAAGGATTTCAAGGTTTTTAAGAGTTACTCGGCAGTAATTCTACCACCGAGTCCCTCCATTTCCCTTTCCTTCGATACACAATGGTGGAGATGGGTTCTGTGTATCTGGTCGTTCAAGTCGTTTATAATTCTGTCTTCAAAGTCTAAATCAAAGTCATCATTCTCTTCCGGAGATATCTTAAATATAGATGCCCAAAAGAGCCTGAAGTCCTCTTCGATTTCTTCCACGTCAGTAATTTCGGTATTGTCACGTCTAAGATTTATGGTCATTTGTGGCTGTCCGCCTCTTAGTCTTTTTACTGTCTGCCAGAATGTACGTGAGTCGTTTTCTATGTTTAGTCCGTCTATCAAATTATTCCAAATCACATTCTGTTGATACCTACAAAGAGTCATTAATTCGTCGCGTATGTGTCGTCTTCGTCTGTGTGTAATGATGTTGGGGCCTGTGAAGTTCATATCATTAATCCGTTCCCCGTATTCCTTCGCGAGGGAAGAGTTTTATATTTAACTCGAGGAATGGCTTCCTTATCAGCTTTTAATATATTATCATTAATTTTATCCAACTCCTCGTAAATTTCTTCTAGAGTAGCATTAATTAAGGGGTCATGGTTATAATTTTAGAGCAGTCGTTTATAATTATCCCAGTTGGCTCGAGTGTAGCTCTTGCGTTCTGGGATAGGGACTTGAATGGGGGACGTTGAGATTTTAATAAGGATAGCCTGGTGGTCGCTGGTGATAGGAGGACCCGGTTTCATGAAGTAATTGTAAAGGAACATAGTGCTAGTGAGCACTCTGTCTGGTTTTGTGCCTGATCTGTGTGTAATGCATGTGGGGAAGTTTGGTCTAATTCTTGTCATGATTTGTCTTTCAATAAGTGTCTCAAGATTCCTGCCTGCTGGGTTGGTCGATGTGTAATCTGAGGCAGTACTCCTAGCATTTAGGTCCCCGGCAAACATAATGGTTCTGCTGTGACCACAAAATTAGAGGAAGTTGTGAAGGAGTAAGTAGCCTCTCCTTGAAGGCTGGTGCCCTGTTGCCAGGAACAAGAGGCCTACTGCCGTACAAACCCGAATAGCAAGGTATGAATCGTCGAGTCTACTTATTGATTTGAAGTCAAGACCTCTTTTCACAGCTATTGCATATCCGTCGAAACGTTCTCCGCTGTGGATTTTGGTAAAGACTTCGTAGGGGAAAATTTTTAGCTTGTCTGTTTCATTTATCCCATGTTCTGAGATAAATATAACGTCTGAGTCGCATTGTCTTATTATGTTACCGTATAGTGTTTTTTTTTGTTCGTCCAGCCGTCCGAGATAAAATGTAATATTTTTAATGCCTCCATTGTCTAGTTCACTAAAGATTGCTGTGAGTGGTCATGTTTTTTTTGGAATTATTCCTTTACGAGCTTAGGTCCTTGTGGAGTGTTTGGTGGCGAGATGGTTTCTCCTGTTCGTTTTTTCCTGTATTCGCCGTCCGTTAGAGTGATAAAGGTTTCGGGTGCCAGTTTGATCAAGCCTTGGAGTAGAGCCTCCTCGACTTGTTTCTTGCTGTAGCCGTCCGAGGTGAATTGCCATTTGTATCTTCCGGATATTACTCCTTTCGACACATCAAGGACATCCATCTCCTTAGGGAAAGGGGACATTTCAGCAGCGAATACCTTCAAGTTAATTTTTCTTGAATGGTAAGCGTGCCTAAATTTCCTCCTACAAGAAAAGGACGATCTCGGCCGTCTCTGAGGCTGTGAAGTTTTTCGTGAGCGAGGAGAACGTGCTTCCCCTCAGGTCTCGCAGTCTCAGTCACCGTAGCCTCATTATCTTTCTGTGTGTGTGTGTGTGTGTGATCGAGTTTGTATCCTGTGAAATTTGCGTGTTGTTTTGTTTTTCGGAGCGTGTATTTGCCTCCTTTGCTGCCTGAGCTTGGATCCTAGGATCCCTGGAGGGAGCTGGGACACTGCTGGGGGTGGGTAGCTTCTGGCAGCTAGTCTTGCACTAGGGTTTTAGACTAATCTTCAGCATCTCCTCTGACCGTGGGTTTGGGGAAAATCACATCTTCTCCATTCCATTATGCGTCAGCATTCTTTTAAATTCATCTGAAAAGCCCCCCGGGGAGGAGAGATTTGCAATGTGAGCATAATTAATGCAAAACATAATTTTGGTCGAGTTTTCGTTCTCGACGTGAAGAAATGTAGGATTTCTCTTAGACTCCGCAACAGCAGCTTTAGCAACCTTGGCGTAGGTGCTACACTTTATTTTCTCCATCTTGTCTTTTTTGATCAGCCTTTTTCTTCAACATTTCTTTTTGGATCGGGCAAGCCATGGAGAGCGTCTTATGTTCTCCAGCGCAATTCAGGCACTTCATAGAGGTGCTCTTACAGCTCCTTTAAGGATATGTATCTGACGCGTAGATAGAGCACAGAAGAATGTTTCCCCCTGGGGAAGGTTGACGTGTTATGCTCTTCATACTTGTAGCATTTGAAGCAAATCTGGAAGTAGATAAACTCCTTACGTTCGATCTGCTCAGGGCAGACACGGACGTTAAAGAGGAGCATACCTGCCCCCGTGGCCTTAACCGCCATTGCCGTATCACAAAAGACTATTTTGAATACGTGCGTGTATTCCTTGAATTTAATGATTTCAGCTACCTTCGCCCAGGTGTGTTTTTTTCCCCTTCAGCATGAATTTCTTTAATGCTGTGGCCCCCAACCCATGGATCGAGACGGCGAAGGATAATGCTACGATGTGTCTTTATTTGAGGTGAAGTGTGTGGCTTGAGGTTGATCGTTTTTAGGCATTCAGCTGCTTTATAAGAGGTGAGGACTTCGCAGTCACTCTCCTTTGAGCAAATAGCCACATATCCATTGTGTGTGTCTATTAGCCTTACTAGGGCAATCCCTAGATCCCTAGATCTCCGATGGCTTGGGGCCATCGGAGAGAGTCTTCAGCGGTATCCGCCGGGTCTCCCTCATTTATTCTTCCATATCATCATGAGCAAGGATTGGAAGAACAAACTTAAACAGAAGAAAAATAGCCAGCGGAGTAATTGTGAGTGTTTGGATGTGTTCGTGTGAGTAGTTTGAGAGAGACTTATAACAGCTTTTTCTAGAGAAACAAAGTGTTTGAAGAAAGGTGTCCCAGTCTAAAATATATAATCTACAAATGGCACTTACCTTCCATGTACGGCGCTTATCAAATGCCTGCAGGTTGTTGTCCGACCAAGGAGACTCGATGAAGAGTTCGGAGGGGGAGGGGGGAAGCAAGTTCACCCCTCGCCACGGGCGCACAAAAGCGTATGAAAATTTTTACAGTCTTTAATTCACAAAAAGTAATGAAAATTTCTTAGTAGCACTGCTTAAACTTGTCCGTAAGGATTTACCAAACGTGCGGTACAACGCTCAAAACTCGGTGCGAGATAAAACTAGGCAGTAGCACAATCTTCACAAAAGTAAAGAAAATCAGACGAGCTAAGGCAACCATAGTAGTCGAAAGCAGGAGTAGCCTTTCTTAAAGAAGTTATGTAGCTCTCAAAAATAACACCAGATTTTGTGTAACCTACGAATTTCTTGTAAACGAAGTCATTCGCGCGCTGAAACATCATTGGACCACACATCGCACGGCCTGTGACGTCATCTCAATGTGTAATTGATATTTTGTACAAAATTAAAATTTTATTTCTATCATTTAATTATATTTTATTTATTTTTATCGGTGATATTTATATTACTTATGTAAGAATTTTCCAGACCGCTTCTGCTATACTTGCATCACGCTAACAAACAATACAAATGACACTTGACTCCACACGTAAGGCAACTGTGAGCTGCTCTTCGGATGCAAAGTTGGTGATCAGAACAAACTATGGGCACTTAATACTTGTTGTGTAAAGTACACAATTAGACTTTAGGAATTGGTTAAATGCACCGGTCTTGGTTTCACATTTAATATCCTAATGGTCTGGAGAGAGCCGAACGACCATTCAACTGACTGCTACTTCTGTTTAACAGATATCACAGGCAAGTATTCTTCTCTCTATGTTCCCTGCAAGTTATATTTTTCTCACAAGATTAAATTTTTCTAACTAAAATTAAGTTTTATATGATGTTTTTCTTTTCTCAGGACAGATCTCAACTGAAGACGGGGGGGGATTGTCTACCCGAATCTTCAGACTGCTCTTCGCCCTGTTCATCAGCCACCATCTATAAGGCCAAGCAATGACACGGGCAACTCGGATGAACCATGATCCTGCGTATGAGCCATGACCTGAATAGGACACGAACCCGCACTACGTTACCCAACCTGAACTCATTGATTTGGTCCATGATTTAACCCTTACTAAACAACAGAGCGAACTCCTACTCTACCGTCTGCGAGAATGGTATATGTTGGATAAGTATGCAGAGATAACAAGATTCAGGTACCAATCGTCAGATATCCAACAAGTCTACTCAATGCAAAACAACCTTTGGTTTGCAATAGTATCAGAGGCCTCTTTGATGTTTTGGACTCGAGTTTTGACCCAAACCACTGGAGGTTGTTTAATGATGTATCATTTTACAGCATTAAAGCTGTTTTGTTCTATATTGGAAACATCGTGCCATCCGTTCCAATTGCTTGCTCATTTATTTTAGGAGAGACATGGAAATCCATGTTTCATTCTTAAAATTATAAATTTCAATGAGCATTAATGGCTTATTTGTGCAGATTTAAACATTGTGGCATACTTTAATGAGTTTAAAACTGGTAAGCTAAAATTTATTGTCTTTCTATGCAAGTGGAACAGTCAAGAGAGATCAGTACATTATCTACCTTCAGCATGGACACCTCGATAGTCACTCATACCTGGATTCCATGATGTTAATGATGAATCACGTGTAAAAAAATGATAAGATGGTTTCCCTCCTATACATATAAAGCTGAGCTTAATGAAAGAGTTTGCCAAAGCTTTGCAGCATCATAAGCCGTGTTTCCAGTACTTCAAGGAAATAGTTGCAAAATTAGGTGATGCGAAAATTAAAGAATGGCATATTTCTCGCTCCTCAGATTCGTCAATATATGGCTGACAAAGAATTTGAATTAACGATGGATGAAACTGAGTTAGGTTCATGATGTACATTTAAAGGTGTTTGCAATGGTCTATTGGAAAGCACAAAGAAGGCCAGCATAATGTTTTAGTAGATTTATTAACCAAATGTTACCACGATCTTGGGTGCAACATGTCCCAGAAGCTTTATTTTCTGTATTCTCATATCTCTTTTTTTTTCCTCGAAAATGCAAAGGATGTAAGTGATGAAGACGGAGAGAGATTTCGTCAGCAGATATAAATAATGAAGAGAAGGTACAAAGGTAAATGGAGTCAAGCCGAGCTAACCGATTCCTGCGGAAATCTAAAGTGTGACCAACCAGAGACATCACACAAACGCTGAAGTAAATATTAAGTACAGACAGTGCAGAAGTAAAGAAAATACCTAAACTCATATTATAATCCTTTTTGTTTGCTTATTTTTTCAATGGATATGGAATACTAACAATAGAGATATTTCATTTGCCATAAAAAATCATTAATTTATTTTTTAGTTGGAAGGTACGAATGTTTCGTAGATGTATTACTAGAAAATGTAACGAAATATCTGTTAATGTCTTCAACCACTGTATGATGAAGAGATAACCGAAGACGAGGTCGAGCTGATGGTTAGCAGCGAATCGTGTTATTCTCCGAACTGAAGTTTAGAGATGCAGCAGCGTCTAGTCGACTGCTCACGGAACCCATGGATGGAGGGGGAGATCAGTCTCGGGCAGCACGTTTTTTTTTTTAATTAATTCTATCCGAGTGGGCTTTAGTCAAATATCGTACAGTATGTATTTTTTGTTTTCTTTTCCAGACAAATATGATTTTATGATTATTATCGACGATAAGAAAAGAAACTATACAAAACATTGTGAAAATGCATAAATTTTTCATCATAATTTAAAAAAATAGATTTCAGGGTATTCTGAGATGTATCATGCAAATGTGAGAGGTTGTGCTGTTTATAGGGGCAGCACTGCTTTGCTTGTCGACTGCCTTGCTTGCCTGAGCCAGTCAAATTCTTCTCTACGTTGGAATTGATACAGCAAAAATTTATGTTTGTTTTCGCACGAGTTTTAACTGAAGTGATTCGCGCGTTAAGTGATTCCTCGCTTACGAGTTCTTTCGCAGCATACGTGGAAAGTGACATTACGTATTTGTGCAGTAAAAAGTGAAATTTTTTCACTTGCTTCGTGCGCCGGTAGCGAGGGTGAACGTGCTTCCTTCCTCCCCCTACGATTTCTTCATCGAACTCTCTTTGGGGTGGCTTAAAGACCTGCAGGCTCTCGAATAGCACCTGCACGTAAGGTAAAGTGCCATATTGCTTAGGGTGTAATTATTTTTGCTTTAGACAGAGACTACCCCCTTTAACTATTTCTGTTCTTACTGGTGAAAAACCTCTCACACACACACCAATACAGCCAAGAACACCGAGTCTTCCACAAAATTTGTTTTTCCAGTCCTTAAATGAGGAAATGGAAAAATAAATGAGGGAAACCCGGCGGATACCGCTGAAGACCCTCTCCGATGGCCCCAAGCGAGATCAGGGGGAGGTCTTCGCTTTAACTCATGGGGAACTAGGGGTGACCCTAGTTAGACTAATAGACACATACAACGGCTAATTGGCTATCCTAAAGAGGAGAGCGACTGCGAAGTCCTCACCTTTCAGAAGGCGGCAGAATGCTTGAAGAAAATCAACCTAAAACCACACACGCCACCACAGATTAAAACACACCGCAGCATCATCCTTCGCCGCCTCGATCCTTGGGTAGGAGGCCACAGCATCGAAGAAATTCATGCTGAGGTCGAGAAAAGCCACTCTTGGGAAGGAGGAAGTCCTTAAATTTAAGGACTATACGCACGTTTTCAAAATAGTGTTTACTGATTCGGCAATGGCAGTAAAGGCCACGGAGCGTGGTATGCTCCTCTTTAACATTCGAATCTGCCCCAAGCAGATCGAGCGTGAGGAGTTTATCGACCTCCAAATGTGCTTCAAATGCTAAAAGTATGAGGAGCACACTACGGCCAGCTGCCCCAGAGGGAATGTTATCTTATGTTCTATCTCCGCGTCGGACACCCATTCTTGGAGGAGCTGTAAAAGTACCTCTATGAAGTGCCTGAATTGCGCTGGAGAACATAAAACCCTCTCCATGGCTTGCCCGATCAAAAAACAGATTCAGAAGAAAAAAGCAAACCAAAAGAAACTGGAAGAGGAAACGAAGGCTAACACAACCTATGCCAAAGTTCCTAAAGGTGCGGTAGCGGAGTTGAAAGGAAACCCTACATTTCTTCACGTCGAAAATGAAAACTCGACAAAAATTATGTGTTGGATATATTATGCTCATATTGCGAATCTCTCATCCCCGAAGTGCTTTGCTTAATAAAATGCTTAATAAGAAGCTTAATAAGATGCTAATTCATAAGGAAATGGAGAAAATGTGGTTTCCCCCAAACCCGCGGTGGGAAGAGATCCTAAAAATTAGTCTCAAACCCCAATGTGAAAAGGTCTTGACTTCAAATCAATAGGTGGACTCGATGAATCTTACCTCGCTGTGGATGTCCGTACGGCAGTGGGACCCCTGGTCCTGGCAACAGGGTACCAACCCCCAAGGAGAGGGTATTTGCCCCTTCTCAACTTCTTGCAGTTATGTGGTCACGGCAGAACCGTTCTCTTTGCCAGTGACCTCAATGCAAGAAGTGCTGCCTCCGGTTATACTTCGACCAACCAAGCAGTCAGGAATCTCGAGACACTTATAGATAGACATATTATGACTAGAATTGGACCAGACTTTCCCACATTCATCACACACAGATCAGCCCCCAAACCAGATACTATACTAACCAGCAATATGTTCTCATACAATTACTTCATTGAGCCGGGCCCCCCTATTCCCAGCGACCACCAGGCTATCCTTATTAAAGTTTCAACCTCCCCCATTCAAATCCCTATCCCAGAGCGAAAGAGCTACGCTCGAAAGTTATATCTCAGAACCCTTAATTAATGCCACCCTAGAAGAAATTGACGAGGAGTTGGATAAAATTAATGAAGATTTATTAAAAGCCGACAAGGAAGCCGTTCCCCGAGTTAAATATAAAACCCTTCCGGCATCATAATGGACCCCTAGAATGAAATCCCTCACGAGGGAATATATGGAACGAATCAATGAAGTGAACCTCACTGGCCCCAACATTAACACACACGTACAAACACGACTCATTCGTGACGAACTAATGACTCTTATAAGGGACCAACAGAATGTACTTTGAAATAATTTAATTAACAGACTGAACATAGAAACCGACTCACATATATTCTGGCAGACTGTTAAACAACTAAAAGGCGGACAACCGCCAAAGACTATTAAACTCAGACGTGTTGACACTGAAATTGCGGACGGGGAAGGAATCGAAGAGGAATTCAGACTCTTTTGGGCATCTATATTTAAGATATCAAATACACAGAACCCATCCTCACCATTCCGTATCACAGGAGGGGGAAATGGAAGGAATCGGTGGTAGAATTACTGCCGAGGAGCTCTCAAAAACCTTAAAGTGTTTTCGACAGCGAGCACCGAAGCGTTTAGGACTGACAAAGGAGAATTTTATTCGAGCCCCGCCCAACATCTTATTGGGGCTCATGAATATCATGAACGCGTGTCTGAACGTGGGTTACTTCCCTGACCATTGGAAGGTAGCGAAATTGATATTCATTCCTAAAGCCGGTAAACCACCGGACAGTCCAGCTAACTTCAGGCCTATATCTCTCTTAGAATTTTCAGGGAAAGTCTTGGAGAAGATATTGGTCAACAGGGTAAATACGTTTCTCGAGAATAAAAATTCTCACAATAACCAGCAACATGGCTTCCGAGCGAAGCGAGGAACAGACACGGCGCTAGCCGTGATTACTGAGAAGTTAGCAAAAGTAAAATCACAAAAACGCCACGCAAATCTGGTGCTACGCGATGTCAAAAAGGCCTTTGACCAAGTATGGAGGAAAATCCTACAATATAAGATCTCACAACTGGGCCTCGATTCCATACTTGAAAGGATCCTTTGTGACTACGTAATGGAGAGGAGGGCCTTTCTGACAATTAAAGGTTATAATGGCCCTGAGTTCGAACTCAAGGCGGGTGCATAAGTCCCCTGCTCTATAACATTTACACCATTGACCTTCCTCAACCTCTGACTGAAGGTTCCTTGTACGTCCAATTTGCGGACGACGTAACAATGATATGTACGACGCCTTATCGGAATGCGAATTTCGTGGAGCAGAATACGGCGGTGGAAATCAAAAACATCAACTCTTTCGAGAGAAGATGGAAGATATCCACCAATGCCCAAAAGTTCCGTGTAATTGCATTATTCCGAAGGACACTGGCAGACCTCCATATGGGGGGTGCACGCATCCCATACCGCACGGAGGGCACGGTTATGGGACTGCGTATTACGACTGGTGGGTATAGGAATCATGTAGCAAAAACTACACAAAATGCACGGAGGGACTTGAGTGAATTTTTCAAATTCCTACACCTGAGCACCTCCAACAAACTCAAAATCTATAATGCTTGCATTCGCTCAAAACTCCTGTACCCCCCGGTCCCTATAAATGCAGTTTCCAAGACCCAAGTCCTTAAACTGCAAAGGGTCCAGAATAAGGCAGTATATATCATTACAGGAGCCCGAAGCAGAGAAGGGAGAAGGCAGATTGAACTCCATGGTGAACTGGGGATGACCCCCATAAACGTGGAGATTCACCCCAGAGCAACCAAAATCTGGGACAAGGTGCACCCGAGTTTGTGCTCGGGTACATTGACTTTGACAATTCAAACAACATAAGACGACCAATATCCTTTAAAAGCAGCAGACTACCGATTGGCATTGAAGTCGACCCAAGGTTCACTTAAAATAAAAACCCCAATTCACAACACAAATCACGAACAAAGCCAAGCGAAATTAGTCACTATATTAGCATTTGTTAATATTTGTTTTTATTAAAAACTTCCCCCAAATTTTTTGTGCGAAATATCGCCAAAAAACAAAAACCAAACAAACAAACAAAAAACAACACAAAATAAACACCAAAATCTGGGTGTAAAATACCCGGATAAGTTGATGGAAATCTTTAACAAGCCACGTAGAGAGTAAAAAATACCTACTACTACAAAGGCTTGAATGCCTAGCGCATTACCAGATAATATATTTATATATTGTCACAAAAAATATAACCAAAACGCAAAGAAAGCCAGAGATGCCCTTTCACTAGGGATCTGTCTTTCATACTTCTTTTCATTTTCACTTTCCTATTAATTTCCCCTATTTTCCCACTATTTCTCCTACTAAAACCCTCTTCTACTATATTCCTCATTTTATATGTCCAATGTCCAATGGGGCAGCAAATTCTACGACCACCCATGGTGTCACAAACGCTAGGTACAACTCTGACTGCGCACCGAATGTGAGTCGTACAGTACATGTAAGGAATGGTCCTTTTCTGCTACTGCTGGGGACAAAAGGAACTTGCAAGTGAGCATCGGGTGGAAACACTTGGGTCAAAGTGGAAGCCTCGAAAGCAAAGTAAATACTTGGAGGTAAATACCAAATAGGTTCTTTGAAAATGTCTGGGCTATTTTGGTTGATACATTAAAGGACAACTTCAATAAAAACTGTTTTCAGGTCGTCCAATGAAAAGGAATAGCGTGCCACACTGATAGACGAAAATCATTGGACTTTGGGCAAATGACCTAAAACGGCGTAATAAACAGGCGACAATGGAGTGCACGTTGAGTCACAATGGACAAACATACCCGCATGTCAATTGTTGTAGGCCAAAGGAAGCTTGATTATTAGACCATTGTAGAGGTAGGGTGAACCTCAGCCAGTCATCGTACCAAATTATGCACACACGAGGGTTGCTAGAGACGAGGTGAGGGTCAGACAAAAGAAGAAAAGAGTTGACCTGGAAGACGAAGATGCGTACCATATACAAACTTTGGAAAAGCTCCGACAGGACTTGTTTCAAATAAGAAAGAATTAGAAGCGAAATAAGCGGTAGATTTTTCACCCACGTTGTAGAAAAGTGGTGTGAACAAAGTTGCTCTTAGTTCAGAATAGAACATTTCAATGTATCTGTTGCTCCGAGTTTAAGAACATGTGGTATGCAAGCAGATAGAACGGATCTCAGGCATATGTGATTGTAATTGACGGGTTTAGAAGACAAACGATCAGTCTGGTTCTTAAAAATGACTCGAAATCGCGAAACCCAACCTTAGATGAGGGCTTGAGTAATGTTAGAATCTCGACTGTCAGAGATAGGCAGAACCTCTGGGCAACGTATTTACCGATCAAAATAATTAAAAGGTTACTAAAGTCATAAGAGTGTGGGAGAAGACCCCCTTGATCGCTGTGTACCACATCAAAACACTAAGGAAGAGAAAAAAGGACATGAGTTTTGTTTTGATGATGAAATTTGACGCTCTCTCAAGAAAATGCGGACGCGACTCTATTTCGCAAGGTAGGAATTAATCCATGGTCACAGAAAACGACATGCAGTGAGCTTTAAAGTAACTTGAATGCCTAGGTTAAAAAGGTCACGAATTTTCTCTAAAACATGCAGAAAGTAGGCAAGAGAAACGAAAGAAAGAAGAGGGTTGGCAAAAGAAAAGCCTACTAAGATACGCCTGGTAGGGCTGTCCTAAAGTTCGACTTCATGAAGGTCGAGTTCAAAACAATTTTGTAACGTTTGCTTTTTTACGCCTTGATCTATTGCAAACGCTATGGTCGTATGATCGAACGACTAGATCTTGAATAAATTCGAGAGAGCGCGGCCTCTTCAACGTTAGAAAAGCTAACAATATAGCTAAAGACGTTCATAAACTGCAGAATAAAGCCCGATTGATAATGTTTATACCGTTTTTACCACACAATTTTTGCACTTTCTTATCTTATACTTTTCTATTTTACGTCAGTTCTAGGACGAGGATATCAATCTGGTGAATACAAAGAAACTGATGAATATTTGAGATTCACTAATTCGGAAGTTGAATTACTAATTTCCAGATTGCCGGCAAAGAAGCTGCTTGCACATAGAAGAAGAAAAAGACATAAATAAATGTACTAATTTAATGGAAAAATAGTAACAAAAAAGATTTGAAGGTCGAGTATTTTATTCATTCGCAACAGAGGCATCTTCATGCATTCAGGAGGAAGGGTTGGATCATTCAGTAGGTGGTGAGGTGGCTAACATTCTTCCAGTCTTTAACGCCTTAAATAGTCTCCGATATGGCTACTCTCCCTTAACAGATGGAGATAAACTTACACTTTCTAGCTTTTTCGGCTGTGAGATCAATGGTTTCTCCCTTAATCCCCCAAGCGGTCGGAGAGAGCAGAGATGCTATTTGCTCCCTGGGTGCTAATAACAAAAACTTCCTTAAGATTTACCTTATCTAGCAGAGGACCGTGGAAGTTATATAATTCAAAAGAGAATGTAAAACAACATAAGGGTTTCATATTTCCTTAGAATCAGCCGAAATAAAATAATTCATGGGATAACTTTGGAAGGGTTTTGGCAATTATATATTTCGAAAGAGAATGTAAAACAACATAAATGTTTCAAACTTCGTTAGTTTCCGCAGAATAATTACAATGTTATTACAAAAACAAAAATAAAAGCAAAACGGGGACCGACCGACCGACGACATAGTGAGATGTAGAGTCGCACGCGATTATAAAGGATTGATATAATTTCTGCTACAGCTGATAAACTGTTTTCTAGTCTTAGGGAAGACAAAAGAAAAGGATTCATAAATCTTATCTCAGAATCAACAACTGTCGATTTCTGGTAGTGCTATGAAAGAGATGGGATATGTAGAGCTAAAGTTTTCTGGTAGTGTCATTAAAAGATGAAAAAAGAATTGCTAAATTTCCCATCAGAACCAATCTTTGTGGTTGTCTGGTAGTGTTATGATATAGAAAAATTATTCATGAAAGTCATATCATCAATACAAATACTTTATTTTCTCTGGTAAAGTGAAATGAGGAAACGATTCCTAAATTTACTGTCAGAACCAACAACGTTAAGCTTTTCTGGTAATGTTATGAAAGATTAAAAAAGATCGATAAATCTCCTGTGTGATTGTCTGGAAGTGTTATGAAAGAAACGAGAAAAGAAGGTCCGGATTTAGATTTGCGTAGGCCTTAAGGTATATATTGGTTAAAAGGTTCCCTCAGGTGTCTGGTATCTTTAAAGTTCATTGAATACACATTCTCCTCAATGGGGTAAGAGGTCTAGTCAACGAGGAGACAGACCATTGTGACATTTCCTATGTGTCCAGACTTTAGGGACAACCTTTTTTTAAGAGGTTAGTGTGAGACACCATAATTTTTAACTAACTTTACTCCTATCGTAACCTCTAAAATTAGGTGCACCGAAAATCTAAAGGATCGCATTAGTATAATGAATTAGCACTACTAACAAATTATTTGGAAAATACTAAGTGCATTCTTCTCCTGAAAAAAGCAAGACATGGTTAAGATATTGGGTAATATTAAATTCTCATATTTTAATGTTAAATCATAGTAAATCTCACGGAAACGAGATTGATAACAAACGAGATTTTGAACAGGTGCGTATCAAAACAGTACCTTGGAATTCATTTATCAATTGCATATTTTTAACGGTTTCCTTGAACTCTCTCTCTCAGATAAAATATATTGATTGCATATATTAACTTATTTTAAACCCGCAAAATATCAAAAGCAAAAAATGTGAAATTTTGTGAGGTTTCTGCAGTTTGTGAGACTCAAATATGTAGTTTATTTAGCTTATGCTCAAATCCAGGAGTAGCTCAGAATAACCGATAAATTTAATATCAGAACCAATCTTTGTAGTTATTTGATAGTGTTATGAAAGAGATGAGCAAAGTATCAATAAATTAGATGTCAAAGCCAATATTGTACAGCACGGTACGAAACTAGAGAATCCCCTTCCCCCCCAATCTACATTAAAAAACAATATTTAATTTCCATAAAAATACAGAGAATATTCCTTGAAATTTGGCTATGTTAGTGTTAAAGTTTGATTCCATAAACCAGGGGATAAAGAGGTTGAAGAAAGCGCTGTATATTTAAAGAAAGGATGCGTCCAAAACTAGAGAACAATAAAATAACTTTCAACTTGCACGTAAAATCTCCTAACGTATGCATGTCAACACTGTCTATCGTGTATGATAGACTGCTCCTGATGGCATTGCTTATTTTTAGAATTAAAACACGTGTTAAGGTCAAACACTGCTTCCAAAACCAGGATGTCCAGTAGAAGAATGAAGGAATGAAAGTTTCTGAGAGCACGAGGCATTGTAATCAGTCAAAAAGTGTGATTTCACGCAGAATAAAGTTAGATGAGAATAGTTGGTCCTACGAGTAAACGAAAAAATCTGGTCGCACGATGCCTCTCACGTCAATGTGGCGATAATATGAACCTTAATCTGTCCCTTCTGTCTGTTAAGTCGTCTAAAAGAGGTGGTATTAAGTACACGCTTTACTAACGAAAAACTACTCAGAAGGAAAAAAAATTAAGTGACTAGATTGTCCTTGGTTCCTGAGCATATCTTATGGAGCGCTGAAAAGTGTAGAATTTTTTTTCAGTGACGAAAGCAAATTAAATGTTTTAGGATTGGATGGGGAGCAAAATGTACAACGTCGTGCAGGTAAAAGATTCAATACTACAGGCACGAAATAGAGTAAATTTGGAGATGGCAGCGCTATGGTGTTGTAGCGGGCCGAAAGCAACACTAACCCAGCGTTCCAACCTTATCCTAGAATTTATGAACCTTGAGAACCCTGAGGAAGAATTGATACGATTTGATATACTGTCCTTCTCTTTACAAAAATATACAGTGATAATTACAGTTTATATTTACAAAAAATAAACACTGGTGCGCATTCAAAATAAATACTCTATACAAATTTCAATCTTCCCAACCGAAAACAAAAATAAAATATGATGGGCGCAGAGAACAATCGCTACAAACCCAAACAACGTCCACGCAACAAAACGAAAAAAAACAACCGAACGAAAAAGGGCACGGGACTATCACTTGTGCGCTGAGGTGTGGTAGTAGGCCAACATAAAGGGGGGGCAGGCTCGTCAGCCAATGCAGGTGGGCAGTGCGGGTGGCAAGCGAGGTAAGAAAGTCCTCCGTCTCAGGGCTGGGCGGAGCACTCGCCTCAAGAACTCCTCTCGCAGTGCGTAAAAGCTCCCACTCTGTAGAAGAGATGATATCCCCCATTTACAATTTATTTACTATAGAGGAAAGGGACACCAATAAGTGGACACTCGACCCGAGGAAATTCTGTCAACTTCTTACCTCTAAATGGACATCCAAGTGCGCACGGCAAATTCCCGTTTATAACTTTTATATTTCCTAAATATTTACTCTTATATTTATAAAGGATTTCAACAACATATATCTCTGAAAAGAGAATACAATTGGTTAACATTATTCGTATTATTAATCAAAATTGTCTACCCACGCACTCACACAGGGGTAGGGAAAGATATATTTAAAGGGAGGTGGGAGAATAGCCCTACAGACACACAAACACCACTCCCCCACACCGTGATGCATGTTTTCAAGCACTGGAGTCTGTCCGATCGCACCACTAAGCGGCTACGAAGTAAACGCTGCGTTATGCAACAATATGCGTCAGGAACATGTGATCTCCTCTCTCGGAATAACGGGAGTGCGTGCGCCTGTTTTCACGCATGGAATTGCTCCGTACTACACAGCAAAGACGGTAATGTTCTTAGATGCTGAGAATATTGACCTAATGAACTGTTATGCACAGAACACCAATTTAAATTCGTAAAAACCTTATTGAAAATACTCGGTAAAAATTTAAGCTCGGAAATCAATAAATGTTAAAAATCTCTGGCAAAGATTGGAAGAAGAATCGATTCAAATCGCGGCCGAACAATGTTAAACATTGAAGTTCTGAGGCCAAAGATGTCCTCAAGTCATTCAGAATAACGGTCTACATCAAAGGTTCTCAAAATGGGTGTCTTAGATGGTTGAGGAAAATGTATATAAACCTACTCAAGGAGAGAGAGAGAGAGTGTACGACGGCTAGACGCGCTTGTCAGTGTTATTGTCTTTGAAAATACGATGATATGTATGAAAGTGACTTTTTTTACAATAAAGGTAATGGTTAGTCAATTAAGTGATTTTTTACCATTTTTAATACTCGTATAAATGCCTATGGCCATATGTGTGGCTATTCAGCAGCAAATCTTAGATTTTATAGACCTTGGCGGAGTTATGGACTCTCTGAGTGCTTTATGGTTACTGTGTGTTCTTTTAGTATTGGTTGTAATGTTACTGCTAGAAGTTGTTTGTATGTACTGTCGTAGAATTTCCCTCCTTTTTGTTTCAATTTAAGAGTGCTAAGTGTGTCTAATATATTGATATTATAAGAATATCCTAACAAACAGAGCCGTTACGAAACACGTAAGGATATATAAGAGAAACGCAAAATAATCCCCAAATAAACTTATATTTTACCTTTATCAATTGAATACATAACATTTATACATTAACTACAGCAATACTCTGAATATTGTCCTAAACAAGAATTAATTAAATTAGTTTACCCACAAAAATTGGTTAACGTTTTCTCTACACACAACAATAATATAAGAATTAGGCTTACGGACTCATGTGGAGTTTAAAGGCCTCAGAAATGTTATTTACTCTCGACGCGTGCCGCCGGCCAGATGTAGAGGAGCGAGATCACACAGTTGTTTTGGCGAGGGTGGCAGCTGGGGGGTCCACACGTTCTTCCGGGGGGGGGGGGGTTCTTCAAGGATGAGAACCAATACGGTGCTTTATGCAACACCTAGGCAGTCGTGGTCTCTATGGCGAGAGTGAGTCAAACTTGGTTCTTAAATCAAGCTAACTTGGAGTGCGGTGTGACCACCGAGTAACGAGCTCGAGGAGGAGCTTTTCTCCTTCGTTACTAATTTCCTTATTGACGAGGACTGAACTTAAGGAGGGTCTTCTTCAAGGGCGAGGATAACGGAGGGGGGTTTCTCTGGCGAGAATGATTTGAACTTGGTTCCTTACCAAGTTAACTTAGGAGTTTGGTGTGGCCACCGAGTAACGGACTTGAGGGGGAGCCTTTTCCTTCTTATTCTTAATTCCTCAAGGACGAGGAATACCCCTGGTGTATAAGGTGCACCAGGATATGGGGAGTCTCTCTGGCGAGAGTAAGTTGAACTTACCAAAGTTAACTTATCGTTTGGTTTGATAACCAGGGACTTAGCTCGAGGATGAGCTTCTTCTTAGCCCCTTAAGGTAGGTAGCCCTGCCTCTATTGCAGGGTACTTCTTGGTCTGGCAAGCCAAGTACTCTACCTGTCCAGTCTCGGTAGTTCGGTTTGATCCGAAGACTTCGTCACCTAGAGACTGACGTATACTACCCCGATTTTTCTCAGAGTTCCTCATTTATACTTCGTCACCCCACTAGGGGAGTGGTAAGGGGGAGAGGGGCTTGAGGACGGCCCCAGGAGAGTTCTTTTGGCCAACGGTTTTTCCCAAGAAGTCAAACATCGGCTCCTCGTTAGCCTTCGAGATTGGGAGAAACCCGTCTCCAATTTCTTATTCGACGTGAAACTGGATCTCACTCTCCTGGGGGAGATCTTACATTTTGACCATTAGGGTCTTTCATGGCACCGAGTTGTGCCACACTGCGGTTAAGCACTGAACCCGCCGATGCCTTCGACGGATGTCTTAGCGGTAACCGCCTTGTGACTGCACCAAGAGTGAACGGGGGGGGGGGGGAAGTGACCATTCCCCTACATGTACAAACAACTTCCGGAAACGAAAGTGGGAATTATTGTAATTATATAGATTCTTTTTAATTTATTTTCTTTTAATTTGGTATATTAAAGTAATTTGGAAGTAGTAATAATAAAATTTGGGTTAATAACTTTTAGTAAATGGTCGCCGTTGCGCTTTGTGAAAGTTAATTGTTTGAGCTGCCACGTAGCCCAGCTCCTGGTGTCCAAGGAAGCTTCTTTTTCTTTCTACTACTACGACTCAAAGCGAGAGGACATACATCCAAGATCCCGGTAACTATTCCTTAAAATTCCGCAAGTTGTACAGTCATTGTCAAGATTTGGTTGGTGCGGCGTGCAAAGCCGTAGGTGTTAGAAATTAACTATTTTGGTTTAAATCTTGTAAATATTAATGGATAAATAAGCCATTATCTCGTCCCCACCTGAACACATTGGTCAGAGAAATGACGCAACTCTCCTTCTCGACCATCATACACTGCTTCAAGACTGAGAATAAATCACCATATCACAGGCTAAGTATATATATGTTTAGCTATCATTTATTGATAATATAGCTACCTATTTGGATCCATTAGGCATATTATACTTAGGTACTGTGAATGGGATATTTGAAAACTGCCTTATATTAGAGCAATTTAGTTGAGATTTATATTTTTGTACTAAATTTATCTTACAACCATTATTTTTCACTTAACATTTAATTTAATTATTTTTCTCGTAGTTTATTGTTTTCATTTTACCAATGACGAAATTAATATTCGAAAATTTAAGAGGAAATTCGCGATAATGATGTTTAAAATATGACTTCCTGATGTTTTATATTCTTTTTTATCTCTTGACATTACGATTGTATAGGGGCATTATTAATATATGTTCTTACAACGGTAGTGATAATGTTTTATTATGTAATCATATGACAGTAGTGGTTTTATAGCTGCGTGTCAACGTCAATGACTTTATGTATGGATTTGATTATAAAAGTATGTTTTGTTACACCTCCAGATATCATTATGGCCTCATCAGCGTAGAAACGGAAGTATGATGAAAGCTACGTTCACTATTCATTCGCTGTTATAGTAAAAAAAGAAAGTGAATTTCAAAAATGTCACAAAGTTGTATCAATGGAGTGCATGAAACCAAGCTTTCTTAGGTGACATTTGAATAGTTGTCATCCGAATCGGAAAAGTAAGAAAGCATGCTCTGAACGTTCGGTACAGTTCCACCAAGAAAATGAGTTGTAGTTACAGGCATCTTCCGTGGTATCATTGAAAATTGAACAAGAAAAAAAACTTACAACATTCAGAGAAATTAATCGTCCCTTACTCGAAATATATCGTCGGTTGTGTTATTAGATGTGATGTTGAACGAAGGTCACATTAGTCCCACTTTGAAATGACACTGTTCATCGACGAATAGTAGATATGTCTGAAGATATAAAACAACAAGTGATTGTTTAAATTAAAGAGGCATCTTTAGGCAACTTTGCAATCCAGCTTGATGAGTTGACTGACATCGCTCCATGTGCTCATATCCTGGTATTTGTACGATATATCAGTGGTGGAGCTTTCAAGGATAATTTATTATTCTACCATGCTTTGAAATCGACAACAAGCGGTAAAGATATTTTTCACAAAATCTCAAATTTTCTTTGAGGCTGAAGCATTTTCTTGGAATAATATTTGTGCTGCACAACTGACGGAACACCAGCAATGCTCGGCCATCAATCAGGGTTTCTCGGAACAGTGAATGAGGCAAATCCTGAAATAAGGCATCTTTAATTTATATATGCTACAAAAATATGCACTGGTAGCTAAAATTCTCCCACTAAAGTTAAAATTAGTATTTGATGATTTTATGCAAGAGGTAAATACCATCAAGTAAAGTGCCCTAAATACAAATCTCCTTCACCTACTGTGCCAAGAGTTTGAAATATGAAGTGTTAATTTTTTACACTGAGGTTCGTTGGTGGTCACGAGGGAATGTTGTATCAATATTAAAGTAATTGGAGGAAGGACTGTGAGAATTCTTCAAACGTGACAACAAGAAAGGGTCGATTGAATTCAGTAAAATATTGTTAGACAACCACTGGCTCTAGAAGCTGTTCTACTTGAAGGACATATTTTTACATCTAAACCCATAATATCTATCTATCCAAGGTAGTTTTTTTTGCAACAGTGATTGATTTTATTGATAAATTAAAGTCATTCAACATGAAGCTGAAACTTTGAGAAGGGAATGCTAAAGGCGAAAATCTTAGCATGCTTGAACATCTTAGTGAAGCACTTGATAAAATCAAAAGAACTAGAAAACTAGAATTGGTGCATCTTGGGCAAACTCATTCATTTGTTAATGTGCACCTTGTACCAGATAACATGCATGGAGGATTCCTTGAGTTAATGAATGACCCTGTTGCAAAAGATACATTTGAAACACTTCTCCTCACTAAGTTCGGGTCTAAAATGAGTGAGCTTTACCATGCTGTTGCTGATGTTGTTGTGAGGTCTTTGATTATGTTCCCCACTACTTAACCTTGGTCAAGGACTTTCAACGCTATTAAACATATAAAAACTAAATACTGAGCACGGCTTAATGTGCAGCATGACCTTCGAGTATGCCTGTCTGATAATGCTCCTAAAATTGAGAAACTTGTTTGCACAAAACAGACACAACCTTTACACTGAAGTTTAATACTGGTTGTTATATTTAGTTTTACTCCTGTGTGGTATCGTTGTACATTAACTATGATGTCAATGCTTAACTGTTTTATAAAGTTATTATAATCTTAACCATTTGATAATATCCATTGTAATAGTAATACCATTGTATATTCAATTAGTCTTAATATATAACTATTCTATATTCATTGTATATGAGATTACGGGTCAATGATCCGATAACTCAAGGGGGACGTAGTGGAAAAAAGATTGAGAACACCTGGTCTGTATACTTCTTATTAATATTTTGTTTAATTATCTATGAGGCAATTATGTTGTTTTGTGGTTATGGCTTCACTTATACTGATCATTTCGGATGCATCTTTTCTACAAATGCACTTTACTTTTCACTAACTCTATAATTTAAGAAGGGGATTTTTTTGAGTATTTGAATAATAATTTCATCTTAGTTTGGTTATGACTTATGTTTTTTGTTATCAAAGTTCAGAAATAAATATAAGTATCGAAATTTTGTGAATTTTTTAAAACCCAAATAATTACAAATGGTGAAGTTCATAAAATTTATTTTTATATATCTTCTTCTATAACTATATTTTAACAACGTGATATTTTGAAAGGGGGGGAAATTTAGTTTAGAGTTCCTTTTTAAAATTATTATAATTGGTGAAGTTCAGAAAATTTATAAAAATTTAACCATGGCTGCTTTTTTTTAGATTTTAAATTTTAATCTTAGTAGCGAAGCGCAAGCTCCCCATGTAGGGGCAAGTGGCGAAGCCATTGCCTGGCCTCATAATATTTATTAACTCTTGTTCTCTAAAATGAAACTTGGAAATAATCAGAGGAAATTAAAAAAAATATTCTGTGCATTTTTCATGAAAAGTAAACAAAGGTTTTAAGAAAATTTAGATTTTGGTATTCTGTTCTTTAGTTTTAGACAACACTGTAGTTTCACGGTGGTGATATGAGCGGGAAGAGAAAAAGATCGATATATTTTTATATCAGAACCAGCCATTGGGTCTTTTTGTGGTGTAATGAAACAGAAACTACAGCGATAAATTTCATATCCTAAACAAGTGCTGTAGTATCCAGGTAGTGTATGAAAGAGATAACAAAACATCAGTAAATGTTATGAAAAAGATAAGAAAAAATATTGATCAATTTAATGTCAGAGGTAACCATTGTGTTAGTCTGGAGGTGGTGTAAAAAGAGATGAATAAAAGGCTCAATAAATTTCATATCAAAGACAACCATTGAGGGTTTCTGGTAGAAAACAATGGCTAAATTTCCTGTCAGTACTAACTATTACATTTGTCTGGTAGTGTTATGAATGAAATGAGACTAGGATTGATATATTTCGTATCAGAATCAACCATTTCGACTGCCTGGTAGTTTTGTACTAGATGTGAAGAGGAGAAATAATTTCCTATCATTACAAACCATTGTAGGGATCTGGTAGTGTTGTGGAAGAGATGAAAAAACTTACAAATTTCTTCTGTCAATAAACCATTGTGGTTGTCCGGCATTGTTTTGAAATGGATGCAAAATTTCTAGATAAATTTGCTATGGATAAAAAATTGTAGTTGAATGGTAGTGTTATGAAAGAAGGAAATAAAAAATTCTATCAGAACCACCCATTTGTTTTTTGGGTAGTATCTTGAAAGAAGGTAGAAAATGATCAATAAATTTATTATCAGAACCTATATTGTAGTATAATTAAATTAGCTTTTACTTTAATATACCTTTAAGATTTCATTTCCAATATATGAAAAATGTTTTTCGCGTAGAATTAAATTTCTTGATTATTTTTTGAAAACAAAAGACGTTCTGCTTTTAGTATGTAATACATTTTATTGTGACGTTTCGTCACATGCTATTTGAAATCTTCAGAGAAATGAAAATTAATAGATATCTACTGGTATTTAAGACGGTTTCTTATGTCCCTTCCTTATTTTTTTTTATTTCTCTGACGTGTTTATGTGTTCGTGACTTACCAATGGCACGTATAATACTCCTAGCAGGTATAAAACATGTTTATCAGGTCCATAATGTGTTTCTAACATGCTAGAGACGTCTTTGTTTTGTATTTATAGCTTATTCATGGTGTCTTAATCTCCTTATAACGTATTTATGACATCGATGGCGTATACTTAACGCTTTGAGGACGCGCTTGTTTTGTGTTGATTACTTGTTTATGATGTATTTATATGCCAAGTATGATTAGCTAGACAAAAAAATCAATCCACTATGTTTCTTCGTAATATTTTTCCCCTTATTGTATCATCTTCTCTATTTCCCTTGATTTCTCTCATTTTAATGGCCAACTACCCTATTGAATTACCTATAAAATAAGGACAGATGTAAAAGAAATGATTTTTGTGCATGCATCACCATCAAAATTATCAACATCATTATCACATGCATCGTACTTAATTATAACATTGTACAGGTGTGCACCATTGTCAAACGAAACTAAGGATGGAGATTGCGCATGGGAACTACCGTCCATAGAATTTGGACTCAAATTTCTATCGTCACGGCAACTAAAAGTTGAAATTGACGTTAAGGGTTCATTTACTAAACTATCGTGGTATGACATTACATTATATCAATACCATATTATATCTATGGGAGAGGACCAATAACTTGAAAGCGAATCGACAAAAGGGACGGAAAACCACGCGTTCAGACGGGTTTAGTAACGAGAGAGTGCAACGAGGTCAGGTAAATTATGGACAATGGCAAAGTTCAAGGTTATTTAAAGAGACATGTACAAAAATAGAATTTGATTTACACAAAAAATTAATAACAGAATTGAAGGGTAAAATTACCTCAGAGAATTAACGGGCAAAAATCACATCAATAAACAAAGGGGGGAAGATTAACTCAATTGGGTTACTGAAGGGGGGAGGGGGTTGACTTACGGATGTCTTCTGTACGTGAGGTGAGACCGCTCGGACTTCAGAGCGGGAGGTTGGAGTGATGATGGTTCTCCAAAAGCAAGGGAGGGGGATGTGGTAATTTCCGGTCCAGGAAGGCTTCGACAGGAGTTGATGAAAGAAGTCGGGAAAATCACTCGGGGCGATCGTTCAGCTAATTCCAAATACACAAAATAGTCCAGCTGTCACTTTGCTTTGTTGCTACTCTCTAAGGGCCTTGAATCTTCTTGCAAAGCTATTTGAGCTCGCATAAAGGTGAATCGTGGGGGACTCGATATTCGAGGCTACCGCTTGTGGAAGGGGATGGGGGGGTAGGCTTACCACTTTAGGCCTAGCCGGGCCTTCTACTGCACATGGGAGTTCTTTTCTGCTAAAGATCTTCCACGTGGGGATTCCCTCACATAAACTATAAGGTTCTAAGTCGTATTAAAAATCGTTTCTCAGCCTATCATACACAATTTTCATCACTTGGCCACTTGGATTTTTTTCTCACACATATTCCTACAGTCAGGCCGTCATTGTTACAGAGAAATTAACTCTAAATTCAGGTCTCACTTCTGCAGTAAATTTCAAAGCAGCGAAAGAGAATTGAAACAAAAGAATTGGATAATAAGGACCATTAAATAATGAATACAATTAGCCGTTTTTACTTGCCATTTAGTATTATCACCTGCTCACATTAATGGCGGTCTACAAATTACATAGAGTTTTAATGAGAAAGCGCTACATAAAGTTGACAAAACGAGATAGTCAGGTTATCCCGAAGAGACTATACTCTATATATCATTTATTTCATGATTAAACTATAAAATACATTGCTATACCAATTGCAATAAAGAGTACATTAGAAATCTAAACGATAAAAAAGGTTAATTAATTAAATTGGTCAATTGTTCAAAATATTCTTTGGAAGCATGAATGAACTTTCTGAACGAATTGATTATTGATTCGCAGACATCGACTAATGTGGATGCTGATAATGCCCCGTATTTATCCCTAATTTCAACCGGCTAAATTAGAAGGAAGTTGGTAAATGACTACTTTCGTGCCACGTTCGCCGCATGTTCACAAGCTAAAACTTACGGTGAGAAACATGATTATTCATTTATATATAATTATATTTTGCACAGTGACCTGGCACTGAGAGGAGCAGTTGGCACTCCGACATCAGTATTCCAGGTAGCCTGGAACTAGATTTAATTGACCTTGACTTTCTCCCTTCGAGACTAGCGTTTATCAACCTAGTTTCTCAGAACTCTAGGTTTCCGATTCAGGTGTCTAGGAGGGTTCCGTGAGAGTTCGTTACAATGAAGTCAATCATATAAAAGTGCATTATTTTAGCCATGTTTCTGTTTAAATTAATATTCGTGATTTTATTATTAACCTACGCCATATTCTTGAAAAGTTCTTTCATAACAAAATGTCTGCAACCCGTTGCTATTTAAAACTTTTAAATTAAAAGTCATTTATATTAAATTTATAAGTCTATAGTTCTGATTGACGCAAAATGCGTGAAGGTAAACCTTCATATGAGGTCTCTTACCAAACTGTTTTTTGATTTTACTTTTTGTTTGTTGAATAAACTTGAAAAAAAGTTCTATTCTTTCTTATTAGTAAAGAAATACAGTTTCCTTTATGAAAATGAAGTTTATGAAAGAGAAAAAAAAGGTTAATTAAGATATTATAATTTATACATAGGAGGTTCGCTGAATTACTTCAAGGGGTCGGCAAAGACAAAAGGGTTTAGAAACCACGCCCTTGATTTTCTTTATAAGACCCCTCCTCATCTATCTTTATTATTCGGCGGCTATGTTTGCAGGGTAGACGCAGACCAGCTTTCGTCCGTTAATCATTGGTTGGGGTTGGTTGTACTTTCCCGGTGGCGGCGGAGGGAAAGAGGGGGGGGGGGCAGGGCTCATTTCATACCACCTTGCTTTCTCTTGCCACCATCTTTCTTTTTTTAATAATATCCCATACAATTTGGGGTGAAGTGCAGCATGGAAGCCACATTGTAGTAGACATCTGGAAAATTGCCTTACTTTCCGGTCCAAAAGGACGCAGATGCATTTCTTACCTTCCTATAGAACATATTGAGGTTAAATATCTTACACTCATTTTCACATCTTTTATCTTCATCACTTTCTTTACAGTTCTCTCCTAAAAAAATTTCTGCGGGAGATGCGCTCGATAGTTTTCACTTTTAATTTAGAGGAGAAAAAATAGATCGTGCTTTTTCATCAAAAAGGTCTAAGTTTAGCTCCTGTGTGTGAAGGCGCTGAAGATCTCTGTGCGCAGGATATAATCCCTTGAAATCCTTGCGGGGGTATATGCTCCTTGAAATCCTTGCGGGGGATATAAGCTCCTTGAAATCCTTACCGAGTATATACGAGTAAGCCCCTTTCAATGCTTGCACAGGAAATATGCTCTTTAAAATCACCCGGAGGACATAAGCTCCTTGGAATCCTTGAAGAAGATATAAGTTTCATGAGTTCCTTTTGGAAGATATAAGCTGCTTAATATCCTTGCTTAGGATATAACTCCTTGAAATCTTTGAGGAAAATATCAGCTGTTTGAAATCATTGTGCAGAATATGAGTCCCTTGAAATCCTTGCACAGAATATAACCTTTTGAAATCCTTGCTGATGATATAATCTCCTTGAAATCTTTGTTGAGGATATAAGCTCCTTAAATTCCTTGTTGAGTATATATAATGTGGCTCAGTATTTTGAGTTTATTTGTAGGAATTTAGAAAAAGGACGCATAGGGGACCAGGAGAAATCTGTATTTAAATGAATGTCGTAGGTCAGGTTAGATCTTCTGACCTCCGTTTGCTTTCCGTGTCTCGGAACGGTTGGCGGATAGCACGCGGGGCAACTCTGCATTTGAGTCTTGCCTCGAAGAATGCAATTGAACTTTGGGTTTCAATAAATCTCTAAGAGTGACTAGTTATACTTGGCCGAATTAATTCAAATATCTAGAGGGTTCTGTATATTAAACTGAGCGAAACAAAATAAACTTTACTACTGTACAAACAAAAATAAAATACTAGACATGAAAAATAAATCAAAAATAAAATAATGGACATGAAAGACAAATCAAAAATAAGATAATGGACATGAAAGATGAATCAAAAATAAGATAATGGAAATGAAAGATAAATGAAAGTATACACAGTTGGCTGCACACGACCGGCAAAAGGGGATTCCAATTCCGGGTGGATATGCTACCCAAAGATTCAGCTGCTCGAGAGGAGCACGAGGGGTAGGAGCACTGGGCTCGAGTACTTCCCAACAGCATGGGTTAGGTTTGCACTTAAGGCCGTTTAGTATTCGGCCTGTTCGAAGTTATGACGGAAAATACAGCCTGTATTCCAGTAACCACAAGCAGCCTCGAAAGTAGGGATCGAGGGAGTATTTGCCGGGGAGGAAGCTAGGGTTGAGAGATCTTTTCTCGTTTGTTTCTTTTTTTCTTGTCTTCGGGCTCTTAGGGTATGGGTAGGCTGAGAGAAAGAAGCTTATGCGACGTCTCCTCTTAGCACAATAATAATTTACCCAGGCCAATGCTTATTATTTATACAGAGCCACAGGAAGTGGATTTTACTTTATCTATATAGAGGCGCCGGGAGTGAATTTAGACCTCCACGCCATCTCGCGGAGCCTCTCGTTGTTATAATCAGGCTCGCTCTAGAGCGTGTTATCAAACGAAAGTTACCTCAAAAAGAAGCCAATCGCGGGTTCTTTCCCTTCCTACTCATCTCTCTCTCTCTCTTTCTGACAATGAAAATCAGTACGAATAATCTTGAGAATCCTTATAACACGGCTATTCAATGTATCAGCCATTAGCTTCAATGTCTGCTTTAATTCTATTTCTGAAGTGTTGACATGCCAGAATCAGATGATCTTTATAAATTTCAGGCATAGTCTTTGTCATAGCTGACTTGGGAGATTAAATGGCGTTATAGGGGAGTTGATTGACCTCTCTCTCGAAGAAGAAGACCCTCCCCTCCCATACGTAAATACTCAATGGATTGAGGTCAGGTGGGCTAGGCCATGTGTCTTGGAGAAACATGTTCGAGGAAATTGATATGCATCACTTTTTAGGTTGTTCTAGCCTTATGAGATGGTAAAGAGTCTTGTTGGAAGATCTAAGGTCTTCCGTTACGTGCACTCTCTAGCTAGGGGCTCACAACCCTCTCTAAAACCTCTGTCAAAAAATGAGGAGGCATAGCATAACCCTTCCTGCTAACGATCCCCATAACCATCTCAGCTGCTCGAAATTTGGCATGCACCCCAGTTGGAAACACACTTGGGACTCTGCATAACCATCTGTGATTAAATATGTGTACATTTTGTTCCTGGTCGAATTTTTTCTCAACAGGGGAAAACCAAAGCATCCCAGCTTCGTGATGTTTCAGCCTGTAGAGCAAGCGCTTTGTACGGTTCAAAGGATTATCTTCATTTTACCTGATATAAACTGACCTTTCCTCATAGCATACGACTTGTAACGTATATCGTCATACACAACGCTTTTGATGGTACTGCTAATGTTGGTTTCCTCTCAAAAGCGTCAAGGTCTTTTCTAACTTTGGCAACGAAGGATCGGCCAACTTTCAGAAAGTGAGCAAACTCTGTATCATTATGCTGAGCTTTGATGGCTCCTGATAGCCTTGCGGAGGATACGTTTATTAGCTCCTTGAAATCAGTGCAGAGAATGTAAGCTCCTTTAAATCGTTAAGGAGGTTATGGGATATTTGAAATCCTTGTAGACGTTATAACTTCCATTAAATCCAAGGGAAGGAGATAAGCTTATCAAAACCCTCACGGAGGATATAAGCGCCTCTAAATACTTGAGGAGGATATAAGCTACACTGTAAAAAAAACATATCTATTTTACAGTATTTTTCCCGTAAATACCAACATGAGATAACCATAGCCGAGAATACAGATCCGGCTGTTGTATGGGACATGAATTTTTTTTGTGATGTTTTGATTTTCTCGCCTGAATCTTTGTTAACATTTACAATGATGTAATATTGAGCGTTTTCTAGACACTATAACTCTCCATATTATCTAACTAATATTTCATCATGGTGAAATAAAGTACAGATAAAATACTGTAATTCGAAATACATTGTGACTCTGCATGTTGCAAATTTATCTTCGTTGCTAATATTTATTTGTTGCCGATGCACCAATAGCCTTGAAAATATGTTTTAAGTGCTTTTTTTCATGTTATTTCGCTTGCATATTGTTTATTGAGACATCTTGCATCGTTCTGAAAACATTGTCAGGTAAACCCTTTTTATGTCAATTATCTTATGAATTTTTACCCAAGGGGATAATGAAAAATTCATAATAAAATAAAGAAAAGAAGAAACTGGGACGTTCTATCGTATATATTTCAGTGAAACAAGGTAAGTTATATATTTCGTTATCTCAGTTTATTCAATTAGCATGAAATTTTAAAGAAAGACGATGAGAAGAGGAAAAACAGAATTTTAGTACATGCGAATCATGAGGTGCAACTGTCACTTTTGTTTACATTCCCAAGCCAGCCCGCGTCCACTACCCACATTCTACACATCTTTGCCAGCTCTTCCCAAAGCATTGAGTGGTGATATAATGATTGGTTTACCTCAGCTTGTATGGCATTTCATATACACACCTATAAGCAGTTAGCTAGACTAGGCAGGTTAATTGAAGTTAGTTACTTACTTTGTTTACTTGGTGTCATTTAGAAGTTAGGCCTGATAGTGGTGGTGTTTCACCGCCTCCTCTGGTCTTGTTATCCCTGTATAGTAGGACTATTTGATCCGGTATGGTGTGGTGTGTATTTCTACATTTAGCTGTATAGTCTTGCACTGGGAGCTCATCTGGTAGTGCTTGTAGGAGTTTGTCCAGGCCAGCCTTGAACTTATGTACTGCATATATATATATATATATATTTTTTCCCATTTCGTGTGAAATGGGATGAGGAACTGCAAAATTATTTCACTCTTGTAGTCGATGGGCGCTAGGTGACCATCGACAGACCGAAGACTCGGCAGCCCCAACAACCCCCTGCTGCATTTTAGCACTACCTCTTTAGGTAAAGGCTAGAGGAAGGATAACCTCGATAATAAAACCAGGACTGAGGGCGACTATAGGCAAGCACCAGCAGACCGGTGTCTCGGCAGTCCCCTGCAGCCGAGGATGAAGCCTGGTCATCTTGAGTCCTCTCCCGCCACCAGGAATCTTCTCCCCTTGGTCAAGATACTGGTCTGAAGTGAGCACGCCTTCTTAATCATTCAAATCTAGTGCAGCTTTGATGTTCTCAGCAAACCGACCCTGACTAAGTCCCGCGGCGATGGCTGTCTGGGGGGAGGGGGGGAGTTTGTCCGGGATGAGGGCCGGCTCTTAGCTGGGCAGCTGCACGTTGAGGGGCGGAGGCGAATATGGTCGTTCTCTCCTGGGATGAGGCGGCAGGAGAGTCCTGCGTCAACCTCCGTGACTAAGCAGCCCTTTTCAGGACCACACTCCTTACCCCCAAATGGAGAAGGGGCGTAGAAAAGGTTGCCTAAAAATTGCCTGACTGAAAGTCAGTCCGATCGGGCAACCACGCTCGTAGGACTATTCCCATTCTGTAGTCGAAATAATACATATGATATAAAAGTCGCAGCATGGAACGTCCATACCATGCTAGACTCTAACTTTCATATGGACAGACCGGCTAGACGCACCGCTCTTATCGCCCAGGAACTAGACCCGATATAACGTTGACGTTGATGCTCTGTAAGAGACCAGACTTCTGGATGGGGGCAGCCTGATTGAAGACCAAAGTGGTTACACCTTCTACTGGAAAGGATACCCTATGCAGGAACGCAGGCTCCGCAGCGTCGGTTTTGCAGTAAAGAATTCCATTGTGCAACCCATTGAGGACAAACCCATTGGCGTTTCAGTTCATCTCATGAAGATGCAGGTTCCTCTTACAAGGGATTGACATGCAACTATTTTCAGCAACTATGCCCCTACCCTCCACAGCCCTGAGGACATCAAGGATACTTTCTACAAACAGCTGGACGAGGAACTGCAGCATATACCGATTTCAGACAAGTTAATGGTGCTGGGAGACTTTAACGCACGAGTGGGCTCCTCCTACCAGGCGCGGGCCGGAGTTGTTGGCAGGCACGGTATTGGTAAAATCAATGCCAACAGTCACCGCCTACTTTCTCTCTGCTCTCAGAAACAGCTTGTCATCACCAACATTATCTTTAAGACGAAGAAAATTTACAAGTGAACATGAAAGAAACCTCGGTCTAAGCAATGGCACTTGCTGGACTACGTGATCGTCAGACAGTGTAATCGGCAGGACGTAATGCTGACCCGTGCCATGAGAGGTGCGGAGTGCAGGACGGATCACCGACTGGCTCGTAGCTCTTTCTCCCTGCGCAGCCGACCAGCTACTAGAGAACGACCTACAAAAAAGAAGCTTAACTGCGCCCTGCTCAAAGATGAAACTGTCAAAACTGATCTTGATATTGCCATCTCACACTATTTAACTGATGCTTCCCCCTTTGAAGAACTCAATGACTGTGTAGAGGGTAGCTGGGGCCACTTCTCACAGTCAGTATCTGTTGCTGCGGAGGAGGTCCTTGGTTACGCAGAGCGAAGGAACAGAGATTGGTTTGATGACAGTATAGTTTGCATACGGGAGCTTTTGGAAGCAAAGAACAGGGCATATCAGGCTTTCATGAACACCTCTTCTACGGACTACTTGAAGCGACAGTGGCAAAGCAAGTGAGCTGAAGCTCAGAGAACACTTCGAAGGATGAAAAATGACTGGTGGCTTGGGATTGCTGCAAATCTGCAGGATTTTGCGGATTCTGGAGACCTTCAGAACTTCTACAGCTCGCTTAAACAGGTGTATGAACCAGCTATCTGCTTCCTTGCTCCAGTCAGGTCCCAGAATGGAACAGTCCTTCTCACTAGACGGATCCAAATCATGGAACGGTGGAAGGAACACTACCGAGATCTTCTTAATACTCGCAATTCCTGTTACCCCGCTTATCTTGATGCCATCCCGGACAGACCCATTATTCACGAGTTAGATACCCTACCATCACTAGAGGAAGTCTAGAATGCGATCCGTAGTTTGAAGAACAACAAGTCACCCAGCGTTGATGGTGTCTCTAGTGAGGTCCTCAAGCATGGTGGCAATGCTCTGCACCTTCGTCTCTGCGAAGTGATGTCTACAGTGTGGCAGGCTGAACGTGTACTGCAGCAATGGAAAGACGCGAGGGTCATATCAATCTATAAGAAGAAGGGCGACTGAGCTGTGTGCGGGAACAGCCAGAGAATCTCCCTCCTGGCTGTCGCTGGGAAGGTCCTAGCAAAGGTGTTGCTGCTGAGGCTGAACAAATACATCGTTGATGACCTGTGCCCGGAAACACAGTGTGGCTTTCATAGGGAACGAGGAACCATAGACATGGTTTTTATGGCCAGAAAAATGCAAGAAAAGTGCCGCGAACAGCCTCAGAACTTGTGATCTGACGAAGGCATTTGACGCAGTCAACCGGAACATGTTGTGACGCGTCATGCGGAAGTTTGGATTCCCTCATAAGTTCACAGCGGTTGCCCGAGATTTTCACGACGGAATGAAGGCGACGTGGTCATTTGAGGTGAAGAATCAGAGGCGTTTAACGTCGAACTTGGTGTCAAGCAGGGCATCGTGATTGCTCCCGTCATGTTTAACATATACCTCGCTGCAGCAACTATCCTGTTTCGTGAGAGATTCCCACTGGGGCAGGGAATTGGTCTTACATACCGGCTTGATGGGAGCCTCTTCAATCTATGCTGACTCCAAGCTCGAACAAAGGTCTCGCATGACGAAGTGTTTGAACTCCAATACGCCGATGACTGCGTACTTCTCTCCAACTGCTCTGAAGACATACAGGAAGCACTGAACACCATCACAGACATCTACAGCTCTCTTGGGCTCGTAATCAACTGTGAAATAACTGAGGTGATGTACCAGTGGTCCAGTGTTGCCCCCAAGGAGAGCCTGTAATAAATGTCACTAGGGCTGAGCTCAAGACCTCTGCCCAGTTCAATTACCTCGGTAGTGTACTGGCGGCTGACTGTTCTGTTGATGAGGAGGCAACCGAAGAATCAACAAGGCATCAGCATCTTTTGGCGGGATTCGCAGACGGGTGATACAAAACCATAACCTTAGGCTTGCAACGAAGGTCGCCTTGTATAAAGCTGTGTGCCTCAGCGTGCTGCTGTATGGGAGCGAAACATTTATTCTATACCGGAAGCACATCAAGCTCCTGGAAGCCTTCCATGCGCAGTGCATTGAGAGGATCCTCAACCTTAGCAAGATCGTGTGCCTCATACTGATATGCAGGAGCGCGCCGGTGTACCAAGCATTGAGTGCATTCTCTTTGGCAGACAGATGCGATGGCTGGGGCATGTGCTTCGAATGCCCGCTGATTGGAGGCCAAGGCGTACCCTTTACGCGCAGCTGTCGGAGGGAAGACGCTCCCATGGTGGCCAAAAAATGAGGTACAAGGACCAAGCTAAAGGAGCACTGAAAAACTTCAACATCAGCCCAGACCATCTCGAAACCACAGCTGCTGACAGGGGTGGGTGGCGCGCTGCCCCTCATCGTGGTGCTGCCCACTTTGAGGAAAAACGAACCAGACGTTGAAGCGAACGTCTCCAACAGCGCCATGAGAGGGCTCTTCAGCATCCTCCGCCACCGGTGCCAGACCTTCGGTACCCTGAGTGTCAATAGACACCGCTGAGTCTCTTTGCCTTGATGCGGGCACAGTCTCGTGCGACGCGATCACTAATTCAATACTATAAAATAAACACGTGCACAAAAAATTAGAACGTAAGAAGCACGGGAACATAAGGTAAAAATCATCAAAGAACGCGTAAAACCGGTAGCGCGCAGGAGCAACACCTCGTGACCTCTCGTCCGACAGCTGGTGAGAGATTGAAGCTGAGCGAACGTTTAAGAAGACGTCAAGACCGGCCGCCTCGCACTCCGTTCAGTATACGTTCGGTTCCCAGATCGTACTTACCTATTTCTGCCTCAAAGGTACGCGTGGCTTGCCCCTGTGTTAAACTGGAACCAAAAACTGAAATTATTGATTATCGCTACTTTGGAACCAAAAGTATCGGCGATACCGATGAATCGATAACGCGGAAAAAAGTATCGGATAACCGATAACCTGATATCGTTTTCGCGATAACGCCCACCTATCCACATGTCACTAAATCGTCTTTCACATAGAAAAGAACTGTGAAAAGAATCGAGATTTCTGCTCTCCTGCGCGCGGGCCACAAAAAGTCTGACATCGTCAAGCGGCTCAATGTTCGCCGGATGAGAATCCACAGATTCACGAAGAAGCTCAAGAACGGGGAAGAAATCATAGATCGACCTCTTTCAGGCGATATCAAGTTATCAACTGTTTGGCTTTGAGAAAGACCTTCGAAAGTACTCCGAAGCTCAAAATTACTGCGCTCGTTAGAAAAACATCTCGGTGACAAAGTTGTCGGCGATCGTCAAGGAGATGGGGGGGACAAGAGCTTAAGGAGCTTGTAAATGCCTCTGCTCACGGACGCTAGGCGAGAATATCGTCGCCTTCTCAACGACTTAAAGTGTTATGGCATTCGAATTCTCATTTTTTTATGAAAAATCCTTCAAAGCCGATCTGGTCATCGAGAAGCAGAACGACCGCGTGGTAAATTTCGGCCAGGCCGTCTCCAAGGTCAGCGACTTGACCAGGATCAAGCATCCGGCCTTTCTGATGATGCTGGGCGTCATGGCTTCAAATGGCGATAAAAGGCCGCCGGTGTGGCTCGCAATCGGTTACAGGGACATCTTGGCAGGGAATGTCCTACCATGGGTGAGAAAGATCACGAAGAAGATGAACTACGTATTTCAGCAGGACGGTGCTCCAGACCACACGGCCAATACCGTGCAAGAGTCCTTGTGGTCGAACATGAACATCTGGCCGACCGACAATGGCCGGCGCAGTCACTCGACCTCAATCCTATCGATTAAAGCGTGTGGGCACATGTCGAGGGTAAGGCCTGCTTGGTTTGCCACAACAATGTCGACGAGCTCAAGTTCTCTGTCAACCGCGTGTTGGCTAGCATGTAGAAGGCCTTCATCCGCAACATGTGCGCAGACTTCCGGTCTTGCCTGGAACGCATGCTCGCCGCAAAGGGTGACCACATCAATTAATATTACACTTTAAATACATATTTATATGTTAAAACAATACAAACGTGTCTAACTGCATCAAAAATATCATTGTGTCCTTTGTTGGGAGGGTCATAACGAGTGTAACAATATTTTTGCAATCCCCGTTAAGCTCCTTGAGATTCTTACTGAGAAGAGAGGCGCCTTGAAATCATTGCAGAAAATATAAGCTCTTTGAAATATTTTCTGTGGATATAAGCTCCATGAAAACCTTGCTGAGGATATAAGCTCATTGAAATCCTTGGAGAAGAAATAAACTCCTTAAAGTAGTTACTGATAATATACTGTAAGCTATTTCAAATCTTTGGCTTAGGATTTATGCTCCTGATAGCCTTGCGGAAGATATAAGCTTCTTAAAACCTTTGGAGAGGATATTAGCTTCTTGAAATCCTTGTGGAGGATATAAGCCCATTGGAAACTTGGCGAGCATATAGGCTGCTTGAAATCGTTGCTGAAGATATAAGCTCGTTGAAATCTTTGCGGAAGATATAGTCTCATTGAAAGTCTTGTGGAAGATAAAAGCTCCTTCAAATACTTGCGGAGGATATAGGTTTCTTGAAATTCTTATGGCTGATATATGCTCCTTAGAATCTTTACTGAGGCTATGAGCTAGTTAAATCTTGTGGAAGATAGAAACTTCTTAAAATACTTGTGGAGGTTATAAGCTCTTTAATATCATCGTGGAGAATATAAACGCATTTAAATCCTCGAGGAGGATAAAAACTCTTTGAAAGCCTTGCAGAAGATATAAGCCCTTAAAGTCGTTGCAGAAAATGTAGGTTTCTTGAAATCCTTCCGGTGGATTTAAGTTTTTTATCATTACGCAGGATATAAGCCCCTTGAAATTCTAGGTCAGGATATAAGCTCCTTGAAATTCTAAGCAATGATATATGCTCCTGGAAATCCTTGCGGAGGATATGAGCTCTTTGAAGCCTTGAAGACAATATAATCTCCTTGAAATCCTTGTTTAGGTTATAAGCTCCTGAGATCCTTTAGAAGGATATATAATAATAATAATAAGTATTTATAATGCGCCATTCAGGGCTGTTAGCTCTTACAGAGCGCAGGTTGTGTAGCAAGTGTAGAGAAAGTTTACAGGAAAGAGAAGGCAATTCTTAAAAGATGAGTCTTCAGGAGACGTTTAAAAGTAGCGAGGAAGGGAGAAGATCGGACTTCGGCAGGAAGAGCATTCCAGAGTCTAGGAGCACAAACTGAGAAGGAACGGTCACCCATCGAGCAGAAGACAGAACGAGGACTGTTCAGGATGGAAGCGAGGTTATACCGGAGTGCCTGAGGAGTTTGACGACAGGAGAGGGCAGACGAGAGATAAGGTGGAGTCTCGAGTTTTAAGGCCTAGTAGGTGATGAGAAGAATTTTATAGTGGGTACGGAAGCGAATAGGTAACCAGTGTAGCTCCTGTAACAGAGAAATCAAGGGAGAGAATTGGGGGCGATAAAGGAGGAGCCGGGCAGCATAGTTTTAAACTAATTGTAGAGGGCGAAGTGACGAAGAAGGGAGATTCACTAGAAGAGAATTGCAGTAGTCTAAGCGTAAGGTGACGAAGGCATGAATAGCATTCTCAAGGCTTCGTCGATCAAAATTAGATCAAACACGTAAAAAGTTGCGGAGGAAACCGAGGGAAGATTTACGGATACGATGGATGTGCGGTTTAAACGAGAGTTGCTCATCGAAGATATCACCAAGATTACTGACGGAATCAGTGGAGGCGACATTGGTTTCCCCAAGGTTAAGGGAGGGGAAGAGAACTTTAGATTTCTCCACCATCGAAGCGGTATCAAGAAAGAGAACTTCAGTTTTATCGTGGTTAAGTTTGGGAAAGTTGGCAGCCAGCCATTTGTTTATGAAGGTGTAGGCTAAAAGGAGTTTGGCAATTAATTGAGAGAAAGACACATGGGATGAGGAAAGGTAAAGGGTCTTTCAACAAGGACGCTCAAGCTTTGTCAGGCGATAGTGGCCATGTTGTTAAAGCGACATCTGGTAACCTCACTGTGAACTGTTCAGTAGTACTTGGCAAGTCATTCAGGAAGGTTATAGCGGTAAACAGCGTGTACAAATCATCAAATGTTATTATCAAATTCAGTGCTCCGTTCGACAAACGTTCCGCGCATTACGTGATTTCTATCCTGGCCATAATCGTCCTGTGAGTCCATTGTTCGACGCTTGGTGGCCAAATTCGAGGTAAAATGGTCGGTCAACAATCAGCCAACACCCGTACGTCTCCGAAACGCAAGGTCTGCTGAAAACATCGCAGTCGTAAATGAGAGTGTACAGGAAAACCCTAGGCAGTCAATTTCTCGTCGTTCACAATAATTTGGCCTTTCTGCGACTTCAGTTTGGCGAATGATGCGTAGGGACTTGGGTCTGCACCCGTACAAAATCCAACTTACCCAGGAACTTAAGGTAAACGACCATAGACAACGCTATGGGTTCGCTGATTAGGCTCTAGAGCAGTTGGAAGTTGCCCCAAATTTCCCCCCTAAAATCATCTTCAGCGATGAGACCCATTTTTAGATGAATGGATTTGTCGGATTTAAGACGAAAACAATCCACATGAGATACACCAGCACCAATTGCATCCCAACAAAGTCACTGTTTGGTGCGGATTTTCGTCTAACAGAATCATCGGGTTGTATTTTTTTGAGAACGAAGATGGGATTACCATAACTGTCAACGGCGAGACCGACATATCGATGATAAGCAACTTCTTGTGGCCTCAACTGGATTATATGCCTGATATGTATACTGACGACATGTAGTTCCAACAGGACGTCTCTACGTGCTACACTGCGAACGCCACGATAGACGTTTTGCACCAGCGATTTCAGGGCAGGGTCATCTCGCACGGCGGCGACGTCAACTGGCCACCGAGATCATGCAATTTAACGCCATTATATTACTTTCTTTGGGGCTACCTTAAATCGCAGGTCTATGCGAATAATCCGCAAACAGTTGATGTCCTCAAAGTCAACATACGAACATCATCCAGCAAATTCAGCCAGATTTATGCGACAAAGTCATCGAAAATTGGGCCTCCCGAATACGTTCCACCAAGCGAAGCTACGGCGGACATTTGGACGACGTCATATTCCACACTTAATGCCATAAAATATACTTTCAAATTTAAAATAAATTGAGTGCATATATCACACATAACTTGTTTCATTTACATTTAAAAATTGAGCGACCTTATTGAAAGATCCTATATATCTGAGTGTAATCAGTATAGAGGTGGAAGAACAGGCCCAAATCGCGAAGAAGGGAGCCAAGAGGAAGTAAGTAGATGCGAAAGAGGAGGGGACCAAGGACTGAGCCCTGAAGCACACCAAAATAAATGTGCGCGGGCTCGGAGGAGAGGTTATTGAGTGCGACCGACTGAGTGCTAGAGGAGAGGTATAAGCTCGTTGCCTTTCGTAGGGTATACATAAGTTCTTTGAAAGCCTTGCGTAGGATATAAGCTCCTTAAACTTCCTCCGAAGAATATAACTCCTTAAATTCTTGCGGAGGATATAACTGCCTGAATTTTGTTTAGAGGTCATAAGGTCTGTGAAAAATACGTGAAAATCTTGTTTTATGCATTTCTCCCCGAACAACTACCAAAACAGGTAGTGTTGAAGATATTGTGCGCCTATTTGTCGTCTGTTCACGCAATTTTTGAAGTCCCACCAAACTGTCTCATTATTTTGTGTATGTACTACCTCTGGCTTGCCACGGCAGATAATACCTATCCGCTTCACTAGAATGTGGCCATACTTCTACTAGTTGAATATTGAGGACCGCCATGCATTACTAATGACTGCTTTTGTAATAACATCCTAACTATTCGGCTGATTTTAACGAATTTTTTAAACCTTATGTTGTTTTACATTCTCTTTCGAATGATATAATTGCCAAAGTCCTTCCAAGGTTAGCCCGGAAATTATTTTGTTTTGGCAATAGCATCATAACTATTAAGCCTATTCTAGTTAATAACTTTGAAACCCTTATGTTGTTTTACATTCTCTTTCGAATGATATAATTTCCAAAGTCTTCCCAAGGATAGCCCAGGAATTACTTTCTTTTGGCAATAACATCATAACTATTAGGCTGATACTCTGCTAGACTAGGCTTAAATATTTTATACTCTGCTAGGCAAGGCTAGAATAGGCTATTCTATACTAGGCTATACTATGCTAAGCTATGCTAAGATATAATGTACAAGAGTAAGATATACTATGCTAATTTAGGCTATAAAATGCTATGCTAGGATAGCATATAGTATTCTAGGCTAGAAAATACTAATCTATGCTTGACTAGGGCATAATAGGATAGTATAGGCTATACTTATCTAAGATAGTTAATGCTAGGCTAGGTTATACTATACTAGGCTAAGCTATGCTAAGCTATCTTAGGCTAGATAGGGCTATGCTATGCTATGGTAGGCTAAAGTATAATAGGCTAGGGAGGTCTATGCTAGGTAATACTATGTTAGGCTACGATAGGCTAGCTAACCAAGGCTATAATTGGCTAAGCTATTCAAGGTTATTCTAGTCTATAGGATGATATAATAGTCTAGAATATATTATGGCTATATTAGGCTATATACGATAGGTGTGGTTATCCTAAGATAGGCTATACCAAGCTAGCCTATAGTATGTTAGGCAAGGCTAGGCTATCGTATGCAAGGATATATTGGCTAGGCAATAGTAGCCTTTTCTAGCTTGGCTATACTAGGTTAGGCTATTCTAGGCGACGCTAGGTTAGGATCTGGCGTGCAATGCTAAGCCATCTCTGGTTAGACTAATCTATACTATAGTAAGCTAGACTACACTAGGCAATGCTACGCTAGGAAAGGCCCTACTAGGCTAATCTATGCTATACTATAATATGCTAGGTTAGACTAGGGTCTACTAAGCTAGGCTAGGCTTTACTAGGATGCGATAGGCTAGGCTATACTAAGCGAAGGTAGGATAAAGTAGGTTATACTGTGCTAGGTTATACTAAGCGAGGCTAGGTTAGGCCCGGCACAGCTAGGCTATTCTATTTTAGGCTAGGCAATCTTGTGTTTGGCTAGGCTTAGCTATACTAGGCTAAAACTGGGTAGGTTATACTATGCTATGCTTGGCTATGATGAGCCTTGCTATTATAGGTAAGTTAGGCTAGGCTTTTTTAAGGCTATACTAGGCTATGCTATGCTAGACAATACTACGCTATGCTAGGCTGGGTTATTCTCTACTACGCTATGCTAAAGCATGTGGCTATAGCAAGGTCCTTCCAAGGCTACTCCGGGAATTATTGAATGACGTAAGCTCATAAATCAGAATAAGTGAGGGCACGCAACTGTTTGGTCAGCAGACCTCATTTTTATTCCATCTCAAACGCTACCAAGCAGTCAAACATGAGACAACCTCCTCCTCGATCTCAAGGTCAACACTAGGACTACAAATTGGTTCCCTGTTCTAAAGCCAATACTCCGCTATTTTAAAACCAAAACGACGCCAGTTATCGGGGTTCTTAGCTATAATTTCACTTAGAGTGCCTGGTCTCTAGTCTTGGCTGAGCCGAACGGGGATTTTAACTTGAGGAACCAGGGTATATATTTTGTCAATATTCTTGGATCCACAATTTCTACGTTTCTTACTTTTTGAGGATTTCGTTGGATTAGAGCCTTGAAATATCCCTATATTCGAAGCAAACGAAGCTCAAATTTGAATTTTAATTTGAACCCTGGCATTCTCGAGTTTTGGTAGCGTAATTACCTTTGTTCAAAGCAAAGGCGGGGTTAAGTGAAATTGACTAGAATAGGATGATGTTTGTCGACTATAAAAATAGCCTCACAACTTACAGTAATTTAAAAAAGAAAAAAGAAAAAGATTTTAACTAAACAACCTCAAATAAACCTAAACTAACAGGTTGTTCAAGCAAGGCATTTTTTCAATAAAATGCATTATTTAATTCACTATAATCACTCAAAATCTTTACTAACAATTCATTTAGCGCATTACATGTACAGATGATAGAAATGTTATTTCAACTTAATATAATATTTTTTGAGAAAATGATAATCTAACGATGAAAAGAACATATTTATTTTTTAACGAAGCAAGCCAAAAAAACCCCTAACAACTGTGATTTTTCAGCCGAGTAAGGTTGCTGCAGTGCTTAAATTTTTGCCATAGGATTCATTTAATTTTCAAATAGTATTTTTTGGCAAAGGAAATTTAATGTTTTTTTTTAAGTAAGCTGGACTAACGCACTTAAGATATACGAGAGATAGCTATTATAACCGGGTATAGTAACCTGGGATGGGCAAGAGACTATACTTTAGTACTACCATTCATTCTTCCAAAAGAGACAGACAAAATAAGGACATGGATAGAAACAAATGGAACAAAAATTTGATTGAATATATACTCCTAAGCGAAAAAAGTTTAATTAAAGATCGATTGGTAATTATATCTTTCAACACGACGAGCATTCATTACTCAAGTAAATCAATAAAATAAATCTAAAACAAGAGATACAAACTCATGCATAAGATAACAAATTCTCAGAAAACTGACAAGAAAGGAAAAAAATACCTCCAAATTACTTTAGTGAAACTTTAAGTGCTGAATCCTACTAGAGAAATAGTCAACAAATGTATAACAGAAACTGGTGTACACAATATACACCTCCACGGCCAGGTATTAAAATATACTTCACTTTTGCTAAATTTGGTTTTAATTTGTAATTGACCCAAGCCAATCAGACCAATAGATGGTTTCTCACATAGTTGGATCAGCTAGATCTCTCTAAAAAGTTGATTTTAAGATTGCTATTATATTCCAAAACTCAGGAAGAAGATTTAGCTAATTGAAAGCCGTTAATCATCTTCACGTCCATCTAATCCTCTCTCAGAATACTCTTTCCTCAACTGTAATTCTTTCAGCTTTTCTAAGATTTATGAGAAAACTTTTTTCATTAAGCGATCGCTCGCGAATTTGGGAGACAATCGGTGAAGAGGCCACGGAAAAGTGATCGGATTTTAGGCGTTGCAAAGTTTTAGTATTTGACGATGAAAACTTTCCAGACGCCATTGAGGGATGTCTGCTTGTATCCTTTCAATCAACCTTTTGGAATCGAGAGATAAATTGTGGGCTTTCCTTTCATCCTTTCTAAGCTCGCATACTTAGATTTTTGGTAAGATAGAAATTGATTATAGGAGATGTGGATATTAGAAAATATCAGAGAAGTCTACTATAACGCTGGTTTTTTAAAAAAAATATCATCATTATCAACAACATTTTAGAGATCTTGATTGGAGATCTCCAATCAAGATCTCGACGCAACTACTACTACTTCCCTTGGATTTGGGTTGAAATTCTCCATTCCTTCTCTACCATCTACTGTGTCTATGGCTCAAAGCTTTGCTAATTCGGAAAAATATTGTGATGTCCCTAGTAATTTAATTTCGACCGCCAAGGATTGTGTTTATCAGTGCTTATCTAGGCCTACCCACTTAAATTATCTTCTGCGTTTTCACTGTGTTATATCTAATCTTAGAAAAAATCCCTCTATACATATCACGAAAGCAGACAAATCTGGTGGCGTTGTTATTATGGACAAAATGAACTTATCACTAGAAGATGAATCTACTTATGATGTCCTACAAAAAGGCCCTACATTAACAACTAATAGTGAATTTCATAAAAACATTCGATTTCTTTAAAAAAAAAATTCCCGATTTAATTACTAAATTTAAATCTAGCAACGCCTCTCTTCCATATATGTACGGTTTGGTAAATACTCATAAACCTAATAATCTTATGCGCCCCATTAAAAGTTCGTTAGGCTCTGCTTCATATTCCTTATCGAAATGGCTTGTGAGTCACTTATCCCTGCTTTTGGAGGCTATCTCCAAATTTCATATTAAAAATAGTTGTGAACATATAGGGAAGCTTAATACAATACCTTACTCCAACAATTTCATTCTTGTCAGGTTCGATGTTTGTTCTTCTTTCTCTCCTTTGTGATAAATTATATAATTCGGTCTTCCGATGGAAGGTTGTCTATCTCCCACCCTCTAATTTATATATGGAATTCTTTGAGACGTTATTCTTGTATGGTACCGTTACATTGATGATATCATATGCCTTTGGCCTTCCTCAAAAGATATTCACAATTTTCTATATAATCTTAATTCTCTAGTCCCTTCAATTAAATTTACCCTTGAAATTGAGGAAAATGGGACTCTTCCTTTTCTTAACATTTTAATACATAGGACACCGTCAGGGTTTATATTCTCTGTTTATCGCAAACCGCCTAACTCAGTTCATATATTCACTTTTATTCTTATCATAGTGTTAAAATTAAACGGTCTATATTCACTACTATGTTTCTGCGTGCATTATGACTTGTTAGTTCGGAATTTTTAGATAAGGAATTGGCCAATATCTTTGAAATAAGTAAAAAACTTTCTTACCCTCGCCAATTTTTGCATACTTCATTAAACTTTGCTAAGAGAACTTTTTATAAAACTGATAACCCACTGGTTTTCAATTACAAAAATTGTCTTATCTTGCCATACTTTGAACCATTTTTTTGTCTCACCCGTATTTTTTAGCAACTTAATATTTCTGTAAATTTTAGATATGAATCCACTTTATATAAAATGATAGTCCACAATAATACAAGGAAGAAAGATAGAGAATATTCTATAGAATGTTCTATTTGTAATTTACCTTACACCCGGCAAACTGGTAAATCTTTATATTCTAGGATTTACCAACATAAGTATAATATTAGAAGAGGTGAAATAAACAGCGCTTTATTTTTACATTTATCTGAAAATAACCACCAATTGGCTGGAATTCTGCAAAATTCCTATATCATTCCGCTGATTTCACAAAAAGAAATATTGTCGAGCGTTCCTTAATTGTCATCTTACCCAATATAAATATTTCCCCTGGCTTATTTAAACTCGAACCTGTTTTAAAAAATTGTACTAAATGAGATGATTTCATAATGCAGCCTGTTGTCACTCTTTATTCGTGTAATATCATTCGCATTACCTCCCCCACCACGTATCTCTGTTGTGACTGTGGATAAACTCTTAGCTCTAAATGTTTTCGCTCTAATGATAATCCTTTAAAATGTTTTTGTTTTTTCACCTACCATATTCCATTCATATACATGGCGTTGTTGTTTGTACATCGTTTTAGGGATGCATACTCGTATGTCTGTAATTAGTTGCCTATTGATTTTTTTCATGGTATTTTTCTCTCTTGTTTTTGTGTTTTTTTTCATTGGTTTGTACTATGCGATGGGCGTTGCCTTCGTATCTTTGTACCCTATATAAGATTGTCTTCTCCATTTTAATGCTATTCCTCGAAAATGAACTTGCAAATATAGTTCGAAAGTGCTTGGATTCATCTTTTCATTTTCCTGTAGGTTAATTTTCATATTATTGCTTTCCTCAGGTGTCACTTTGTGAGTTTTTTCATTATATATATATATATATATATATATATATATATATATATATATATATATATATATATATATATATATATATATATATATATATATATATATATATATATATATATATATATATATATATATATATATATATATATATATATATTTACACTTCTAATAGCACTAATTGAAAAGTATTTGTATATTTATACTTATATTTTCATTTTGTTTTTTTACAGGATGGTACAGAGAAGAAAAGAGAGCTATGAATTTTGCAATCCCACGAATTTGGAGGGAACCAACCGAACACGCAAGCAATTGTTTCTTCTGCATGATGAACCCTTCCAAACGTCGAACAGGCAAAAATGCGCCCGTTATCTTGTATCCAGACTTTCAGTCATCTATTGCGCCAGTGTCACTCAGTTCTGAGTTTCCAATACCCACTCCTCCAAAAAGAGAGCAGCAGTTTTTAGAGAGGAAAATCAACGACCTTGTCAGAGACCTTGGTCTCACAAAGTCCACTGGTGAACTTTTAACCTCGAGACTCAAGCAGTGGGATTTGTTAGATAAAAGTGTTTAAATATCATGTCAGAGAAAGCGTCACCAGTGTATTCAAGCTTTTTTACACGTCAATGTGACCAGTCTGTTTGAGGCAATCGGAATTGCCTGTAACCCCAACGAGTGTTTCCTCTTCATTGACAGCTCGTCCAGGAGCCTCAAAGCAGTGCTGCTTTATAACGGGAACATGTATCCATCTCTTCCTCTTGCTCACTCGGTCCAGCTCAAAGATGAATACAACACTGTTAAGATCTTGCTAGATGCATTGAAATATGAAAACTACAGTTAGGACGTTATTGGAGACTTCAAAATGGTGGCCTTCTTGATGGGTCTCTAAAGCGTTTTACCAAGTTTCCTTGTTATCTTTGCCTTTGGAGAAGTAGGTACACTGTGGCACACTACTATGAGTGGTATTGGCCACAACGGACCGAGTTTAGTGTATGAAAAATCAACGTCAAATGGAAGCCTTTTTTGAACCCTCGGAAAGTACTGTTTCCTCCTCTGCCCTTGAGATTGTTGAGAACTTCGTGAGAAACTACCGCGAGATAGGTTGCAGGATGCCCCTGAAAGTCCATACTCTTGAAGCTCATCTTGATAATTTTAAGGAGAACATGGGAGCGTACTCCGAGAAGCATGGTGAGCGCCTTCACCAGGATCTACTGGACTTTGAACGCCGCTATCAAGGATCGTATAATGAAAATCTGATGGGAGACTATATTTGGGGTGAGATTCGTGAAAGTAATTTACAGTATAAGCCTAAATCTCGGGAAACTACTCAATACTAATATTTTAATTGCCTCACTGAGGTAATTTTAGAATAATTAAATGCTATTTTTGTATCATGTCGTTTTGTTTCTACTTTATGCAAATTAAAGTTCAATTTCGCCACTTCCTTCCAGAGGGAATAGGCAAATTTCATATAAATATCATTATCCTGAAAACAAAAGCAAAGTTTGAAATGAAAAACAGTGTTTTTTCATGTATTCTAGACACAAGCAAATATAAAATAACAGTTGGTACCCAGAGGCAAAAATCGTGTTAAACAGTGTTATAATTCTATTATGATAACTATTTGATAGCTCTAATTGATAACAACGGTTAAGGAAAAAATACTACTTATTATTTTTTGTGAATGTGTAAACCTTTGCTTTGTGTTCAATTTCAGAATGTTGCTTAAATAGATTGTTTCGAGCATTTTTTCTTTTCTTTGGAATGACTTTGTAACATTTGCTATGTCAACGCAATTCTTTAAGTAATAATAGTGTAAACAATTAAAAAAGTCTTCACGTGTGACATATTTTTAAATTATTGCTCCAAAATATGTAATTATGAACCTATTTTATCACTAAATTCTGTACCTGCATGGTCAAATTGGTTGTTGCATGGTTAGTGAGAAAGGGGGCAAAGGATGGAGGATTAAGAGCGAATGCTGTGAATCAGCAAGAAAGGGAAGAGTATTATATAAGAATGCCTGGGAGCTCGTAGAGACGAAGTATGTGTGAATATGGTAAAAAAAAGTCATATTTATGTAAGTAATAATTTAAAGTTTGAAGAGTTCATGTGTGGATAAAAAAACTGGGAAAAATGGAAAGTATGGTGGTACATCTACTCTATACCATACACTACTCCTATATTATGTGGAAGGGGTGACTTAATCACCTACTGCAACGCGAACAGTTGAAGGACTGTTCGCAGGGATTAACGACCGACTAGGAGGTCACACTTGAGGCATTGAGTTTCAAATCCTTAATAATCAGACTGAGTGCATAAATGGTTGGCGAGTTTTACTTGAATAGGCCGAGAGTATCGTTCAAGGTTAGTTAAATATGAAACAACCCCAAAATTATAATTTTATTTACAAATATCAAAATAAGAATAATAATAAGCAAAGTAGAATGATTTCAATTGAAAGAGTCTCTTGATAATTATCATAAGAAGGGATTCTCAACTAGAATTAATTAATTATTGTTACTAGGCTCAGATCAAAAGGGAGAACTTGACAATACTAATAACGGGGAGGATTTCAGTTTTACAGGTAGATGACTTCGAGAAAGGTTCTTCTTGCAATTATGCGGGTGGGAAACGATCCGATGAGGTAGGTGGGGCACGATACGAAACAACCTTCCGATGAAGATAGCCAAACTTCAAAGATGACGTTCGACGGAGAATGTGGGAATTCTCGTAATTCCACTGAAAGAGGAATCTTCTTTTCCTCAAAGGTAATCGACGGAAATTGTCTTCGATTTGATTAAACGAACGGAGACTGTTGCGCAAATTCAAAGGCTTGCCGTTCACATAAGCTACCAATTGACTTAGGTAGAATCATGGCTGAAGAAGTCTGCTGTCTGACGAACGCTCACGGGACGAGACGATAAGGACGGCCTTGAGGTGCAGGCTGGACTCGTCAAACTACAGAATAACCCGAGTATTTCTATGCCCAATTCTGGAGGGAAAGGGAGATTTGGAGAAAGGAGTCACAAGCTCCAGACATCTTAATCCAGAGGCGGAGTCGATTCATCATTTAGCAGCCAGGGCGAGACAGAGCGGCTCTTTCACACCTCTTCACCTGGAGGGGGCAGGGGAGGCTTTGGACGAGTTCGCAGGATTGTGAAATATTTTTTCCCAACGTGCTCAGGAGTCGAAAATTCGAGAATGTTCGAACAGGAAATGACGTCGTCCATGGCAGAATAACATAGCACGTGGTCTCCGATAAATGGGGGGGATGGGGGTCAGAGTTTGTTCTTTTACAGAAGGATAAATGGTAAAATAATGGCTTGGTAGATACATTAGAGTGAATGTGTGAGGTGTACTTAAACACACTATATACTTCTTATGAAATGCTTTGGAGATATTTATAAAATAAAACATAGAAAGATGCAACGAGATCAGTGAATCTATGGTGAATCAGAGTATGAAAACAGCCAATATAGCGATCAAAAGGAAGGTGAATGAGGAAACGGAAGAGGATAGGAAAAATATGAGAATAGTGAGAAAGAAAGCGAAGGAGAGCTATATGGATATCATCAATTAGAATAGGAGGGAATTTATCATCAGTAAGTTCAAAAGTGAAATGGTTAGAAAAATTTGTCTTTGATTGGCTTCGTAGGTGGCAAAAAGAGGTGCTTTATCAAAATATTTAACCAATATTTATGCCATAGCAATTTATTGATTGAGATGTTAGAAAATGATAAAGCAGCTGGTTGGGTGATATACAGTACCGTCCAAAGGTTAAGAACAAAACATCGAAATTAACATTTTCTTGAAAATACTCGTTTAAATTACCATGAAAATTGAACACGCAATTTCTTTAAAAATTTGTCTCTGATTGTGTCCAAGTTTCAGTTCCTAAAACAACTAATAAAAAATAGTTATAAAAGAAAATAATATGCATTTAAAGAAATGATGTAGCCAAAACTAGAGAGAGATAGCTTTTAGTATACATGAATAAATTCGTAACCCATGTATGTATGTCAACACTGTCTCACATGTGGTAACATTTATCAGGTTTGCCAAGCGAGTTAAGATCAACAAATCCGCTAGAAAAAAGAGGTTGTCGAGGGGAAGAATTAAGAGATGACACTGTCTGGCATTTTGCGCTTTTGTAATCGGTCAAAAAGTGTGATTTTCTGCATAATTAAGTTGTATAAAAGAACGGATGTCAATGAAAGACTGATTTGAGAGAGTAGCAGCTATTTCACATCAAGTTGTCCAGAGCATAAAGGTAAATGTGTGTTGCCCGACTCTCTCACGTCACTCGAGAGAGGGTGGGACTGATAACACGAGACCCAACGAATAAGTAACTCATAAATAAAAACAAGGTCAACAGACCTAAGTAGCGTGCTCTCAATTTTTAAATAATTGAAAAAAAATAATAACAAACGTATTATCAATTGACAAATATATCATCTGACCTAACGACCTTCGAAAATTTCAAAACTCATTGAAAAGTAAAATGGTTCTCATCCGACCGACATGTTAACTTATAGAATCGCTTACACGCGACTAAAAGTAATAAAGCGGCTAGTTTGATCTTTGCTACTGAACATGTAGTGTGGAGTTGTGAAAATTGAGGTTTTCAATGACGATAGCAAATTCAATTAGTTTGGAACAGATGGCAAAAGCGTGTAAGGCGTCGTCCAGGTGAAGGATTGAATCCCATAGTCACAAGCCGCTGGAGTCTGTCCGCTAGAGTCTGTCCGCTAGAGTCTGTCCGCTGGAGTCTGTCCGCTAGGGGCTGTCCGCTGCAGTCTGTCAGCTGGAGTCTGGTCGCTGCAGTCTGTCCGCCGGAGTCTGTCCGCTGGAGTCTGTCCGCTGGAGTCTGTCCGCTGGAGTCTGTCCGCTGCAGTTTGGCCGCTGCAGTCTGTCCGCTGCAGTCTGTCCGCTGGAGTCTGCCCGCTGGAGTCTGTACACTGGCGTCTGTCTGCTGGAGTCTGTCCAGTGGAGTCTGTCCGCTGTAGTCTGGCCGCTGCCGTCTGTCAGCTAAGGTCTGGTCACTGCAGTCTGTCCGCCGGATTCTGTCCACTGGAGTCTGTCCGCTGAAGACTGTCCTCTGGAGTCTGACCACTGGAGTCTGTCCACTGCAGTCTGTCCGCTGGAGTTTGGCCGCTGCAGTCTGTCCGCTGGAGTTTGCCCACTGCAGTCTGTCCGCTGACGTCTGTCTGCTGGAGTCTGTCCGCTGGAGTCTGGCCACTGGAGTCTGGCCGCTGGACTCTGTCAGCTGGATTCTGTCAACCGGAGTCTGTCCGCTGAAGTCTCCTCGCTGCAGTCTGGCTGCTGCAGTCTGACCGCTGAAGTCTGGCCGCTGCAGTCCTTCCGGTGGAGTCTTTGCGCTGCAGTCTATCCGCTGGAGTCTGTCCACTGTAGTCTTTCCGCTGCAGTCTGTCCGCTGGAGACTGTACGCTGAAGTCTGTCCGCTGCAGTCTGTCCGCTGGAGTTTGGACGCTGCAGTCTGTCCGCTAAGTTTTTTCCGCTGCAGTCTGTGCGCTGCAGTCTGTCCACTGGAGTCTGTCCGCTGGAGTCTACCCACTGCAGTCTGTCCACTGGCGTCTGTCTGCTGGAGTCTGTCCGGTGGAGTCTGTCCGCTGGAGTCTGGCTGCTGCAGTCTGTATGCTGCAGGCTGGCCGCTGGAGTCTGTACGATGCAGTTTGTCCGTTAGAGTCTGGCTGCTGCTGTCTGTCCGGTGCAGTCTAGCCGCTGCAGTCTTTCCGCTGGAGTCTGTCTGCTGGAGTCTGGCCGCTGCAGTCTTTCTGCTGCAGTCTTTCCTCTGCAATCTGTCCACTGCAGTCTGTCTGCTAGAGTCTGTCCGCTGCACTCTGTCCGCTGCAGTCTGTTCGCTGCAGTCTGTGCGTTGCAATCAGTTGGAGTCTGTCCGCTGGAGTCTGGCCGCTTCAGTCTGTCCGCTGGAGTATAGCCAATGAACTCTGTCCGCTGCAGTATGTTCGCTGAAGTCTGGCCGCTTCAGTCTGTCCACTGCAGTCTGGCTGCTGCAGTATGGCCGCTAGAGTCTGGCTGCTGCAGTCTGTCCGTTGGAGTCTGTTTGCTGGAGTCTGACCACTGCAGTCTGTCCACTGGAGTTTTGCCGCTGCAGTCTGCCGCTGCAATCTGGCCTCTGTAGTCTCTCCGTTGAAGTCTGGCTGCTGCAGTCTGGCCGTTGCAGTCTATCCGCTGAAGTCTGGCCACTTGAGTGCGTCCGCTGGAGTCAAAAGCGCTGCAGTCTGTCTGCTGCAGTCCGTCCGCTTCAGTCTGTCCACTGCAGTCTGGCTGCTGCAGTCTGGCTGCTGCAGTGTGAACACTGCAGTCTGTCTGCTGAAGTCTCTTCGCTGGAGTCTGTCCGATGCAGTCAGACCGCTGGAGTCTATCCGCTGGAGTTTGTCTGCTGCAGTATGAGCACTGCAGTCTCTCCGCTGTAGTCTGGCCGCTGTAGTCTGGCCGCTGTAGTCTATCCGCTATAGTCTATCCGCTGGAGTCTGTCCGCTGGAGTCTGTCCACTGGAGTCTGGCCGCTGCACTGTGTCCGCTGCAGTCTGTTCGCTGCACTATATCCGTTGCAGTCTGTCCGTTGCAGTCTGGCCGCTGCAGTTTGGCCGCTGGAGTCTGTCCGCTGGCGTCTTGCCGCTGCAGTCTGGCCGCTGCTGACTCTCCGCTGCAGTCTGTCGCTGCAGCCTATCAGCTGCAGTCTGTCCGATGCAGTCTGTCGGTTGCAGTTTGGCCGCTGCAGTCTGTTGGCTGGAGTCTGGCAAATGCAGTCTGGCAGCTGGAGTCTGGCGGTTGCAGTCTGTCCAGTGGAGTCTGTCCGCTGGAGTCTGTCCACTGGAGTCTGTCCGCTGGAGTCTTTTCGCTGCACTCTTGTCGCTGCAGTCTGGCCGATGCAGTCTGGCCGCTGGAGTCTAGCCGCTGGAGTCTGGCCGCTGGAGTCTGGCTGCTGCAGTCTGTCTGCTTTAGTCTGGCCGCTGGAGTCTGTCCACAAGAGTTTGGCCGCTGGAGTCTATCCGCTGGAGTCTGGCAGCTGCAGTCTGTCCGTTGGAGTCTGGCCGCTAGAGTCTGTCCGCAGGAGTCTGTCCGTTGGAGTCTGTCCATTGGAGTTTAACCGTTGAAGTCTGTCCGCTGTAGTTTGTCCGCTGGAGTCTGCCAGCTGCAGTCTACCACTGTAGTTTGGCCGCTGCAGTCTGTCGGCTGGAGTCTGTCCTCTTCAGGAACATGTGATCAATTCTTTCCGAACCTCGTGAGTTTTTAGCCTCTTTTCTTGGATTGGATGACAATGCTCCGTGGCACATAGAGAACGCGATGAAGCAGTTCTTGGGTGCTTCAAATATCGAGGTGATGAACTGTTCTGCGCAGAACACTGATTTAAACCCCATAGAATACGTATCAAAAATGCACGATAAGAAAGTGATGGGTCGGAATGCTGAAGAGGTTTGGCAAAGATTGGAATAAAATCACGCCGGAACAATGTGAAACATGGTTTAGAACAAGGGTCTACATATTTCTTACTATTATTTTGTCTAATTGTACATGAAATAATTATTCTTTACTAGTTATAGCTACATTGATATTTATTGTTCTCTAGTTTTTGGACGCATCTTTTCTTCAAATAAATATTACGTTCCTCAACTTTTTTTTAGCCGCTGAACTATGAAATGGAACATGTACACTATCAGAGGTATATGGAAAAGAATATTCTGTTGAAATTTTAATGGAAGTGAAACGATTTTTTTTTCAAGAAATTTCAGATTTTGGCACTGGAAAAAAATAACCATTTCTGTATTTAAAAAGATATAAAAGAGTGGACTTGAAAGGGTCCTTTCCACAGCGTTGATATGCGTTGACCTACCCTTATTTAAAAATATGATTAAGAGTTTGATCGTAAAAGAACATGGAAAAACTAAGAAGAAGATCCATAGAGTATTTAAAACACGGCTTACTTTATAGTCAAATTCACGGAATATTCTTCCCTTGATTTGATTTGTGGTATGGCGTCAAAGAAAAGGTTGGGAACAAAGGCATTGGGGTGGCCAATTTATTGCAGCTTAGTACTCTCGTTCTTCTTTATAGGAGCTTTCATCCCGCTGAGTGCCGCCTTAATCACGAAACACGCCAAGTAGTCTCTCCTCTATATGCTTTGGTTTATTTACATTCTACGCAGTTTTACTTGTACCAACTTCATATTTTCTTTCCGAACTTCACTGAAACTTTGGGATCAGATGATTTGGTTGGTTTTAACGTAGTATTTTTTAACTACTACTATTATTATTAGCAGCAAATTATTATTACTAGTATGATTATTTGGGAGCTCTTCGCTCCTTACAAATCTGCATGAGGTATTATAACCCGTTATTTCCGTCACTTGGAAATTGTTGCAACACGTTTTGTCCCGAAACTTCTCGAGAGAGAAATTATACAGGGTGGCCCCAAACTGACTACCATTTAACAACGGAATTGTTGTTTCTTATTAAATGAGATTGTTACTTAAAAATGGAATAACGTTTTATTCATTTATTTATTAAATGAAATTCTTATTAAAAAACAACATTTTATTCATTTGCTTAGATCGTAGCACGACTTTGGGCCACCCTGTACTTTATATACTAAATGTCTGAAAAATGACGCTTCAACATGTTTCAAACGAGTGTGTGCGAATATGTAACACTTTATGAGTACTAATTGGGGTTTCCCAAATAGGTTTAAACCAATTATTGGAGGTGGGGGAAGTAATTTGAAACTTCATGATTAGTAGATTACTGTAATTCAGGAGTTGTTTTTGCTGAGTCTTAAATCACAATCCTTTTCATATATTTCAATATGTTTATAAATATCTTATATGCGAGGAAAATGTATTTATATCAAATTTCTGTACCTTCCTTTCGCTCTCAATTTCATGGCAAAGTCTTTTCGTTAGAGTTCACTTCTTTGTTTCAAATCAATTACAACGTTCAGAACCTATCTTAAACTTATCAAGCTAGATTTTTTTAACCTTTACTTATGATCGGAAAAAAGGCTTCCTCGGAGGAAAGACAGGGTGGTACAAAATGAACGACCACTAAAAATGATGTAAATATTTCTTTTAAAGGTGTTCTTTCTGAGACACCGTGTATTTTCTCCAAATGGCTTAAGTTTGAAACCAAACTTCTCCTAAGTTTTGGCTGGATTTAAATAATAATAAAACATAACTTATTTGGCTCTACTTAAAAGTCAAAGGGATAAAAAATAGCAACGAATTTTGTTTCTTCGCTTATTACATTAAGGCTTCAGTTTAAGAAATGAAAGATATATAACTTTCCTTTTAAAGTTTTTACCTGAAAACTTTACTATTCTTTATTCTTTTTTATTAACTTGGACGGGTAAAAAGTGCGCAAAAAGGTTAGCTTTAGCTTCTAGTCTTTGTAAGAATGATGGGAGAATTTGAATCCGGTTCTAGTCTTCATAATGATTCAGGTTTGACTCAGATTCTAGTCTTTGTTGAGTCAGTCTGTAGATTGTTTAAAGATACAAAGATAGTTTGAATTAGGTCTTATTCTTAGGGAGACGGGGATAGTCTGGGTCAAATTCTAGTCAGGGATAGTTTTGAGAGTCAGGTTGAATAGGATTAGGAAACGTATTCTTCTGACATATATTTGCAACAAGAGAAATTTATTAAGTTGCCAATAGATTAATTTTGTTTGAGAGGAAGTACTTCTAAGGTTGGTTTTAAGGTTGCTTGTATTGTTCCAAATTTCCTGCAAACTGTTTAAAGAATGTAGCAGTGCCTAGAAAAAGCATTAAAAATGGGGTTTGAGTGCTATATGAACAAAGGCAACGTTTACAACATATGAATATTTCCCTCTCTTTAATCTACCCTAACATACATGATCATTAACTACAACGTTTAAATGGAACTTTTAAACAAAAACTTCCTTCACTGGTCAACCAAAAGGGTGTCTCCTCCTTCATGACACAGCAACCTGATACCTGACGCGTTTGGCTCAGGGAAAAAAACAGTTGCGCTCGGTTGGGTTGCTCTTCCGCCTCCTGCGAAAATCAGACCAAGTTCCTCGGAAAGATATTGGACTCAAGATTTAATGGAATATATTCGACGAAGTGAATAAAATATTTTACTGGAATATGTTTGTTCGAATGGGATTAAAGAAATATTTTAATGAGGTATATCGATTTTAATAGGATTAAATAGGCTTTAGTGTGATATATTTGCCGCATTTAGAAAAATATAAATAAGACCATAAACATACAAGATATGTCACATAAAAATGAATTTTATGATCGTAAATTTAAAATTAAATTAATTTAATTAAATAAATTGGATGTTTTCATCAGATAAAAATTTTCAAATTTCCTTTAAAAAAAAATCCACTCGAATTTAGACTGCGTAGGGGGACTCGGAAATTTGATCAATTTAATTTCCTGTAATGGTAGTTTTTATTTACATTATTATTAATTTTCTGATATTGAAATCTACAAATGATCAATACATAGAGGGTGGCCCGGAATTCCCTACCCATCCATATATTATTATGTTCTAGTTAGTTATGAATGTCTGTCCCCACCCTACATTTATCCACTTGTCGTAGGATCTCGTTGGTTAGCAATCTTCTTTTTGGTTGTTTAAAATATAAAAAAAATAGTGTTACGATTCTAGCAAGATTATACCAACGCGTTTCCACTGGCACGACACATACTCAGCTGCAGCCCTAATAGCACAATACTTCGACTTAGATAGCTGCAGTAAAATAAGCAAAATACTGCTACTTAGGCAACTGCAGTTTAATCAGCCAAATACTGCTACTCGGTCAATATCACTCCAATCAGCACAATAGTACTACTCAGTCTAAAGCAGTCCAATTATCAAAATAGTGCTACTATGCCAATTGCAGCCTTATCAACTCAATACTGCTACGCGGGCAACTGCAGTCCAATTAGCACAATACTTCTACTTAGTCAATAGCAAGACAATCAGCAAAATGGTGCTACTCAGTCAACTGCAGTCTAATCAGCACAATATTGTTCCTATGTCAACTGCATTTAATCAACACAATTCTGCTACTCAGTCAAATGCAGTCCAATCAGAACAATACTGCTACTCAGTCAATAGCAGTCTAATCAGCACAATACTGCTACTCAGACAAAAACAGTCCAACCAGCAAAATACTCTTACCTAGTCAACTACAGTCTAATCAGCCCAATATCGCTACTCATGCAACTTTAGTTCAATCAGCACAATACTGCGATTCAGTCAACTGTAGTCATATTAGCACACTCCTGATACTCTTAACTCTCTGACCTCAAATAGTCTCATCATATCTCGTTTTATTATCGCTAATATTTTACTGTTATTTTTTATTTACTTTTTACTTTTTCATCCTCATATTTTCCTCTCATTCTTTCCCCTACACTTCGCTAATCTGTGGGAAACAAGGTGTTAAGCCCCGTTAAAATAGTGAAATGTGAGAAGAAAATGGCAGTGGAGTTTAGAGGGATTGATACTTGCTGAGTGAACCAGGTTTGAGTGAACTCTGCGTTTAGATGTTAAACAATTCCCGGCTATGGGTGGCTGCATTGTTAACTTTGGCTGCAGCTTTCTTATAGCTTTGACTATAGTCTCAACAGATGGATCTAGGCGAGGAAAAGTGCTCGAAAGAGGCATAACTTAATTTGCCTAGACGTCTTTCGACCTAACAGTAGGTCATCTTCGGGGCAAAATGGAGAATGTGATATTACAGGAAAATATATCGAATATGTTTGAATATTACCATAAGAAAAAGGACCAATCAACTAACTTGAAAAATACATGGATATATTTATTTTTAAATTTATTTTGAACATTACTGTAAGGGAACGGACCAATCAACTAACATGAAAATACATGGATATGTATTTTCATGTTAGTTGAAGCACGGAGGGGGTAGTCTCATGGTTTGTGGGTGTTTTATTGGACATGGCTTTGGAGCAATCCATAACATTGCAAATGGATGATGGCATGTATCGAAAGATATTGGATGAAAATCTGCTCCCAACTGCCCCCAAAATTCTACGGCCGACATCAATGGATATTTCAACAGAACAACGATCCTAAGCACACGAAAAAATTACCTTCAAAATGGTTTAAGAAAAAGAAATCTTCCATAGGCAACTCCATTTCTAGACTTTAATCCTACTGATCATTTGTGGGGAATACTGAAGATTGTAATCCGAAAGAGAAACCGACATAATGTTGCCTCTTTGAGGAAGATTGGCGTAAAAGAGTGGAACAGAATA